>VDFB02056351.1:24148194-24748194 GCA_007258455.2 Sequoia sempervirens
GCACATCTTGTCATAAATTGGGGCATGGGCTAAATCTTCTATTCCTCCAAAATCCTAATTTTTAATTCCTCCCATGTACTTGAGACATGGTAAGACTCCAAAAGTACCTCAAGATCCTCACCCTTCACCTTTTCCCAAAACCTATCTCCCACCATTAATCCTCCATCAATCTTGGAAGCCTCCATCCTCCACCAATATTGGAAGCCTCCATCCTCACCAATTAAATTATGTCATTTTTCATCTCCCCTCTACAATTTTTTGAATCTAATGTTATGTTGTTTTGATCACTTGACATATCAAATAAAATTCATCAAATCAACTCTCCGAGCACATCCACCTTATGTTGGTGCAACAAGGACAAGTACATAATGTATGAATGTATGAATTTAACATTTATCTTCTTAAGCCTTAAATTAAGTGTTGCATTTGATGATGAATTGAGTGGTTTAAACTAGTTTAGGACGCACTCTTTCACACACTTTTTTATGCACACCTACTCAACATCTCTTATGAATTATTAACTACAAAAAATGTTAGTATTTAATGTCACTACCAATGACTCAAAGTTAATGTTTTTATTATCATTTATAATAATGAAACTAAAAAATAAAATGTACAAAAAGAATCATAGATCCATAGGGCCTAGATGCATAACTACTCAATATCATTTATAAAGCTGAAATCAAATAGATAAATAAATAGGGGGAATCTTATAATATAATAATTAAAAAATTCACTTGCCTCTCATGGTTCACTAATGCCTATAGTTCTCTATGGCTCACAAAAAATATTTCTCCACGTGGGAAGCAGGCACTAAGCATAGAAAAAACCAATGAAAGGAGTCCAAAATATAATTCTTCAAAGGATGCAAATATTTAAGCATCGAGTCAATCCAGATTGAAAGAATAAAAAATATGTAAAATAATAATTAGAGTTTTAATTATATTTATGTGAATTCAAATTTGGAAAAACCTATCAAATTGTAAACTTGTGGAGTAAAAATTTGGTGAATCCTATATGATTGTAAAACTATTGATGTAAATGTTGGATGACTCAGACCATGATAAAATATGTGTTGTGATTTCAAGATAGTTATGGCCCTAATTGTAGCATGGATTTGTAATGGTATTAATAAAATTGGTTCACATATAAGGTGTAATTTTGATGGTATTGGTGAAAATATTGACCAATTGAAACATGCCTCCAAAATTTTAGATGACTCCCCATTACAAATATGTAGTCTATTGTGAAAAAAATATTACGATACAAATGCTTCATAAATAACTTGGTAGTGATTTAAAAACCATTGGTTTGATAAATTATAAATTCTTGGTTATTTGGGCCCTTGACCATTTCATTATATTTACCAAAATCATGGACCATAAAAAGTATTTTCTAATTATCAAAGATTCACCACTAAAAAACCACTAGAATACAATGAGTCTGAGTAGAAAATTGTATCCCTTTTTATTAACCCATTTGACCCATAAGAAACATATGATGATCTTCGTGAGTTGATGGTAACATGATTTAGAGGGAGGTAAACATGACAAAATGTACACATGACTAGCTAATAGAACTTTGTTGGCAACTTTAATTATGCATGTCACTGAAAGAATCTTTTTCATCCAAGATATCAATTTACTTTTTAGTTTTATGGGATACCATTTTGACATATATTTTTATGAAATTTGTATACTAAAGAGGATGCTTAGGTATCGAGAGATAGGGTCATGTTTAAGAAACTTCGATTATGGGGGGACCCACATTGAAGGATGCACAAAAGTTTGATATGGTACAATGTTTTGTACATGCATAACTTAGACCCAAAATCAACACAATAAGCATCTAATATATTAATGGTATTATATATTTATTCTATTGATTTTTGCATTAACAACATACAATCATCTATAAAATGGGAGTTGAAATCTACGACATTTCCAAGTAGTGAAATGTCTCTAATAAAATTCTACTAATGTGTATGTTGTGAGAGATAATCAAGGGCATTAGTTGCAAGCATGTAAAGATAAGGAGCTAGCACACATCATTGTCTAATGAACCTTTGAAGAGGGAATGAATTAGACATCAAAGAACCATTAATGGCTATTCAAGCATTGGCATTCTTGAAAAGGATTTTAACACGAGATAAATATTTTACCAAATCCTAACCATCTAAGCATTTTAAAAATGACTTATCATCTAATTTTCTTGTAGTATATCAAAATCTAATTTGACTAGAAGAGCATTTTGTGAATATTTTTGTGCCCATTTTGTTGACTTGCAAGTGAAAAAGGGATTATCCATAATGAATCTTACTTAAATAAATTAGTTTGTTCTAGCTAGATAATCTCTTAAGTGGCAAAGTTAATGCACTTTGGTATAGCTTTAGCTATGATCTTATACATATTATTAAGGAGTTTAATAGATCATCTTAAAACTATAACAAAATTCTCACCTTTAAGAAGAAGTTTAATGTGCACTTGGGTAATGTTGGACTGAAGAGAACCATGCTCAAAGGATTCCAAGTACATTGAAAAGAAATCCATTCTAATGTAAGACCACAAAAAGTTGAAAAACTTAGTCATGTGCCCATTTTTTCTTGGGTTTTTTCATTAGGCATGACCTTTAGCAACATCAAACTCTTCAATCAAAATAAGTATATCTAGGAGCTATTGTTGTGACCTACCAATATCAATTGGATATATTTTCCAACATCTTCTATTAACTCCTATAAATGGTTGATTTGAGAGTTATCAACAAAGAAAATAAGTGTTTCTTTAATACTTTTAGTATCTATATATACCTTGCTAATCCATATTCTTAATAGCTTCTCTATACTCTTTCTTGTCTTCTTGTCTTAGAAATTAGAAGAAAAAAATTGTATTCTTATGTTTAGTTTTTATCCAATTACGTTGGATTCTAATTTTAATTCAATTGATTGAGCACAATTGATGAAGGTGATGATATGTTCCTTAATTATGTCATCCACCAAGGTTCAACTTTCTAGAGGTATGATATAAGGGATGCAGATAGAATCATACCTCAAACAACTTTGATAGAATGAATACCCCTCAATTCTTAACTCTTAGTAAAAAAAAACTAAACTTTTACTCTTATATCAGATAACAAAATGAATGATATAAAATCGTCCGAAAAAAATATAAACCTCTCTACCTTTATATGTGTCAAATTTCCTATGATTGTATTCCACAATACCACCACCTTTTTGATGTCACCTTTTTGATGTCATCAATGGAGGAGGCAACCATTGTGAGGTAATTTGTACACACAATGATTTATACGAAGTGATGTTGTTTTACAACATGAAAACATCACCATGTGGGCATTGTTTTCATTTGACCACCTTAGCTTAGAATTACATGAATTGGGTATAAGGTACGAATGGGCACTTTCATTAGGGATGAGGTGCGGGACAGAAAGAACCTTCAGTCAAATCTAGGCAACCCACAACGCATGTTGGGTGTAGGACAATCGTGTATCATTTAAGGGTGATTTGGTTGTTTGCCACACTATATTCCACAAACTAAGATTTTTTCCTTCTCAATTTCTACAAACATAATAAGCATATGTGTCTGAAAATATCGCCCCCATAGTAGAGTCCATAATGGATACACAATCGGCCACTAATCAAATTTTTACAAGGCATGTTACACCATCAAACAAGTGGAATATGTAGTGGAATACTAGGTTTTTAAATATTGTAATAATTATATATAATTGTAGGGTGATTGAGCAACAAGTTGTGTGTATTTGCTTTACCAACATTATTCTACATTTCATTTAGAATAAGAATAAAAACATTTAATATACTACCATAAAAAGTAGTTGGATTATATATAAATGGAGAAATTAATAAGTTTGAGCTGCATTATTAGATAAGAGAATAGTTTATGTTATTGAAGGCATTAAAGCCTTTTTTTTTTTTGTTTAGTCACTATATTGAAGTGGGTACTCCTTATAGGAAGTGATGTTGGAAGGGTAGTGGACTCACCACAAATGTTCTTATTGAGATTAAAGGTTATTTTGTGGCTCAAAACATGAAAGCTCTTCAAAATTTGAATCCCCACCTCAAATGGGTTGGTGATGGTTTAAAAATGGTCTCTCTTTCAATGACAATAATTTGTGGTAGTCCCCCACTATTAATACTTATAATTTGCCACTAGTTAAGAGTCCCATAATCAAATCCTTTTTATTATTTCATATATATATCTACACCATTTAGGATCTAGCCTCTTTTAGGGAATTGACTCGATGCCTTTCTTTACAATCAAAATTCTAACTAGTTATTTCAAATTCACCTTCTATGCTTTTTGAGCTCATCCTTGATGTTATGTTACACAAGTTGGGGCTTCAACCTCTATCTGATTGGTAGAATGATAGTTAGTGGAATTATAAATAGAATTTTAGAATTAAAGTATTAGTCTCCTATATAGAGATCTAAGCTATTTATATGTTATGTTATAGATTATCCTAGTGTTATGAATAAGTAAGAGAATCAAAATACGTGCAATGAATTATAAATTAGTGTGGTAGATTCTAGCATACATCAAATAAAATAAAAATTCACACATACCATTCTCAAGATCCAACAAATTTCGTATATTTATTATCTCAATATGTGGTGTACATAACTATCAACTCTTCAATACATATTTATCTCTGATATGATAATCTATCATATATTTATTACAATATATGAATCTCACTTTTCTCTCTCTTCTTTTCTCACATTCACATCACTCCTATCTTATGCTCCTCTATCTTATTTTATCTCTCTTATCACATATACCATATTTTTATTCCTTGGAAGTACATATGTGTTCATGGATACACATAGGTACATGTCACTCTTCATGTTCCTCCATTGGTATACCTCTTTATAGGTGTCACACACCTATTGTAGTTATCATTCTTTGGTTCCCTTGGCTTGTAATGACTTTAAATATCTATGGATTACTTGGGGATGTGCTCTCTTATTGCTAGTCTTTGGTTCTCTTTAAGTTTTTTTGCCATTGGCTTTCATTAGGCTACCCTCTTGGGTTTTTACCTAAACGGGAATACAAAAATTCTATTTTGGCAACATAATCCCTAGGATTAACCCTTTTCTTATCCTTAAGACACGATGACTCTATTTTGAGTGCTCAAAAATAAATATAAAATTATATTTCATAACAAAGTGTACCAAAATATATACTACATGAGAATATTCTACCAAAAATTTGAATCAATAAAATCTCCTTATGGTAAGATATTTTTGTAGATACTCCATTAATGATTGTATGTATTATTCTATTATATAACCACTTGCTACAAGATATTGGAATGTTTATTGATGGCAATTAACGTATTCTCGACATCAATGATAAAATATAGAATGGTGAGAGATCTTGCTAATTTTAGGGAATCCACTAAGAGGCCTATGATCAGGGCTAAGTATAGACTGGCCACTTCTCTCTTTTTTTCATTTGAGAGATGATTTTATTTCTCTATTCATGTAAGTGGTTTTATTAAGAATGTATATTTTCAATCTATACCCTTAGAGAGTCATCTAATTCCTTCATAGCATCATAAGAATTTGAGGCTTGTATTATTTGATTCTCCACATTGTCTATTTGGATCTTCAATTCTTTGGTGGAGGTGAGCCAACCTAAACAATACTAGTACAATGTATTGATTTTTTAGTGGTTCTATTATATTTTGATTATTTATTTAATGAGTTCATACCATATTATTGCATAAATTTAGCCTTAATCATTTTCACCTATTTTTCATCCTATTTTTCTAAATGTTGCTCCTTAATTTTCACTTTCTACTCATCTAATTACTTAGTTTTTCTACCAACCCATTAACTATTGTAGACACCTAAAATTGACACCTTATCATTACTTGACTATGTCTTCTATAAATGATTGAATAAAACCCTAATTATTCAATTAATTATCCCATTTTCATCCCTCATTGATTAAATAATATTTTATTATTTAATTAATAAAATCACTATTCATCCATTATTCATCACTATTCACTTGCATCATGTTTCTAGCCAAAATAATTAAATCAACCTTCTCATATAGTCCATATTAGGTAAATATGTCCAATTATTTATTTATCTAAGTCCCTTATCCCTTTCTCAAAAATTAAATAAAAAAATATTTATTCAAATCCCTATTTTCTACAAATTTAATCAAGTTGGCTAATACAATTAGCTCCTTAATCCTATACTTACACAACCTGATTTTAGTCAACCCACCTTCAAATCCCTCACATCCTCCAATGTGTACAAAGGCATGTGCCTTTTGTACACAAGGCATGAACCTTTATACATGTGACATGGCCTTGGTACCATGTCACATGGGTCAAAGTACTTTCTATAATGTTCCTAACATAGAATTTTAACTTAAAGACTGAATTGCATATTGCATTCAATGAGCAACAATACATGAACACAAATGCCTCTTTTTGACAATGATAAAATTTAGAATTTCATTCACATATATGACATATCAATTACTACTCATAAGACTGATCCAAAATGATATACAATGCTATCACAGATCAACAATGATTCTACTAACTTCCTTACAAATATTTTAAAGCTTAGATGAAATCCTTGAGTGAGAATACCCTCAAGAACCAAAGGGGTTTCATCCTCTAATCTTGGTGAACATTGGGTTTTCATCCAATGAACACAAACTCTTATGGGTTTTTCATCCACAAAAGGAATTAGAACACAAGTGTCTCCAAATATAGTAGAATTGACATAATAATTTGATGCCTATTACAAGAATTGTCTCCCTATATTTATATGCTAACAATTTCCCTCAAGGAATAGGTTGACCTTGAGCCAAAATGGCAAAAAAGCCCATAATTTGAATTTCGCATGCTACACTAGGTCAACCTTAAGGCCAAATTAGATTTAGCATGCCACACTACAAACCTATCCACATGCTTCCTTGGCCCCTTACTTCTTATTGAAACTTCACAAATGATACCACATGATCGGGAGGTGTCTTATCCATTATGCCTACTGAAGTAGGTTCTAGTTTCTCAGAACTATCTTCTTCTGATAGCAATATCTCTTTGATACCTTATCTATTTCCCTTGAGATTTAGATATGATGTACATGTTTCATCCTAGATGCTTTGTTCCAAACCACAAGCTGAAACTTTCTCCCATAGAGGAATGTGGAGGGATTCCCAAAATTGATCCTACTCCAGTATAGTGAGCCTAGATTGGCGATCTTTTGATGGCGATATTATTTTGTTATATGATCCTTTTTCCTTGATCTCCGGATATGATATGCAGTCATTATTGAAAATTTTATGTTCCAAATCACAAGCCAGGAGGTGTTATGTGAAGAATTGTGATAGGTTTCTGAGATTCCACTTCGCAATTGTCTTTTTGAAAAAGGGACATGGCAAGTCTTTCCCCAAATTGCTTATCCTCAAGCAATATAAATTTGGGTGATCTAGAATTTTAGGACCTTCCCAGGTAGCATCTTCAATTGGAAAATTATTCCAACAGACAAGATTCTCCATTATATTTTGGTTCCCTAGATCTTTTACCCTAGTATCAATCATAGCTTTTAAGGATAAGTTTTTCCTTCATCTAGTGGTGGTAACTTAGCAACATGAGTAATATGCAATCCCAAATCCTTCTTTAGGCATGAAATTGTTAAGATTAAGGTGTCTCAACCTTAGTGAGTCCCATGATTATTTTATTAATTAATTTCCCTTAATTTGTTGATTTAATTTATTAAAGGCAATAATAGTTGTTTCCAAATTGCTAAGTTACTTTGTGGGACCCAACGAGGATTTGGCATCCTACATGCGAGGTATGAAGTGCAAGATTGTGACACATGTCACATGGGCACTTAGTTGGGAAGGAATCAAGCATTAAGCCCTCTATAATTGGCGCCATATTGACATGTGGTAGTTGGTTTTGGTAGCATTAAGCCCTCTATAATGGGCACCATATTGACTTGTGTGTAAGATTATCTCTTCCAAAAAGTGGAGGCAAGGGAAGGTGACATTTGTCACCTAGGTGCTCATATGAGCATTTAAAATTGTAAAAACCTTTAGGAGGTGCACCTAGATTCCATGCAACATGTTGTTGACTTGTTGATTGAAGCTTGGAGGGGAAAATTTCTTAACGGAGGTTGAGTTGTCACTCAGAGTGATGAAGAGTTGTAGGTGAGTTCTAAATAGGCAATAAATTTGATTTTATTTATGGGGTTCCTAGCATGTGAGGTTTCTTGGATTTTGGAGCTACAAGCCTTGCATGTGCTTACATGTTGCATTTTGGTGCATGTATGCAAATGCTTGATAGGTTGCTAATCGGGTCACTTGGGATTCATGCATGTTGTTGACTTTTAGTTTGCATGCATGTGCATAGACTAGGAGATTGACACATGGAAAAAAATAAATTCCCATGTATGAGATGTATTTATTCATGCCTTAGTGCATTTTTGTAGAGAGATTGATTATAATTTTTGAGATGTCATTATACTGTCGAATTCAGTCTAGATTTGTTTCAAAGTGAAACTACACCTGCAAGAGCATAGACTTTGTACATTGTATTATAATTGCATATTATTGGAAATACAATTGATCTAGCTTTGGTGTGTGGATTTTTTCCCGAAAGGGTTTTCCCACATAAATTTTATGTTATGTGTTGAATGCTTTAAATCTAAAAATAATAATTAATTGCATGTGTATTCTTAAGTTAACTGTAAAAGAAAAGATTTGAAACAAAGTTTTGCAACCTCTTCTTTGATTTATTTACATTAGGGAAGTGTTTATGCACTCAACTCTACTTTTAGTTGGTATTAGATCCTAGCTAACTGAGCTTTGGAAGAAGCTTGGAGATATTTATCAAGGAAAACCCTTGGTAAATAAGTTATTCCTGAGAAAGAAACTATATTATTTGAGGATGGAGGAATGAGGGTCAATTTTTTGTCACTTAGATGCATTCAATATTCTAGTGGCTCAATTGGGTTTTGTTGGGTTGAAGATTAAAGATGAGGACCATTGCATGCTTTTTCTATGTTCTTTTTCAGACTGTTGGGACCACCTGGTTATGGCTACTGGAAGCACAATCACCACTTTCAAGATGGAATATGTGGTTACTTCGGTGTTACTTGAAGATATGTAGAGGAATTCTTCTAAGATAGCCAAGGAGGCCCTATCTGTTCATGCTAGATCAAAGGAGAAAGGAAAGAGAAAGGACAAGAAG
Source organism: Sequoia sempervirens (assembly GCA_007258455.2). Lineage (NCBI taxonomy): Eukaryota > Viridiplantae > Streptophyta > Pinopsida > Cupressales > Cupressaceae > Sequoia > Sequoia sempervirens. Next base: position 24,157,453 of record VDFB02056351.1, read on the forward strand.
TCAAAGTTCAAGTCTCTGGGGAGATCTAAGTCTCCTAGTAAAAAGTCTAAGGCTAAATGTTGGAGTTGTAGGAAATACATAAATTTTTAGAAAGATTTCAAGGGGGAGAAGAAAAGAAAAACAAGTCATCTAATTCTGAATCTGATAAATCCTCTCAAGATGATGTAGATTCTTTTTGGTTGCCTTAGCAATGCATGCATTGGAAGATGTGTGGTTGATTGACTCACATGCTTATTTCCACATGACCTCTCACAAAGGTTAGTTCTTAAAGTATGAAGAGCATGATGGCGGGAAGGTTGTAGTATCCCTTATAAAAAAAATCAAACCCAAATTTGAAACTTTTGTTTCTACCCAAAATCTTAAACAAAGCAAATCGAGTGCAAGGGAAAATACACCAAACAACTCCAAACTGTGATTAAATAATAAGCAACTGATTAAGAAATATTTATTACTGATCCAAGCATGATTTCACATCATTTTTGCTATCAATAAATCAGCTAACATAAATTGTACATTTGCTACAAATACACATAAAGAAAACACAAAGTGGAAATTGGGTGAAGTGCAATTGAGATAGGATGATCTATTATTGAATTTCACATGGATTTACATTATATTTTTTGTCATATACAGAAGATAATAGCCATGGAAAAATTCAGCAAATTACACATATCTCTAACTGAAAACCCAAAACAATCATTGTAACTAAAGGCAACTTTGCACAAGTTCTTAAAACTTTGCACCAAAGTCTTCTATATAAAAAAGCATGAAAATACATTCCAAAAAAAAAAAACCACGGCCTCAAAGTTTCCAAATTGTTGTCACAACTTAGAACAACAAATACAAAACCAAATTATTCAAACTACAACTATCCAACAAACCCCAACATCTGGAAATGAAATACAATATTTCAAATCAGCACTATGGTAACCTCTGGGTGAGATTACACTATGATGAACCTATGATTACCATCCTTAGTCCACCTAGAAACCCTCAAAAATCCCATTCTTGAGCCTCCTTCTCCACAAGTTTGACAACCTCTAAAGAACAACAAAAATGCATTAGCAATCAACAATGAATGAACGAATGAAAAAGCTAATTTTTTCCCTTAAGTAATCCACGTTCAAAAGCCAAAGTTGGGTGCCAAGATTTCATTTGAAAATGAGGCAAATAATTGTGTAACTCCTCTTTCCCAATTGGTTGCCAAAAATTTTCCATTTCCCATAATTATTGTTTTTTGACAACCATTGTCATAAGCAATAATTTCTTGCTTTTTTGCTCCATCAAAACCCTCACCCAAGATGGATGATAAATCATATATAATATTTATTTGATGATAAAATATTTTCTTATTAAATCAAATCACTAAATAAAATTATTAATCTCTTGGTCAAACCAACGGTCCTGATTTACTATTTTTGGGCAACCACACTTACTAAAAATAGAAACTGTTATTTTTAGAAAAAGGGGACATGACAAAGGTATATCTGGGTGATGAGTCTCACCTGAAGATTGTTGGTTGTGGAAGAGTCATGATTCGATTCCCTGATGGTAGAGTGAGGGGGATTGATGGTGTTCAACACATCCCGAGTTTGGCACAAAACCTACTCTTAGTGAGTAAACTAAGTGATGAAGAAGTGCAAGTTGTTTTCTCGAGTAGCAGAGCAGATGCAAGATGACCAAAGGTGCTTGGATTAGAATTTTGTATAAGTTGGATGCATGAATGGTTTAATGTATTAGTGCTTCTGTGAAGTCCGAAAAATGGGCTTTGGATTCTTCATTCTCATCATCAAATTGAGCAGAGATGAAGAGTGTGGTGTCTACATCTCATGGTCATGCTTTTTGGGTACCTAAGGATGCCAATGCTTTGGAGATGAAGCTCCTAGCAGAGAAAAAAATGTTGTAGTAGCATAGGCGTGGCCATATTGGTGAGAAAGGCCTTAGAGCCCTAAAAAATAAGAGCCTTGTTGAAGGCCTTGATGATTGTAATCTTGAGTTTGTTTTTTGTGAACATTTTATATATGGAAAACAAAACCATGTTTTTTTATTATTCCAATTCCCATAAATCTTCTAGGTTTTGGATTATGTGCATTTTAATGTATTTGGTTCAGTTAATGTTCCTTCGTTGTCTAGATTTGTGTATTTTGTCTCATTCATAGATGACTATTCTAGGACATTTGTGTATTTTCATAGAAGTAAATCTGAATTTTTCAGCCAGTTTAAGGATTTGTGGAGAGAATGAATAAGAAATTGATGGCGAGGGCCAAGAGTATGTTAAGTGGTTTTGGCCTTGAATACAAGTTGTACCTACTACATGTTGCCTGATTAATAGGTCTCCTACCTTGGATCTTGTCAAAAAGACACCTATTGAGGCATGGTCTAACAAGAAGCCCTTGATGAGACATCTTAGGGTCTTTATTTGTGAGGCATATGCTCATGTTCCTAATGTGAAAAGATCTATGTTGGAGAACAAGGCAGTGAAGTTTATCTTCATTAACTATGGTTTCGGTGTGAAGGGGTACTGTTGTGCAATTTTCGTACACACGCCCCACCAGAGGCGGGGACCCTCTTTTTTCTTTTGCATCTCTACCTCTTGGCTTGGTCAAATTTTGGTTTTGCTCTTTTTGGGAGGTTATTTTGGGATTAAGTCTAGACTAGGTTTGATGAGGACAATATTTTGAGGCTCTAGGGGAAATTCACCTATCTTGGAATTTGAAAATGGAGATTTTGAAGTGAATTTTCAATGTTAAATGTAAATATTTTTTGCACCCGTGGATAGAGGACGAAAAATTAGGTAGGGTTGCTTTTTGAACTTTTTGAAAATTCCTTTTAGAAAAAAAGTTATGGAGTTTAGGGGATTTTGACCCTACCCAGAAATGGGGGATTTCCATCCCTAATGGAAATCCCCAAAATTTCCATTTTTGGAAATTTCCAAGACCCCTCAAAATCTGAATTTTTTCAAAATGGAATTTTTTTCCAAATGCATTTTTTCCGAAATGCAATTTTTTCCAAAAATGGAATTTTTTTCTTGAAATTTTAAAATGTTCCCAAAAATGAAATTCTTGAGATGGAGAAAAAATTTGGATATCTGTTTAATTTGGATTGGATTTTTAACATGTGAGCTACTAATGATGATATCTATTTTTCAAGATTAAATAAATATTAAAAGGGGGAATTGCATATGGATTCATGCCAAAAGGGAAATTTGGAAGAGTTTAATTCAAATATTAAAAGTGGGGTCTGCATAAGAATCTATGCCCAAACTGTCTATAGTTGGATGGAGTTTCTAGAAAACATATAATCAAAATTTTCATTAATGACAAGCTGACATAATATTGTTTTCTCATTGTTCCATGATGTAACTACTTTTATGCAATTGGATGATGATGTACCATGAGCTCCCAAATTAAATGTAACAACTTGATGCTTCTAGAAGTGCAATTGCAGCCATTGGATGAATTAAATCCTGGCCATTGGTTCAAAATGTAATTTTCTATATAAGGCCAGTGCCTTCTCATTTGTAGGGGTTAGACTAGGTTAGAATAGCTTGTTTGAGGTTGTAAAAAGCCAAAATTGGCTAAGTTAGAGAAGTCAGTAGCAGTAGGAGAGGAGAGACTTGAAATCCTTATGTAATACTAGAGAAGTAATGCAACTAAGTTGTTGATTTGGCAAACTTTGTATTTATCTTTGACAGTTTATGGTTTCTTGTTCTCAATTCTCAATGTTAGATGTTAGATTTCATCTCTTTTGCAATAATGGTAAAATGTTAATGATGTCGATTGATCTCTGGTCCATACTTTTAGCGATTTGTTGATTGTAAGTTGTTGTGTAAAGTTAGTCTGGGCCTTATAATGTGTTGAGTTCAACTATGGATGCTTGTTTACATTGCGTCATTTATTGGGTATGTGAATGAATGTTCAAAGTCTGAAAATCTTCAATTTCCTTAGAAGATTGCATCGTTTTTGTGGAGTTGTAGGCTTGTCCTTGATCAAATAGAGATTGGTTTCATTGGGGATCTGTCCATCTATAGGATTCATCATTGTTGTGATTGATCTTAGGTTTTAGTCTTAGAAATCTCTCTGAAACCCTTATCTCTTTTGTTGTTTATTTTGAATTTGGGTTAGTTTTAGGATTAAAAGCATCACCATATTGTTGCATATGATGAAAGTACGCTTCCAGTATTGTTCATTTGTAAGGCCCCTTGTGATTACCAACATTTTCACATATTATCTGAGCTGTTTATGCATTGTCAAGACCTGACATTAGAGACCTTAGGGTTATCTCTTGAGGCTTGTCGATAGAGATTTACCTTTCAAGAGAGATAGGATACTTGTATCTTGTCTAAGTTGTTGTGCAGAAAACACCATCAACAGGTACAAGATTTGGGATCTAGTTGCAAAGAAGGTACTTTATAATAGAAGTGTGATCTTTCATGAGTTGAAACCTTCCACAGTAGATCTACAACCAAAGAAGGAAGAGAAGGAGGTAGTTCAAATTCCACCCACTCTTGAGAGAGATGAACTACGTACTCCTAATGGACTTGATGATGAGGAGAGATTTAGCAGCTCTAAAAACTCTAAAGAAGAGCAAGAACCTCAACCTCAACAATTGAGGACGTCTACAAAAGAAATGTGGCAACCTGATAGATTTGGCTATTCTATGTTTGATTCCAGGTGCAGATTTGCTTTAATTGCTAACACTGATTAGCATGATGCAGATTCTAATATGGAAGCCATGAATGAAGAGATGGTTGCATTGAAGAAGAATGCTACATGGGATTTGGTACCCTTTCCAAAAGGACATAAGCTCATTGGATACAAATGGGTGTTCAAGAAGAAAATGGGTCATGGTGGTAGTGTTGAGAAGCATAAGGCAAGGTTGATCACGAAGGGATATTCCCAGTGTTGAATGCATAAGACAATTGAGAGGGTGGGGGGTGAATCAGTTGTACCCTAAAATTTCAAAACCCTCATAAACATTTAGATCCAAATGCATTCATTGAAACCTTAATTTGTTTAGAATGTTTTATCATGAAAGAAAATAACATAAACTAAATTAAACCAATATCATGTACTAAAGAACACCAAATTTATGTGGAAAACCTAAGATGGGAAAATCACAATGAGGATTAACTCACAATATAAAGCAATATCAACACTGAATACAGTAGGGCTCACTACTGGAGAGCTCACTACCTAAGAGAAAGAAAGGCTCACTTATATAATAGAAAATAAGATAGAGAAGAGTGTTGCAATGAGAAATCCATCTCAAAGCAATAGAAAAATCCACCACAACATCACCAACACCTTCACAATCTCTTTGTAGAATTGTAGACACCTTCTGCTCACCACATTCAGTAATCTAACACATGAAATCTCATGTTGAAATTCTCAAATTCACACTCTAATACTCTACAATTCACATCATTCACATCATACCCATCTCTCTTTGCATATCTCAACAACTCAACTCATATTTATATCATCTTCAACCTTGAAAACATTCTCCAAGGTTGGTTATGCACCTCAATCATGCAAATCCAAATTAGGTCAGTACCAAAACATTCCCACGATGGAAAGGAATGAAGGTGGACCACAACACACCTTACCTAGGACCTCAATCCACTCATACATGCCACACCATGCTTCCACAAATTTCATAAGTAGTGTAAACACCCAGGTCAGTTGTTACCCATGTAAACACCATTAAAATTTTAAGTACCCACTTCATTTGATGCAACAACTCACAAACAAAAAATATCACATGGACACAATATAAAATATTCCACAAATACCCTAAAATCCAAAAAATCCTTCACAATAGCTTTCACCTAAAGAATGCACACACCCACTACACTCAGACAACTCTGCCATACATTGTAACTTAAGAAGTTGAATTTTGAAGCCTTAAACCTCAAACAACTTTGACTAAAGGAAGATACCAACACTATCAACACATTTCCAGATCTTCAAGACTTGAAACCAAATTGCGGATAACGGAAAAGAAAAAAATTCTCCTAGACACCTTTGCAATACATAGTTCACACACTAGTGAACACAAATTACTCTGCTCAATGATCCAGTGCACCAAATTATGGATACAACACCTTTGAACACCTATGATACACATATCTAAAATGCATAGGAAGATCTTCAACCTAGAAAAAATGTGAAGCAAAACTAGAAAACTACTCTTCAACCTAGAATACACTGCAACTCACTATTTCCTCTTTTTATCATTTTTTCTCAAAAGCACTTGGAAACCAAGCACCAAAGACACATCCTCATCATCTTTAGTACTTCATCATACTCAATCCAACTACAACATATAAACTCAACCATACATCATAGATAGAATCTTATCAAAGCAACACTAGAGGTTGACACCAGTAGCTTACTAATGACAACATAATGCAACTAATCAAAGCATCATTAATGTAACAACATATACAATACCAAAAACTACACATACTCTTGTAACAATCTTCTTCTCATATAGTTGACACCAATGACAACACCAACTGCCCATACTTGCAACAATCCCCCCCTTTGTCATTCATGGAAACACATGATGTGAAAAACCATCAAAGACACAACTTATCTTTTCCACATGATTCATTCTCTCTTTTTCTTTTTCACATTATTCTCCCCCCCCTTTGATATCAATGACAAACTAAAACAGATTTGCATCACTTATGTTTCCCCTTTGACATCAATCAAACTTCTCACAACTTTTTTGCAACTTCTATTCCTTTACTTCTCAGTATACTCCCCCTTAGGAGCACACACCACATTGCACTAATCATCAACCACTGCATAATGACAACACTCACTCTTTTTGACTGCAACAAACAACAATGTCACTACCTACTCCCCCTAAGAGGTAGCCACCAATCATCAATTCAGACCAAAGAATGGATCTTGGAATCCATTGGATTGATGCATCTCCTTATGCATATAGTTCAAAGGAGGGGAAATAGCCCCCAACTTATCCTGGAGATACTCAAAAGTATCCTTAGGAAGAGCCTTAGTGAATATATCAACAACTTGATCCTTTGTAGGCACATACTCAAGCTTTACTTCATTCTCTACAACCTTCTCTCTTAGAAAATGATACCAGATTGAGATATGTTTTGTCCTTGAATGCATTACCAAATTCTTTGAAATATTGATAGCACTTGTATTGTCACAGAAGATAGAAATTGGTTTATCATATACTACCCTAATATCCTTCAATGTTTTCCTCATCCATAACACTTGTGTGCATTAAGATGCTGATGTAATGTACTCTTCTTCTATAGTAGATAAAGGAATTGAATCTTGTTTCTTGCTTAGCCATGACACCAATTTGCATCCAAGAAAGAATGCACTACCACTTGTACTTTTCCTATCATATGTACAACCATCCCAATCTGCATCTATGTAAGCATTCAAGGTAAAATAAGTATCCTTTGGATACAACAAGCCATAATTCAGAGTGCCCTTCAAGTATCTAAATATTCTTTTCACTGCTGCAACATGTGACTCTCTAGGATCTTCTTGAAATCTAGCTACAAGACAAATTGCATGCATGATATCTGATCTAGTACCAATTAGATATAGTAGTTCTCCAATCATTGATCTATACTTGCTCTTATTAGCCTTAGCATATTCATCATTCTTGCTCCTCTTGCAACCAATAACCATAAGGGTACACACCGATTTCAAATCTTCCATTTCAAAATTCTTCAACATTTCTTTGGCATACTTTGATTGTGAAACAAAAATACCTTTATTTATCTAATTTATTTGTCATCCAAGGAAGAAATTCATTTCCCCAAGCATAGACATTTCAAACTCTTTTTGCATTTCTTCTGCAAACTTCTTACACATAACTTCATTGCCTCCAAAGATTATGTCATCAATATATACAAGCACAATTAAGATTTGATATTTTTCAATTTTAAATTAAAGATTGCTATCTACGGTACTTTTATTGAATCCTTGTTGTATCAAATACCTATCCAACCTTGCATACCAAACTCTAGAAGCTTGCTTCAATCCATATAATTCCTTCTTTAATCTGTCGACCATATTTGATTTGTCTAATAATTGAAATCCTTTTGGTTGTTCTATGTATACCTCTTCTTTGAATTCTCCATTCAAGAAAGCAGACTTCACATCCATTTGACAAAATTTGAGATCCTTATGTGCCACAAAATCCAAAAACATCCTAATAGCTTCCATTCTTACCACCAGAGTAAATGTCCCCTCAAAATCTATTCCTTCAACTTGTGAGTAGCCTTTACACACAAGCCTTTCCTTGTTCCTTACCACTTCTCCATTCTCATTTAGTTTGTTTTTGAATACCCAGTTAGTTCCAATTACATTTTTGTTTACTGGTCTTGGGAGAAGTTCCTAAGTTTGATTCTTCTCAATCAACAACAATTCTTCTTCCATACCCTTGATCCAATATTCATCTTTGCATGCCTCAATCACTATTTTAGGTTTAACTTCAAAAAGTAAACATAGATTTACTTGTTCTTCATCAGCTTTCCTTTTTTTCAGTACACGTTTTCTCTTATCTCCAATGATCTTTTCTTCATAATGATTCTTCTACACATACTTAGGATTTTTAGGAGTCTTTTCTGAAGCTTCTTCCTCTTCAATCTACACTTATTTTTTATCTTTTTCTTCTTCTCTAGAAGAATATTCATCTAATTCATAACCATTTCACCACTGAGTTTTTCTCTTAATCTTCATCAACCTTGACACTTGCACTCTCAATAACATTTCTCAATCTCTTGTTGTAGCATCGGTAAGCTTTGATTCTAGTAGAATATCCAAGGAAGATACCTTCATTAGACCTTGAATCAAACTTTCCTAAGTTATCTTCATCTCTTATGGTATAACATTTTCTTCCAAACACTTTGAAGTACTTGACAATAGGAATCCTTCCATACCATAGCTCATAGGGAGTCTTTATGTTGTTTTCTCTTGCTTGAACTCTGTTAAGTATATAAACAACAATATGAATTACTTCTCTCTAGTAGACTTCCAGTAAATTTTCTTCGTTCATCATTGTTCTTGCAGCTTCTTGAATAGTCCTATTCTTTCTTTCAACCACTCCATTTTGTTGAGTACTAGGGGCAGACAAGTGCCTCTTTATGCCATGATTCTCACAAAATATATTAAACTCATTCAAGGCGAACTCTCCACCTCTTTCAGACCTCAAACATTTTATTTTCATATCCATTCCATTCTCAACCATAACTTTGAATTCTTTAAACTTTTCTAGAGCTTCTAATTTTTCTTTGAGAAAAGTAATCCATGTCATTCTAGAATAATCATCAATTAATAGCATGAAATACTTGTCACCTTGAAGACTTCTTACTCTTATAGGACCACAAATATCTATATGTATCAATTCCAACAGTCCGATAGTAGATTGTTCTTTGAATTTGAAGCTACTTCTTACTTGCTTTCAAATTTGACACTCCTTATAGACAACATTGATAGGCTTTGTAATATTTGGTAGATCTCTCACAACTTTAACTAAACTGATTCTTACTAAGTTATGAAAATTAATGTGACACATCCTCATGTGTCATAACCAACTTTTATTAATCTGAGTCATAAAGCAGTGACCATCAGCACCCTTGAGTTGATAAACATTTCCATTTTTCCTTCTTCCAACAGTAACCATAGTTCCAAATCCTTTTTTGATCTCACATCCATCATCCTAAAATATAATATTGTATCCTTTGCTACACATTTTTCCAACACTCAATAGGTTATGCCTTAAACCCTTAACATCGTAGACATCATGAATATTATGCTTGCCATCAAAACTGATAGAACCTTTTCCACATATCTTAGGAGATGTATCATCACCAAATCTAACACATCCTCCTTTGTATTTTTAAAGTTTAAAAAACTTACTTTTGTCACTAGTCATATGATTAGAGCATCCACTATTAATGATCCAGTAGTTCTTCTCATGTCTAGCATGAAAATCAAATACCAAAGTACCTTTAGTCTTATCCTTTATCTTTAAAGGAAATTCCTTCACACATCTCTCAGAATTAGCAGAAATAGATTCATCTTTTAAAGACATGAACAAGAATTCATCATCATTGTGTTGGTGTTTCCAGCTAATGGTCTAGCATCTCCTAAAGGGTAGTTACTCCTTATACTCAGACCCTAGGTCAATGGCCAAGGAATAGGAGATGATCGATTGCCAAGCCTCTCCTCTGCACTTTAGGCTCTACAAGACCAAGGTGGGTATCCCTATACATTTAGGAAAATCATCATACTACAATGGTGAGAAGCCTTCAATGGGCTAAATCATTTACACAACTCTCCCTTGTCCTCAATATCTTGTAGTAGTATGGAAAGAAAACATAAAGCAAATACAGGAAAGTAAAAAGTTCTTTTTGAATTGAAATTGAATCCACCTCAGACCTAGGCTTATGAACATAGAATGACTAGTGCCTTATCCACACGGAGTCCATAAATGAAGTAACACTCCTACAATAGACCCACCCTAGCTTCTTATGAACTTGTTGGCTTACAACAAGAAACCAACAAAAGAACATAACTATCAAACTTCTTTGAAATCCCTATTGCATTATCACTACCTTAACATATGACTCGAAAGAAATTACTCTGCTCCTTGAATAGAAACTAACAAATCAAACATTCAAGATCAACAAATGTGATTCAGAACTAAAAAAATCCTTGATTATATTGATTCAAAGATAATGAGTACAAAGCTAGAGAGAATGATAAAGCTTATACAATACTTGAAAGTTGAATGCAATGAACATTCGGGTCATCTATTATTACAAAGCATATGTTACAACATATCCTTCCTAAGTGCAGAAATCACTATACAGTCTAAGACAAAGACTTACAAAAGTTTAGAGAGGATGGAACCTCAATAAAATGTACAAAAATTTCCTTTATAGTGCAAGCATAACTCAGATTCAAATTTGAAATTGCAAACCCTAACCAAACTAGGGTTTCATACTAAATCACCCAGGTCAAACTCTAGGGAAATACATGATCATGTTCAGGAAGAACATACCCTAACATCAATTTCATTCTCTGCAGCACATCAGGACATCAATGGCGTCGCTCAATAATAAATTCTGCTTGGGAGAAGCAAAAATCTGATCTATAATTATCCTAGATTGATCCTAGCAGCTAAGAAATGGATGCACCATTACTGCATATTCATTAAATGCGAACAAGAGTAGTTAACTATTGGGGAAATCTTATTTTAAATTGTGGTTGTCGATTTGTCTTAGTTGCACCAAGATCTAACACCTAACGCTCACTATCAGTAACTCTAAAACCCAACTGTCGGATTTAAACACTTTAAATCAGGGCCACACGATCAACCATAAAACCATCGCAACACCACATGACACACAACAATGATGTGAGTCATCCAATCACACAATCGGGCAATGCCACCTCATCAACAGTCACAAGGCATCCACGTGGATGAATCTCCATTACTTTCCGCTGACCATACGGGACTAAGCCGAGATTCACCAAAAGCCCTAGCAGAAAGAACAAGCACCGTCTAATCACTTAAATCACCATCGTTGATCTCTTCCAACCATCATCATGACATCACCATTCACTAACACAATAACTTCCACCACTGGTTCCACCAAGGACATACGTCACTAGCCCGCTAACCTCGCAAGGCTTTGGGAAATATTATTTTAATCTGTGGGGTGCATGGGGAGCGGAAAATATTTAGCCACACTTTTCACCCTAATATCTTTCATTCGATCACGGGGCCCACCATAATACTTTCCAGGCCTAAAGACCACAGGACCCATGCCAAGCATACACCACATGGCAGAAGCCTGCTAACCCTACGACTTTACTTTAATGAATATTTTATCCTATAGAGTGCATGAGGAACGGTTGAGATCAAATCTTTAGATCCAACGGCTAGAAAATTTGCACATGCACAAAAGTTAGTCATAAAAAGGGGACCTAACTAGGTCGATGGGAACAAGACCCTTGGGATAAAAAGACTTAAGGACTTAAGTCATAAAATAAAATGTATCCCACCTGACATAGGAAAAGGGTCAAATAATTAAAAGGGGGCCACACAAGGAGGATGGGAAATGATGACATAGTCATAACTTAAACGGGCAAGGCTAACCAGGCACAAAAAGGTCAACATGAAAATAGACTCGGACTAGGGTTTAAGGAGGGTTTTAACAAATAATAAAGGCTTGAGGGGTTTTAAGTCCTAAGACAGAACCCTAATGCATGAAAAGTGAACCCTAGCCCTCATGAGACTCAAAATTTTGACAAAATGGCAAAGGATTTTACAGGCTCCACCAGTGGCTCCAATTGGGGACGTCTGCTTGACAAAGTAGAGCAAGATTTCAGATCTCTAGATAAGTGGACCAAGTGCCAAGTCCATTGGGCTTTCAAAAATTTCTCCTTTATGTTGCATTGGAACTCATTTTCCAAACTTCATTTGGTAGCCCCGGGCCCCCAAAAATGAAGTAACAAAATTACCTTTTTCAAACACTCTATTCTTTGCTATCTATAGTAGGCCAAGTCTAAAAACACTGCCATGAACTACCCATAAACTCACCCTTTCACTGGCATGCCTTACCATATCACTATGCTTTCCAATGTCACCACTAATTCTATCAATCTTCAATCTAAAAAATCAACAACTAACTGAAGTCCATGATCATTGTGGTATTTTACCTTATCCAACTCATTTTCATGTCCCATTGAATGCTCACCCAACTGAAATGAGAAATTGAAACACTCATAGTCTAAGTAACCAACATCATAACACTCAACCTTGCCTACAACATTTGTATCTAATATAAAACATTCATAGGAAATACCCTTGAAGAGCTCATCAATGTGTTTCTTTGTTTGCTTAAGGACACATTCCAACCTTGTGTTAGATGCATCATCATAGTTCTTAACAAAGAGTGGATTATCTCTACACCAATAAGGATCATCATTTCTATTAATTGATGAAGATGGAGGCTCATCAAATAAGAGGTTTTCCATTACATTCATTGTCGTCATGAAAGTTTCTACCTCCTCAATATGAAATTCTAAATCTTTCATATCATCATCGTATTCAAAATCATTGTAATCACTAGAAGAGAAAACAGATAAAATTTCAACTTCATTCACGTCATCAAAAGTTAACATCTTTGAATCACATTCTGAGAACTCTTCATAGGAAGAAAGTTGTTCCTTCTCAAGCAAGCACGTGTTCCAATCATTATCAATATATCTCATATTTGAAGTAAAGGGTTCTATCTCTACTTCATGAGGATAATCACAATCAACAATGACCATACTCAATGACATCATAGTTACTATAGCAAGGAGACTCATCAATACTAAAACCATGTTCAGGCTCTTCAAACTGATTACATAGTCTTATATCTTCCATAGGACTATAGGCGTTGGAATCTTCAAAAGAGTCAAAACCACTCATTTCACTTGCTTCACTAAGGTATGCATTTTCAATCTTTGCTCCACTTTCTTCTTCCTCATGTGATATCACACTACTTGACTTATATGGAGCAACAAAATATTCATAATTACAAATTGAAAACATAATAGTTTTTTGATGATCATCTCTAATATTTTCCAAAAGAGAAATGTGTTCACACACTTGGTCAAGCCTAACTGGCTTCAAATCCTTTGGCAAAGCACTCAAACCTAATTCATAAGATTCATAAAATAAATCAATGCATACATAATTTTTAGGTTTGTGAGACTCAGGAACTGTAGATAGAGTATCCATAAATATTTCATAGAGATCATATGATGATTCTCCTTCATATCTCCTTATGCAAGAGAAGGCTTGAATAGAGACCATATGATCATAAATGCATGCAACTTCTTGACAATTTGTTTAGGGTTCTATGTGAACAACATTATGGAATAATGTACAAGCTGAAACAATAGGAGTGTAAGTTCTCTGACATTCATTTTTAATTTGTAACTCACACCTTTCATCAACACCTGGTGCCTCAAGGTAGAAAACACTTGTAGACAACTAACCCTTGTGCATTCCATATTTTCAGTTGTATTGATTAGCATATGTGCTACTCATGAGCTGATTACAATCAATATACTCAACTAGAAAAGATGATTCTTCATTTTCTGATATACTTTTTTCAACTATGTGCATCATTCTCTGATTTTTCTCAATAAGACAACTACAATCAACATTGCTCAAATTTTGTTGATGTTCAACTTGGAGCTCACTATGATTTGCATGTTGTGGTGATGGGCAAACGAGAACAACAATAACATTATCATCTTGACAAGTATCTCCATTGTCTAATCCATGAATTCCATTTGCATGAAGTGTACTAGGATAACCAACACTTGCAACCATATAGTGCCTTCTTCACTCTACAGACCATATCCAATTTGTCTATTAACTGAAATCCCTTCGATTTTTCTATGTATACCTCTTCTTCTAGTTCTCCATTCAAAAAATCAAGCTTCACATCCATTTGATAAACTTTTAAATCCTTATGTGCTACAAAATCCAAAAACATCTTGATAGCTTCCATTCTTACCACCGGACCAAATGTCTCCTCAAAATCTATTCCTTCAACTTGTGAGTAGCCTTTGCAACAAGTATTTCCTTGTTCCTTACCACTTCTCCATTCTCATTTAGTTTTATGTTGAATACCCACTTAGTTCCAATTACATTTTTTTTTTACTAGTCTTGGGATAAGTTCCCAGTTTTGATTCTTCTTAATCTACGACAATTCTTCTTTCGTAGCCTTGATCCAATATTCATCTTTGCATGCCTCAAACACTATTTTAGGTTTAACTTTAGAAAGTAAACATAGTTACCTATTCTTCAGTAGCTTTCCTTCTTGTCAATACAGCTTTTCTCTTATCTCCAATGATTTGTTCTTCAAAATGATTCTTCTACACATACCTAGGAGTTTTAGGAGTCCTTTCCAGAGCTTCTTTCTCTTCAATTTGCACTTCTTTTTCCTTAGATTTTTCTTCTTCTCTACAAGAAGATTCATCTAATTCATATCCATCTATCACCACTAAGTATTTTTGTAAATATTCATCAGCCTTGACACTTATACTCTCAACAATCTTTCTCAATCTCTTGTAGCATCAATGAGCTTTGGTTCTAGTAGAATATCCAAAGAAGATACCTTCATCAAACCTTGCATCAAACTTTCCTAAGTTATCTCCATCTCTTCTGATATAACATTTTCTTCCAAACACCCTGAAGTACTTGACAATAGCAATCCTTCCATACCATAGCTCATAGGGAGTCTTTGTGTTGTTTGCTTGTTGGTGTTTCCAACTAATTATCTAGTTTCTACTAAAGGGTAGCTACTCCTTATTCATAGAGACCCTAGGTCAGTGGCCAATGAACAATAGATTAATTGGCATCTTCTTCTCTACACTTTAAGCCTTGCAGAACCAAGGTGGGTATCCCTATAACATCATGCACATATAACACTATCATTCAAGTGATTTCTTTGATAATAGATCATCATACTATGATGGTGGAATGCCTTTTATGGGCTAAATCATCTACAAAACCCTCTATATCTTCAATAACTTTCGGTAGTATGGAAATACATATAAAAGTAAAATGCAGGAAATTAAAAGATTTTAATTTTGATTTTGAAATTGGATCCACCTGAGACTTAGGCTTATGGACATAGACTAACCAATTCCTTATCCACACAAAGTCCAGAAATGAAGTAACACTCCTACAATAGACCCACCCAAGCTTCTAATAAAATTATTTCCTAGAAGAAAGAAACCAACAAAAGATCAATGCTATCAAAATTCTTTGGAATCCCTATTGCATCCTCAAAACCTTAACATATGAATTGAAAGAGATTACTTTGCTCCCCTAATAGAAACTAACAAATCAGACATTCATGACAAGAAAATATGATATGAGAATCAGGACAATCCTTGATTATGTTGATTCAAAGATAGTAAGTACAATAGTGGAGAGAATGATAAAACTGATACAAATATTATGTGCAAAATGCAATGAGTGTTAGAAATTGCATGTAAAAAATATCAATTAAATGCAAATAAAGATTAAACAGAGGAATGAAAAACACATAAATAATAATAGTGAGAGACAATATTTAACGTGGTTCACCCAAACTCAGGCTAGATCCACCAACATAGAGTCCAATATTATTATCCATTAAATAGAACCAATTACAAATAGTAATCCTTACAACTCAATACCACTGCAAAATGCTACAATACAATATCAACAGAAACCCTAACCCTTAGCCTTTTATCAAGACTTATGTCGGTTACAAAATAGGGTTTTTTATGTCAGCCAATAGAAAAATTAACTCCCAATGCCTTTATAAAATAATAAAAATTGTGAGAGGTTTCGAGGGTGTTGCCCCCGAGACCCTGTGAGGGCACTGCCCCTCGACCCTACCCTGTATCACAATAGGGAGCGCGCCAGGGGCGCTACCCCTGGACCCCACAAGGGGCTCTGCCCACAAACCCCTGTTAAATAATTTGAGGGGAAACCGTGTCAATAAAAGTGAGGAAAATTTAACCTCTGAATCTGATTAGGCTCCATATACCAACAATTTCTCACTTGGAGACTGATCATAACACCGTTGACCCTGTAGCTCCCACTAGAAATAAGCACCATGGACCCTACTATTATGATTTTATTATTTTCGAAGATGAAGAGGAGCTCAACTTCTCCCTTGGCACTGCCTTTGTAAACATATATGTTGGATTTTCATCTATATGTATATTTTCCAGGCTTAACTGTCCATCATCCAACATCGACCGAATGAAGTGATACCTCAACTGTATATGTTTGGTCTTTGAATGCAAGGCAAAATTATTTGCAAGATGTATGGAACTCTGGTTGTCCAAAAATAAATAATTGTTGGCCTGTTGTTTTCCTAATTCTTCCATGAAATATTGTAGCCATGTCATCTCCTTGCTTGCCTCTGTTGCAACTACATACTCTACCTCTATGGTGGATAAAACAACCACCTTTTGCAACTGTGAGATCAAACTTACTGTTGTCCCACCTACAATAAAGACATAACCTTTAGTACTTCGCCTAGTATCAATATCCCCTACCAGATCTGAGTCCACATAACCTGCTAGATCAGTATTAGAGCCCCCAAAACATAAATGTTTATTGGATGTCCCTCTCAAATACTTGATAACCCATTTTACTACATTACAATGCTCCAATCCAGGATTACTCGTATACCTACTTATGACTCCAACAACATGTGCAATATCTGGTCTCATGCATACCATGACATACATTAAACTTCCTACAGCTGAAGCATATGGTACCTTGGACATTTTTTCTTCCTCCGCTTGTGTCTTTGGACACATCTCCTTAGTCAATTTCAAATGACTAGGAAAAGGTGTGCTGACAACATTTTCATTCTCCATGTGGAATATCTGCAACACTTTTTCAACATAACCAGCCTGAGATAGAGTCAATTTTTTGTTCTTCCTATCTCTGCAAATTCTCATACTAAGAATTTGTTTTGCTGCCCAAAATCCTTCATAGCAAATGATTTTTCTAACTATTGTTTTAACTCACTTATGTGATCCATGTTAGACCCCGCTACAAGCATGTCATCAACATATAAACATAAAATAATGTAGTTGTCATTATACAACCTCTTAAAATAAACACAATGGTCAGAATTACACCTGTTGTAGCCTTGCTCAGTCGTAAAACTATCAAATTTCAAGTACCATTGTTGAGGTGCTTGTTTCAAGCCATATAAACTCTTCTTCAATCTGCACAGTAGTTTCTCCTAGCCTTTGACCTCAAATCCTTGAGGCTATTCCATTTATATCTCCTCCTCCAAATTACCATGGAGAATAGTGGTTTTCACATCTAGTTGTTCCAAATTCAAATCTTCAATAGCCACAATACTTAAAATAGTACGAATAGAATTCATCTTAACAACCAAAGAAAAAATCTCAGCAAAATCAATGCCCCTTTTCTGTGCAAATCCTTTGACAACTAAATTTCAGCAAGGAGCCCATTTCTTCTCTCATTACATGCTCCCACTAAACCTTTGTATCCACCTACATAGCTTCAACATACTCTTCAGGTTCACCAACATCTGTTAACAAAATAGAATACAAAGATGGAGAAAACCTTTCAGGAGGTCTACTTAGTCGTGTTGACCGCCTAACATTCATTGGAGTTTGTGGTATTTCTTGTTGTTGTTGCGGAGCATGAGGAACCACTGGAACATTACTATCTGGAGTATCATCTAGCACCACAAAATCCTTTTATTTCTTCTCATGCTGCTACAACTGATCTTTGTACAACAACTTATCATTGAATACATCCCTGCTTCTCACAATTTTCAAATTTTCAACATCCCAAAGCCTATACCCAAATTCATCAATTCCATATCCAACGAAGATACACTTTTTTGATTTTGCATCCAGTTTGGTTCTATTTTCATAATCTACATGTGCAAATGCTTCACATTTGAATGTTTTGAGAAAAGAATAACTCACCTTCTTACTTGTCCATGCTTCCTCTGGAATACCACAACCCAAGGGAACTGAAGAACCTCTATTAATTAAATGTATAACGGTATTGAAATCCTCTTCCCACATGTTTAAAGGCAACCCAACATGCAATCTCATGCTCCTTGAATGATCCATTATTGTCCTATTCATATGCTTAGCCACTCCATTTTCTTGTGGAGTCCCCGGAACTGTTTTCTACCTACAAATTCCATTAAAGGAACAATAATCCTAAAATTCTTTACTGAAATACTCATGACCATTATCAGATCTGAGACATTTTAATCTTTTACCTGTCTCTGGTGCAGGAGCACCTAGGTAATCAAGAGCTTTTGGAAGTGAGTTTTTGTTTTGATGTGCCTTTTTGGCATTTGGTTGATCTGGATGATGTTATTTGTGTTTTCTCATAAGGTCATGTAGACCATTAGTGGTGACCTAGGGATGGTTTTGATTAGTTGGAAGGAGGCTAACAAGAGTTAAGTAGTTTTAACTCTTCATTTTGGCTAAATTGTAAAAACTGCCTAAGTGTTTGAAAACACATTGGGTTTTACAAAAATGCATTTTTAGGTCATCTAAGCCTCGACCCAAGAAGCTTAACTATTTGGGAGGCATATTTAAAGGTGGCCTCGACCTTTGTGCAAGTTTAGAAAGTTTTTGTACGGACTGTGTTTTCAGAAATTGAAGAAAACAACATTGAAAAGATAGTTTTCCTGTATTTTTGTGTTGAAACTGATCTTTAATGGCGTGATTCTGTTATTTTACTGTGTGTAGTATGTAGTGTGAGGCTTATACAATCTTGGAAAGCCTTTTTTTTTTTTGTAGTGTGTTTTTAACTTGCATTTGTAAATACTTTAATATTCTGTGTTTTCTGACCTGAATCAAGCAATGTTGGAAAGATGGAGGCTTAGAGCACCTTCCCACAATACAATTTGTACGGCCTTTTGGGAAATGTGCCCTACCTCCATGCTTGTAAATATGGTAGGAGTTAGTTTTTTTTTGGTTGTAGGAGTCAAGAGAAAGGCCTTACCCTAGGCGAGACAGTGAGGGCCTGGCTAGGAAAGGCTAGAGGACAGCATGAATAATTTGCAGGGGAGTGAAGTTTTTTTAAGAAATTATTTTTGGAGGATTTAGGGGAGTGTCTTGGCTCTGCATGGTGACAAGGTAGAGCCTTTACCAATCCATTTGAATGAAGAACTTTCTAATAGTCTTGAATCAGCCTGAGAGAGCTAAGGAAACCCTAGCTTCTTGACCAATTGGGTGTCTGGACAGCATACAGCCTGAGGAATCTTGGAGGTGAGGGCATGTGAAACACATTTCCTAAGAAAAGAACTAGGTTACTTGGTGGGTTTAGAAAGAAAAAGCATTTTTCCCCTGTTCAGCGACCTAATTGGGGCTCAAGGCTACTAGCCTTTCAAACCCAAGAAAAGCATTTTCTTGAAAGCGATGGAGAACCAGTGAATGGAGGTTGATCAGGAGCCTTTATCAGATGATTTTGAAGACATGGAAGCTTTTCACACCCCTGCAACAAGATTTGGGAGTATTTGGAGGTGAGCTAGTCTTTAAGAGTATTAAGGGCTAGAAATTGCATGAGAGGAAGAGCACCAAGTTTGGCTTGGTTTATGGACTTGAATTGATAGCAGGGTTGGCTAGAAGGACCAGGGGTGCCTAATCAGCATTGGGTGACCTATAGGTAGTGTGGTGGAGAGAGTGACACCAAGGGGTTATCACAGGTGAAACCCAGAGCATTGAGCCAATGATTGACTCAATCCAACCCTGTCCCTATCAGATTGGTATCAGAACAAGTTAAAGATTTGGGAAAGAAATCTTGCATGTTAGACATTGAGTCAAGTGATTCTTCTACCATGGTGACCAATGCAGAATTGGAAAAGATGGTTGAAGAGCAAGAAGAAGACAATAAGCAGTTAAGGGAAAGAATAGCCCAACTTGAGACAGCAGTGAGGAGTGCACAGTTTGAGGGAAGAATTCCAAAAGAAGAAGAGATAGTAGAGGAGGATAAGACCCCTGTACCTAACCATGTTTTGAAGGAGGAGCCTTTCTTGAAGGCATTGAAAGCCTTGAGTGGAAAATCACTTGAAGGCATACCACTATTTAGTGGAAAGATGGAACCTGATTTGGTAATGGACTGGATAGAAGGCATGGAGAATCACTTTGAGTGTGATGGAGTCACGAAAGCTCAGAAGGTGAAGGTTGCTAAGTCAAGATTGAGAGGATCAGCCTTGACATGGTGGAAGTTCATTCAGACTGAAAGGGAGAAAGAAGGCAAACAGCCCATAGCAACTTGGAAAGGAATGGTTGCTCAAGTGAAAGAAGCCTACATGCCAGATGATTATGAGATTCAACTACACAAGAAGAGGCAAAGCCTAAGGTAGAAATACCAAGATGTAAACACTTACACTGAGGAGTTTCAAAAGCTTTGTATGAGGTCTAATGTGACAGAGGATGAGAGCCTCAAAGTGGCTAGGTATCTCAACGGTTTGAAGTGGAATATCCAGGAGGAAATGGCCTTACTAAGTCCCAAGACAGTCCACCAATGCTATCAGTTGGCCATAAAGATTGAAGAAAGGACTAAGAGGAAGCAAGATCAGGCTTCTAGGACAGGCAAAGGTAGAGATCAAAGAGATCAAAGAGGACAGCGTGGTGGTTACCAAGGAAGCGGTAGTGACCAGAGAAACCAAGGAGAATCAAAACTCACTGAGCATGGAGGTGAAACATCTTCAAGAGGAGGATTTAACAGAGGAAAGGACCTTAAGGAGGTTCAAACAGAGGAAGAGGAGCAAGAAGAAGTAACTCTTACTTTGCCACCATGAAGTGTTATCATTGCAATCAAATGGGACATCCAGCTTATAGGTGCCCGGAGAAAGCATCCTCTTCTAGCAATGAGAAAAGAGTGGCTTATGCACAAGAGGACACCATGAGTCCTAAGGCAACTGAGATCAGCCATATAGAATCTAAAATTGGAGAGAGTCTGATGTTTAATAGAGTGCTGATCAGACAACCAGTCAAGGAGGAACCTAAGCAAAGAAGAGCTCCTTTTATAGTAAGGTGCAAAATACTTGGTAAAGTATGCAAGGTCATTGTAGATTCTGGTTCTACAGATAATATAATCTCAGAGGAGGTAGTAATTAAGCTGAAATTGTAGAAGGTACCTCATGCTAACCCCTACAAAGTCACGTGGTTGAATAAAGAGCAAAGTGTTTTGGTGAATGAGCAAGTAACAGTGGAATTTTCAATTGGAGGCTATAAAGACAAGCTGGTTTGTGATGTATTACCCATGGATGCATGCCATCTGCTACTGGGCAAACCATGTCAATATGATAGAAGTGCCATTTATGATGGGAAGGAGAACACCATTTCATTCAAGAAGGATGTAAAAACCTTCAAGCTGGAGTCATTGACAGAGGAAGATGAAGGGCAGTCCAAGGTACCAAACATCATGTTGAGTAGTGGTAAAGAGTTTATCAGCAATCTACATCAAGGAGGTGAAGGATATGTGATCATGATGCAGCCCAAAGAAGAAGGAAAGGCTGAAAGGACAGTCTTACCAGAAGCAGTCCAAAAATTGCTTGATAGATACAAGAGTATAGTCAGTGATGGAACACCTGCAACTCTACCACCAAAGAGAGCATTAAGTCATCAAATTGACTTTATACCTGGAGTCTCATTTCCTAACAAATCAGCATACAAGCTCACTCCTGAGAAGAACCTAGAGGTGGCTAGGCAAGTGGAAGAATTGTTGAATCAAGGTCTAATTCAAAAGAGCATTAGCCCATGTGCAGTCCCGGTGGTTTTGGAAACTAAGAAAGGAGGTAAGTGGAGACTTTGTACTGATTCTAAAGCAATCAATAGGATTACAATCAGATATAGATTCCCTATCCCTAGAATAGAAGATTTAATGGATTGCCTTGGAGGAGCACAGTATTTCACTAAGTTGGACCTCAAGAGTGGCTACCATCAAATTAGAATTAAGGAAGGTGATGAATGGAAGACAACTTTTAAGACAAATGATGGCTTAAATGAGTGGAAAATGATTCCATTTGGCCTCTCAAATGCCCCTAGCATGTTCATGAGACTAATGAATGAGGTGCTTAAGGATTTCACAAGGATTTTTGTAGT
This sequence comes from Sequoia sempervirens, assembly GCA_007258455.2. NCBI lineage: Eukaryota > Viridiplantae > Streptophyta > Pinopsida > Cupressales > Cupressaceae > Sequoia > Sequoia sempervirens. The sequence goes on from VDFB02056351.1 coordinate 24,180,153, forward strand.
AGTCTATCTTGATGACATACTGATTTTCAGTAAGACAACAGAAGAACATTTGAAGCATGTGGAGATGGTTCTTAAAAGGTTGCAAGAAGAGAAATTGGCAATTAACCTTGAGAAGTGTGAGTTCTTCAAGCAAGAGCTTGTGTATCTAGGCTTTGTAGTATCCCAAGGAATGTTGAAGATGGATCTAAGCAAGGTGGAAGCCATCCTAAACTGGCCTACACCAACCACAGCAACTGAGGTAAGGAGTTTTCATGGTTTAGCTCAATTCTATAGAAAATTCATAAGGAATTTTAGTGGCATATGTGCACCAGTCCTAGATACTATCAAAGGTGGTATGAAAAAAAAGTTTAAGTGGACTCAAGAGGCTGATAAAGGGTTTGAAAAACTGAAACAAGAAGTGGCAACTCAACCCATTCTGTTATTGCCTAGTTTTGATAAGTTGTTCATAGTTGAGTGTGATGCAAGTGGAGTAGCAGTGGGAGGAGTACTTAGTCAAGAAGATAGGCCTGTAGCCTTCTTTAGTGAAAAGCTCAATGAAGCCAAGCAAAAAAACTCCACCTATGATCTAGAACTATATGCTTTAGTGCAGTCCCTTAGGAAGTGGAGGCATTATTTGTTACCCAAAGAGTTTGTGGTCTTCACTGATAACCAGGAACTCAGTTACATTAACACCCAAGAAAAGCTAAGTAATAGACATTTGAAATGGATGGAATACATCCAAGCTTTCACTTTTACCATCAAGCACAAGAAAGGGCAAATGAACAAGGTGGCAGATGCATTAAGCAGAAGGTTGCTGACAGTCCAAGAAATACAGCTAAAAAGCATTGGATTAGAGAGTTTCAAAGACCTCTATGGTGACGATGAAGACTTCTCAGAAGCCTACAAGGTATGCTCTAATTTTGAGAATCATTTTCATAGTCAATATGCTGATTATACACTGCAAAATGGACTGTTATTTAAAGGCAATCTGTTATGTGTTCCAAGAGGATCAATGAGGGAAAATCTGATTCAAGAAAAGCATAATGGCAGTCTTAGTGGGCATTTTGGTATTAATAAAACTTTAGAGCTAGTTCAAAGGTTCTATTACTGGCCTAAGTTAGCAAGAGATGTCAGAAAATATGTGGAATAGTGTGTTGTATGCATGAAAGCTAAGGGATGAGCTAGCAATGCTGGTTTGTATCAACCCCTGCCTATTCCTAACAGACCATGGGAGTGTGTGAGCATGGATTTTGTGGTAGGTCTTCCTAAGACCAAGACTGGTTTTGATAGTGTGTATGTAGTAGTGGACAAATTTAGCAAGATGAGTCACTTTATTCCCTGCAAAACTACTCATGATGCAAGTTACATAGCCCATCTCTTCTTCAAGGAAGTTGTAAGAATCCATGGATTTCCATTGAGCATTGTATCAGATAGGGATGTGAAATTCATGAATCATTTTTGGAAGACTGTATGGAGCAGATTGGGAACAAACCTATCTTTTGGATCAGCTTACCATCCTCAGACCAATGGTCAAATAGAGGTGGTTAATAGGGTGCTAGGTAATCTTCTAAGGTGTCTAACAAAGGAGTATGTACAGACATGGGATATGGTTATTTCCCAAGCTGAATATGCCTACAATGACAGTGTTAATAGAACTACAAGGAAAAGTCCATTTGAAGTGGTGTATGGGATGCACCCAAGAGGTATTTGTGAGCTTAGAGACCTTGGATCTTAGGAGAGTAGGAGTGGACATGTAGAAGATTTCACTCAGACAATGAAAGAGATTCATGAGCAGGTCAAGAAAACAGTTACAGCAGCAACCCAAAAGTTGAAGGAAAAAGTTGATTTGTCAAAGAGAGATGTGCAATTTGCAGTTGGGGACTATGTTATGGTTCACCTCAACAAATCCAGATTGTAAAAGGGGATGTCCACCAAGTTGAAAATGAAGAGAGTGGGTCCATGCAAGGTGTTGGCCAAGTATGGCAAGAATGCATATAAGGTGGAATTACCATCAGATTTGGGTATCTCTCCAGTTTTCAATGTTGCTGATTTAATCAAGTACAAGGGATCAGTCAATGCAGAGGATCAGAATAGCAAGGAAATCTTCAAGGACATCAATAATATGACCCTTCCTCAACAAGACAAGCTTTAGGCAGAGAAGATTTTGTAGTCAAGAGTGCAGAAAGCTACAATACATAAGGTGTACATGGAGCACCTTATCCAGTGGAAGAACAAGCCTGAATCAGAAGCCACCTGGGTACCAGAAGATCAGTTTAGGAAACTTGGCATTGACCTGACATTGGTCACTCCTTCCTCTCCTTATTTTTTTGGGTTGAGAGGGGGAGAATGGTGCAGGAGCACCTAGGTAATTAGGAGCTTTTGGAAGTGAGTTTTTGTTTTGATGTGCCTTTTTGGTATTTGGTTGATCTGGATGATGTTATTTGTGTTTTCTCATAAGGTCATGTAGACCATTAGTGGTGACCTAGGGATGGTTTTGATTATTTGGAAGGAGGCTAACAAGAGTTAAGTAGTTTTAACTCTTCATTTTGGCTAAATTGTAAAAATTGCCTAAGTGTTTGAAAACACATTGGGTTTTACAAAAATACATTTTTAGGTCATCTAATCCTCGACCCAAGAAGCTTAACTATTTGGGAGGCATATTTAAAGGTGGCCTCGACCTTTGTGAAAGGTTAGAAAGTTTTTGTATGGATTGTGTTTTCAGAAATTGAAAAAAACAACGTTGAAAAGATAGTTTTCCTATATTTTTGTGTTGAAACTAATCTTTAATGGCGTGATTCTATTATTTTACTGTGTGTAGTATGTAGTGTGAGGCTTATACAATCTTGGAAAGCCTTTCTTTTTGTTTTTTTAGTGTGTTTTTAACTTGCATTTGTAAATACTTTAATATTCTTTATTTTTTGGCCTGAATCAAGCAGTGTTGGAAAGATGGAGGCTTAGAGCACCTTCCCACCGTACAATTTGTACAGAATTTTGGGAAATGTTCCCTACCTCCATGCTTGTAAATATGGTAGGATTTAGTTTTTTTTTGGTTGTAGGAGTCAAGAGAAAGGCCTTACCCTAGGCGAGATAGTGAGGGCCCGGCTAGGAAAGGCTAGAGGACAACATGAATAATTTGCAGGGGAGTGAAGTTTTTTTAAGAAATTATTTTTGGAGGATTTAGGGGAGTGTCTTGGCTCTGCATGGTGACAAGGAAGAGCCTTTAAAAATCCATTTGAATGAAGAACTTTCTAACAGTCTTGAATCAGCCTAAGAGAGCTAAGGAAACCCTAGCTTCTTGACCAATTGGGTGTCTGGACAACATACGGCCTGAGCAGTCTTGAAACCATAAGAATCTTGGAGGTGAGGGAATGTGAAACACATTTCCTAAGAAAATAACTAGCTTACTTGGTGGGTTTAGAAAGAAAAAGCATTTTTCCCCTGTTCAGCGACCTAATTGGGGCTCAAGGCTACTAGCCTTTCAAACCCAAGAAAAGCATTTTCTTGAAAGCGATGGAGAACCAGTGAATGGAGGTTGATCAGGAGCCTTTGTCAGATTATTTTGAAGACATGGAAGCTTTTCACACCCCGACAACAAGATTTGGGAGTATTTGGAGGTGAGCTAGTCTTTAAGAGTATTAAGGGCTAGAAATTGCATGAGAGGAAGAGCACCAAGTTTGGCTTGGTTTATGGACTTGAATTGATAGCAGGGTTGGCTAGAAGGACCAGGGGTGCCTAATCAACATTGGGGGACCTATAGGTAGTGTGGTGGAGAGAGTGACACCAAGGGGTTATCACAGGTGAAACCCGGAGCATTGAGCCAGTGATTGACTCAATCCAACCCTGTCCCTATCAGTCTCATTCTCAACCAAGCTTCTCCATTTCTTAAATGTTTCAAATACATAAAAAAATTTCTTAAGGAAATAAATCTAAACCTGCCTAGTTGCATCATCTATGAATGTAACATAATACCGAGAGCCACTGAGAGAAGATACCTGAGCCGGTCCTCATACATATGTATGCACAAGCTCCAACTTTTCATCTTTCTTTTGCTTCCCATCCTTAAGAAAACTAACTCTCTTTTATTTTCCATACACACAACTTTCATAGAAATCCATATTGATGCATTTCAGACCTGGTAAAACTTTCTTAGAATGAAATACCTTCATACCTTTTTCACTCATATGCCCAAGTCTGTTATGCTACAGTGTTGTCTCAAAACCCGCAACAACTGTTTTAGTCTCTTCCTGTGAACCCGCAACAAATTTTCATGAACCTGTTTGTGCTTTCTCCACAACAACTAAAGTAGAAGGAATTGTATGACATGTACAAAGATATAAGGTGCCTACTTACACACCTTTTGCTACTACTAAGGCACCTTTTGAAACCTTCCAATTTTTATCATTAAAAGTAACTGTGCAACCTTCATCACCTAGTTGCCCTGCTAAAATTAAATTTCCACTTAGCCTTGGAACATGCCTTACCTCTTGTAGTAGCCAATGATTCCCATTCTGCAACTTAATATTAATTCTTCCCTTTCCAACAATCTAACAAGGTTCATTATCTCCCAAAAAAACCATCCCAAAATCCCCTTGGACATAATCAAGAAAATAACATCTATGGGGCGTAGCATGAAATGAGGCCCTTGAATCTAAAATCCATGAATCATCAACATTATCAAGGGAAAGAATCAACGCATCCTCATCAGATTTGTTACTTACCACATTTTCCTCTTTACTTCCTTTTTGTCTCCTTTATTTTTCTGAGACTAGTAATCTTTCTTTAAATGACCTGGCTTACCACAGTACCAGCAATCCTTCTTGTCTCTAGATTGGGACATTTTGTCCTTTGATTTTCCTCGTGACTTCCCACAACTTCCAGAATTGTTTCCTCTCTCCTTTCTTTTGTCCCTGCTTTCTGCATTCAAAACACTACTTGATGTGGATGTTGCACTTAAGTTTTTCCTATGAATTTCCTCACTCAAAATAACACCGACAACATCTTCAAATTTCAATATATTCAAACCAAAAACAGAATTGCTAACATCCATTACCAAGCTATTCCAGCTTTCAAGCAAAGAACAAAAAATCAAAAGAGCCCTAAATTCTTCATCAAAGTTTACATATATAGAAGTTAATTGATTGGTAACCATATTAAACTCATTTAAATGATCAGCAACCGACCCACCTTCTACCATTTTCATAGTAAATAAACGCTTCATAAGAAATACCTTATTCGAAGCGGAAGGATTTTTTATATAACTTCGCCAGGGTTTCCAGCAACTCTTGAGTTGTCTTTGTTGTTGTAATATTGAATTTCACTAATTGTGCTAGGCATAAATGAATGGATCTCAGTGCCTTTCTATCCAAAAGATTCCATTCCTCGTCACTCATTGTTGTTGATTTTTTGGCTATTCCTTCCAATGGCCTCCATAAATCCTTTTGATAGAGATAATCCTCCATCTGCATCTTCCATAACTGATAGTTTTTCCTATTGAATTTATCTACCTTCAATTTACCCTTGTTTTCCATTGCTCTCACTTAACCGTAAGACTCCCACTCAACCGTGAGACTTTCCTATAGATGATAATCAAACTGTAGGAGTTGATGGTGACTCCCCAACACCCCCAAGATTAGTTGCGACCAAAACCACTTCCACAAGAGAGAGAATGGCAAGAAAGCTTGCTTCACAATGCAAGATTGATTGATTGCTTAATCAGCTTGAATACAAATGTACATGAGATGCCTTGCTTATATGGGCAAGGTTGAGATGTAGGAATGAATATGATGTTAACAAATGTCATGATCCTATGACATGAGACAACCAACAACCTAATCACCTAGGAAATGATGCATCCTAGCTAGACAAGATAAGTTCTAAATAAGCCAACTAAGCCTTCTAGAAAGAATCTTTTACCTAAGTAAACTTAACCATGTGAATATGTCCCCTAATTTACCTAGTGAATGAATTAGCTAGGTACAAGACAATTATTCACACCAACACCCCCCCTTAAGTGCAACTTAGGGAGAAGATTATTATGCAAAGTGTGCAAAGACTATGACTATGGGTCCCGACTACTAGGCCATGTTAGGTACCCATTTACAATGCAAATGAAAATATGCAATCTCTCACAAGCGGAGAAAAGGAGAAAACCCTGTGGGACAAAACTCCTCTCCAAAAGAAAGAAACAAAACAAAAGAAATAAGACAACATGATGTATGGAGGACTCAATAATACCCCCCAAGGACAACATGCATCATGTATATACAATCAAATACCCCCCCATAAGAGGAAAGTAGAGAGATAAGATATCCCCCCTATGATGAAGAAGCTCTGATACCATGTAGGAGTTGATGGTGACTCCCCAACACCTCCAAGATTAGTTGCGACCAAAACCACTTCCACAAGAGAGAGAATGGCAAGAAAGCTTGCTTCACAATGCAAGATTGATTGATTGCTTAATCAGCTTGAATACAAATGTACATGAGATGCCTTGCTTATATGGGCAAGGTTGAGATGTAGGAATGAATATGATGTTAACAAATGTCATGATCCTATGACATGAGACAACCAACAACCTAATCACCTAGGAAATGATGCATCCTAGCTAGATAAGATAAGTTCTAGATAAGCCAACTAAGCCTTCTAGAAAGAATCTTTTACCTAAGTAAACTTAACCATGTGAATATGTCCCCTAATTTACCTAGTGAATGAATTAGCTAGGTACAAGACAATTATTCACACCAACACAAACAAAACCTACTCTGATACCACTTGTTAGGAATTGCATGCAGAAAATATCAATTAAATGCAAATAAAGATTAAACAAAGGAATGAAAAACACAAATAATAATAGCGAGAGACAATATTTAACATGGTTCACCCAAACTTGGGCTGCATCCACCAACAGAGAGTCCAATATTATTATCTAGTAAATAGAACCAATTACAACCAGTAATCCTTGCAACTCAATACTGTTGCAAAATGCTACAATACAATATCAACAGAAACCCTAACCCTTAGCCTTTTATCAAGGCTTATGTCGGTTACAAAATAGGGTTTTTTATGTCATCTAATAAAAATTAACTCCTGGCACCTTTATAAAATAATAAAAATTGTGAGAGGTTTTGGGGGCGCAACCCCTAAGCCCCCGAGGGAGCGCTGCCCCTTGACCCTACCCTGTATCATGACAAGGAGCATGCCAAGGGCATTGCTCCTGAACCCCATAAGGGGCACTGCCCCAAACCCCCATTAAATAATTTGGGGGGAAACCGCGCTGATAAAAGTGGGGAAAATTTAACCTCTGAGTTTGATTAGGCTCCATATACCAACAATGAGAATTCAGGTCATCTATTGTTATTACAGAGCCAACATTACATCTCCTTTCTAGGTGGAGGAGAAGAAAACACTATACAAACAAAGCAAAAGACTTACAAAATTCTAAGAGAGTGGAACCTAAACAAAGACAACAAAACTTTCCTTTATAGTGTAGGAATAACTAAAATTCAAATTCAAACCCTAACCTTAACTCCAACTAGGGTTACAGGAAAGAGAACTCCAATCAGATTACAAACAATAAAATTTTCCTCTAAAACAAAGCAATGACCAGCCATAAAGGCCCTTGACACCTCGACCATACTTCATCATTGATGGTGCTTTGAAAGTAGGTATGGGAAACCATGAAATCCGCAAATAAGACAAGGGAAAACATGCCCTAACAAAATAATTTGATCTCTGCAACACACAAGGGAGCAACAGTGTCATTTGGAAATGAATGCAACAATAGGATGACAAAGAAAAATCAATCTAGGACTGATTAGATTTGATTTGGTAATTAGATATGTCACTGAGCATTCAATTCTACCATTTCCCCATAAACAAGAGCAACTAGCTGTTCTAATTTGAATTATGGTTGTTGGATGGAAGATGGAGGGATGAGAATGCATATCGAGCTAGGTTTAAAACACCATCATAGATTTCCTTCAAATCTGGGTTGTTGATCATCCATCATGTAAACTGACATATCACCTTGCTTCACAATAGTGATGTGAAGCAAGGGTGCAATGTAACCTCCACTTTTAGATGTTCCTCATTTGATATCAGCCCCTCATCTCTCGTCACTGAAAGGCACTGTCACCAAAATATGAAATCATGATGTAAAGAATTCCTTTGATGGAGAGAGTATTCACAAGAATATTCTCCCATTTCCATCACCCATCGTGTTAATGTTCCAAGGTTTAAGTCATTCTTCAGTGATGTGGAGAATCCACATGATGCAAAAGGAACATAGAAGCCATCATGCATTGCAACAATGGATTAAGTGGGAAAAAAGACTTTAGCGATGAGCGATGCAAAGAATTGGGCTCATCACAGAAAAAAATTTGATGAGCGATAAGGTTTCAATGAAGGGCGATGCAAAGACTTAAGCGCGATAATTTAGCACATGCAAAAATGTTGTTCTTAAAACGGGACGATGCCTAAGTAATGAGAGATGATAACATAACACTTTAAACTTATGAACGCAAGGCTAACTAGGTGCAAAAGGTCAACATGATTTTATAACAAAGGTGAACACCATGCTCAAAGGTTTAGGATTTAAGCATATAAGGGTTTTAGAAGCCCTGTCTTATAAGTTCAAAACCTTAAAAGACTTCAAAAGTTCAAAAATGGCCATGGATTTTGCAAGTACCACTAGTGGCTCTAGTTGGGGATATATGCTTGACAAAGCAGAGCGAGAATTCAGATATTTCTGGGAGAGAAGACCACCAAAAACCCAAAACAACAACGACCAAAACAAGAAACTATAATACAATGTGCATGGATATTCCATAGTTATGAAAAGTAGGGTTTGAAGAATTAAGCATGCACTATAAATTTGAACACTTCACCACTTATGTTTTGCAAACATTAGGAATTCTCACCATGATTTCCTTAGATGACATAAAGGCCAATCCAAAAGGCCTCAAACTTACCATGCTTTCCCTTATCTTGATTCCTTGCATTCCACATCAAAAAATAAATCTCCTACTACAAATTTTCTCTCTGTAGCTTTCTTGTCAAATAGATATTTGACCTGCAATTGCTTCTTCAAATTAGTATCTTGTGCTACTCTTCTTGATTCATCCAATTCTTTCAATTGATTAATCTTGCTAGTCATGCTATCATCAATATCTTCTCCATATTCCTGGATGAATTTATATACTTGCAATAATTTTTTCATTGGTATTCTTGCATCCAGTCCATACATAAGTTCATAAGGAGACTTCTATGTGGCCTTCTTTATGGTAGTTCTATCAGCTCATATGCTAATTTCAACTTTGAATCCCATGTCCTTTTTTTTTCTCAATGACCCTCTTCATGATCTTCATAATACTTTTGTTGTTGGAATTAGCTTGTCCATTTCCCTATGGATGATAATGGGAAGAATATGACATGGCAATCCCATAACTACTACAAAAATCAGTAAATTCTTTAGATCTGAAACACATAGCATTATCCATGATTATCTTTGCAAGAGTAACAAATATGATCAATATGTTATCCATAATGAAATTTATAACAACTTTACTAGTTTCACTTCTTGTAGGAATTGCCTCCACCCATTTGGTGAAGTAGTCTGTGGCAACAAGTATCCAACTATGAGCACCACTAGATTTCTCATTGAACTTTCCAATAAAATCTATGCCCCACTACTGAAAAGGAGCCTTAATATTCTACATTCTAAGGGGAAAAGCACCAAATTTTTCTAACTTACCAGAAAACATTTGGAAAGCATCACATTTCTTCACCATTTTGTATGTGTTAGAAAAGAGAGAAGGCCACCAATATCCAAACCTCTGGATCTTATGGGTAGTTTTCTTGGTTGTGTAATGACCTCCACAAACTCCACCATGTATTTCTTCAAGAATCCTCTCTACCTGTTTCTCATCAATACACCTCAACATCACACTGGATCTATCTTTCTAGTATAAGCAACCCTCAATCATAACATATTTTATTGCTTGTAACTTCACGGTCCTCTTCTGATTATCAATCATATGATTAGACAAGACATATGTCTCAGATAATGTAGAATATCTTATACCAAATGCATTCTTGGACAATACATTCCTTTTCATGAACACTTTCACCTATTTGGTTTATCTGATTGACTTCAAGATTTGATTCAGCCATCAACTTCACTAAACCTTTCCCTCTAACAAGTGTAGTGATCTAAATACCAATATTGAATTCTTGAATTTTGTTGATCCATCTACACCTCCTTCCTATGACTTCTTGCTGAGTAAATATATCTTTGACTACAACACTAGGTACATAAGCCACTATCCTAGCACCTACCAAATAGGACCTAAAATTTTTCACAGCCTTCACCAAAGCATAGTCCTTCTTTTCCATGATAGCATATTTCAATTCTGTTGTTTGAAGTGACTTGCTAAAGAAAGCACTGGGTTGTTCATACCCTTCATCATTTTTCTGTAGTAGGACAACAACAATAGTATGGAATGATGCAAAATAAAACAATTGAAAAGGCTTAGAAAAATTAGGTGATTTGAGAACCGATGCCTCTTTGATAGATTTATTGATGTCATTAAATGCTTTATCAGGATCATCACCCATGCAATTGTTTCTTTCTTTCTCAACATCTTAGAAATGGACTGGGTAGTTTCAACGAAGTTTGTAACAAATCTTCTAGAAAAAAATAATTTGGCCAAAGAATGACTGAATCCCCTTTACCGATTTAGGAATTAGGATTCTATCAATTGCTACAACCCTTTCTGGATCAATTTTTATCCCATCCTTTAAGACTATATGTCTCAAAAAATTTCCTTCTATAACCCCAAATGTACATTTCTTAGGGTTTAATGAAACACCATATTCCAAATCTCTTATAAATATCTTTCTAGGTGCATGCAATGCTCCTCCTCTTTCTTGGAGTATGCTATGAGGTCATCTTGATATATAGCCATGAAAACATCTATGAAATCTTAAAATGCAACATCCATAGCTCTTTGAAATGTAGCTCCAACATTAGTCAGGCCAAAAGGCATTCTAACATAGATGTATGTTCCCCATGGTGTAGTAAAAGCAGTCTTATACTACTCTAATTTTTTTACCTTTACTTGATTGTAGCCAGAAAACCAATCCATCATGGATAAAATCTCACAACTAGTAACTTTGTGCAACATTGCCTCCATGTTAGGCAACAGGTAGTTATCCTTCAATGAAGATATATTCAAATTTCTGAAATCAACACATAACCTAATATCTCCATTCATTTTCCTCACTAGTACCAAATTTGATACCCAAGTGGAATTTCAAATAGTCTTTATGATTCCACCATATCAAAGCTTCATGAGCTCCTACTCCATCTTATGTTCCAATGTAGGATTTATTAACATTTTCTTCTACCTAAAAGGTTTTGTATCCAGCTTCAAGGGAATTTTATGTTGGAACAATTCTTCTCTATAAGCCTTTAGGTCATCATATGACCATGCAAACACATGTTTATACTTTCTTAGTAGGGAAATCAACATAACTCTAACCTTAGGGCTTAGCCTCTTACCAATATACACCTTCTTGGGTGCATTCTTTGTTCCCAAATTGATTTCCTCTAGGTCTTGCTCATGTGTAAAATTCTACTTCATATTACACCTATCAGAGTTATCAAAAAATATTTCAAGGTCTACCAATCCTTTTGGGATATTTTTGGTCTTGAGATGAATAACCTCATTACCAAAAATAGTATCAATTCCATCCACTTTCTCCATAAAATTTTGGAAATCAATTTCCTAGCTATGATATTCATCCACACAATGCAAGAACTTCAACAAGTCATCATCATTGAATCTATTAGTTCTGAATGTTATATGTGATAGAAGGCCTCACCTAAGTCTCAACCTTTGATATACCAGAATGGGTAATATCATTTGGTCTCAAGGCAATATTGGAAAGGAAAATTTTCATGACATTATTTGACCTTTCTACCCATTTAATGGAAAATGTGTCAAACATTTCAATGTAATCCCAAACAACATTTTTGTATTACTTTAACCTTTTATTTTTGGACTCATTTTTTGCTCTTATTTGGGAAACAATTAATTCATAATCATCTAAGAGTCTAAGCATTTTAATTCCATGCTTGACAACAACACTAAGTCCTAGGAGTAAAGCCTCATACTCAACAACATTATTTGTGCATAACTTAAGTGAGAACGAGTATCTGTAAGAATTACCTCCTGGTGACATGAGAATCACCCCTGCTCCAGACCCTTCCTTTGGGTAGGCTCCATCAAAACTCATGTCCCATAGCCCATCTTCTTGAACTTCTTGCTTTATCTCTTCAACTGCTTGTGCATCCTTGATTGGCATTGGTTCTGCATCTACAACTTTAAAGTTGTCCATATCTATGTCAATTAAGTGCACACTCTTATGTGGATAAACATCTTCAAATGTATGTTGATCCCTCTTCTCCTTGACTAGCATAACATCTCTGCCATTCAAAGGTATGGTAGCATAAGAAAGATCTAGCTTCATGCTCCCTCCAATTACTACTACCCACCCCCTTGATAAGAGCATTCCATATTGAGTTGGAATATAAACAACAATTGCACTCAACATAATTATTCTCAGGGAACCTTATTTACAACTCCAACCATAGGGACCTCCCTTGAATCCATGGCAAAGTATTTACCATATGTATGGCTTGCTTGCAACCCAAGTATTGGGAAATTTCTGCCATCTCAGAAAGAAACATCCAAGAACAACAGTGCCTTAAGTAATTTTAATTCCATAAAATTAACTCAAAGACACATACTACTATGCCACAAAGTGAAATCAAACATATTTAATTTCCCATATTAATCCTTCTGACAAAACTTCATACAAATTTAACTAGTTCCAACAACATGCATAGATAGATTCAATTCGTAGAATCAACCAATATGAAAGACAAAAGATATGGACACATAGATTTATGTGGGGAAAACCCTTATGTGTAAAAAACCCCACACTCCAAAATCCCATATAGTCATTGTATTATTTAGCAACAAACAGAGTGTTGCAAGTATGAGCCAATTTGGTGGTGTTGTCATTGATGTCAACACACTTCAGTATGTTGTAGATTGTACATGTATGGTTGAGATGTTGTTGAGATGTTGTGAGTACATGGAGATATCTTTATGGTGTTTCAGATGTGTTGTGGTAATAAGTTTCCAAGTGCTTTTGAGAAAATTAATAAAGAAGAGAAGTTAGAAGAAGGAATGCATTCAGATTGTGCTCCGCGTTTCTCCTGTGTTGATCCTATGCCTATGCGGTTCTGAAGCTTTCATTACGGTGATTTGATGATGATATATTTTGAGTTTCAATTTTTGGTGAGATGGTACGTAAAATTTGTGTCCACCAGTATGTGTGTCCTACTGGAAAAGTTAGTGTTCTATGACTGGGAGAAATATTTTTGCTCTGCAGTCCACTATTTTCTTTCAGATCTTGTAGATCTGGGATATGTCTTGTGAAGGTCTTTACTATGCTCTGGTGAAGAAGGTTGAAGTTTGGTAATTTGGAAGTCATGTTTCTATATTCTAGTGCAAGTTTGCATAGTCTGGATGATCTAGTGAAAGGTATTCAATGATTGAAGTTTTGTTGCGGACGTATCTGAAGAAATCTAAGATGAAGTCTCATGAATAATGAAGCGTGTTGAGGTGTCTATGTGTAATCTTTGTGCTGGGAAGTGTGTGCATCATTGTTCACTTGTGTTTTCATTAGGTTTGGTTGACCTAGTGTTTACACTTCATTCAAAGAATAAAATTTAATTAAGGAAGTGTGTAGAAGATTCAAGAATATCATTTATGGTCTTGGTTAAATGTTTTATTGGTCCACTCTTATTCCTTTCCACCGCGAGAATTTAAAGTTGCCGACCTAATTTGAATTTATGAAATGATGTATTGTGGCCGACCTTAGAGAAAGTTTTTAAGGTTGAGAATAGTATAAAAGCAAGTCGAGTTGTGAAGAATTGTATGACAGTGTGATACAAAGCGATGAAAGAGTGCCACAAATCATAAGAGTAGAAGTGTGTGTGTGTGTGAGCGAGTTGGGATAGCAGTGTTTCAGTGTGTTGAAGGAAGTAAGTTGAAGGTTTTTGTGATCCTGCAAATGTGCTTTAATTATAGTGGTGGGTCTTTTCTTCTCTTTTGTATCTGTAGGAAGTGAGCCTCCCTGTTGGATAGTGAGTCCTTTGTAGGTAGCGAGCCTTTGTATTTGGATAGTGAGTCCCCTTGTGGGAAGTGAGCCATTGGCAGTGAACCATTGTATTTAGTTTATAATCATTTATATTGTGAGTTAACCCTCACCGTGGTTTTTCCCTTATTGGGTTTTCCACGTAAAAATATGGCATTCATTGTGTTGATTTACTTTTTGTTATTCATGTTTCATGCTCATATTTAATAACAGAATAGTGTGGTTGAAGAATTGATAAGTAATAAAGTTTTAAGTTTGCATTTGTGTGACAATTGATTCAGCCCCCCTCTTAGTTGTCCTGCACTTGTTTAACAATTGGTATCAGAGCTTCGGTTCCTTGTTGTAGAGCTTAACTGCTTAAGGAAGATCCGATGGCACACAAGTTGGAAATCCCTATGTTTGATGGAACTGAATACAAATATTGGAAGGGATAGATGAGAGGATATATTATCTCTCTTGATTTCAAGACCTAGAAGGTTTTTGAGAATAAGTATACACTCTCGTCCGGTGGTGTTAATTCTGCAGATGAGATCTCTACTTATGAAGAAAGTGAGAAGGTGAAGTATGCAATCTGCAATGGTTTATCTAAGATTGAGCGAATTAAGGTTAATTCTTTGGATACTACATATGATGTCTGGAATAATTTGGAAGACACGTATGAAGCAAATGAAAAGGTGAAATTGACAAAGAGACTGGTGACAAAGCGTAGATTTGTGAACTTGAAGATGGAAGACGATGAAGAATTTACAAGTTTCTTTCATAGGGTTGAACAGACTGCAAATGAAGTTAGAAATCAAGAAGGAAAGCTATCAGATGAAGACATAATTGAGAAGATCCTGATCACCCTACCAGACTGCTACAACGATAAAATCCCTGTGATTGAAGAAATGTATGATCCTAAGAAGTACACCTTGGAACGCTTGTTCGACACCTTGCAAGAATTTGAATTGAGAAAGTTCCAAAAAGATGACAAGATAGAAGAAAAGATAGAAACGACATTTAAGGCAGTGAATATTGAGGAGGAACTAGATAGCGATGGTGTTGATGAGTTGGAAGCTAACTTCACAAGGAACTTCAAGAAAGGTACCAGAAAGTATAAAGGTATGTTGCCCTTTAAATGCTTTAGTTATGGTTATATTGGTCATTATGCTTCAAGATGTCTGAATAGTGCTGCACATAAGAAAAGTAAGGATTATAAGGATAAGGATAGGAAGGATAAGAAGTATAAAAAGTTGTACTATGTTAAGGAAGAGGCAGGTATTTTTGATTATGAATATGAAAATGAGGTTGATGATAGTGAATGCTCATTCTTAGCTTTGGAAAGTAAATATGTATCCACTAATTCTAAAAAATATGTAAGCAAAAAGGATTCGGAGGTTAAGAAGAATAGGATGGAAGGTACTTTGGTTACCGCATTTCATGCAAGACAGGATGAAGACTACTCAGTAATTGATAGTGGATGTTCAAATCACATGACCAGAGATAAGAGTAAGTTCAATAAACTTGAGAGGCATGATGGTGGTCTAGTTATGTTCGGTGATGATTCAGGAACTAAGATCTGTGGTAAGGGATCAATTAGTTTTGATGGAGTGCATAATACTGATGATGTGTATTATGTGAAGGGTTTGAGGCATAACCTTCTAAGTGTTGGTCAAATGTGTAGCAATGGCTTTAAACTTGTGTTTCAAAAAAATACCTGTGAAATCATAAAATGATCTGGAAATGGAGATATGATTATTGCTGGAAGAACTCATGGAAACATGTATCAATTGAAAGGAGTTGATGGTTATTGTCTTGTATCTCATATCAGTGAAAGTTGGTTATGGCACCGAAGAATGGGACATGTGAACTTTGATAACCTGGTCAAGATCAGTGCAAAGGAGATTGTTCAAGGACTTCCTAGAATCACAAGACCTACTAATACTATCTGCAGAAGTTGTCAATTGGGGAAGTAGAAAAGATGTAGCTTTAAAGGAAAGGAACATTCTACTACCAGAATGTTGGAGTTAGTGCATACTGATCTCTATGGTCTAAGATTGGAATCTTGAATGGTGACAAATATTTCATGTTTCTCATTGATGATTACACTCAAATGACATGGGTTTCCTTTCTTAGAGAAAATAATTAGGCCCTAGATAGGTTTTGTTGATGTTATGCAACATCGGTCTCCACTTCTAGCCGAACTCCTTACTTCATGATGATAAATTAAATGATAGCCTAAGGCTATTTAATTTATGTGACATCAATTTATTGAAGAGGCACAATCCTTGGTTACTATATTTAATTATTGGAATGGCTCAAATTAATGAAGAAGCACGAATTACTAATAAGGCTGACCTCTTGCATGGACGTGATCTTATTGGAGGGGCACATCTTTCTATGATGGGCCGACTTGTGTTTTGAAAGGGCATGTCTCCCTCCATCACATTGTATATATACTTGGTGATGTCTCATTATTTTATCATCGACTTATTCCATTCTTCATCAAGTGTGAGTTCTTCATCAAAGGTAGATCGTCAAAGTAGAAGACTGAGATTTCATCAGCGAATTACTTCATTGTGTTTTTGTATGGCATCATACTTTGGTTCTTATATTTAGGCCTTCATATCGGCCTCTTGTAAGGAGATAATTGTTGTTGAGATTCAATATATAAGTGATATATTGTTGTTGGGTTTTTCTCCCTCAAGTGGAGGGTTTTCCCAGGGTATCTGTTGTGTTTTGTGTCTAATTTTTGAATTAATTTATGTGCATTACATCTGATCATAAAACTAACATGGTATCAGAGTGAGTTTGAAGAAGATCTTGATCAGATTTAGTATTACAACAATACTCTTTATTCTCTTTCTCATCGTTGATTACTCCTATCTCTTCATCAAGATGGTGAACAAACTCAAAATCGAGGATAAATTTGAGGAAGCAAAAAATTTCACATCTTGGAGATTCATAATTATGCTCACCTTGGAGGAAAATGAATTAGCTAAGTTCGTGGAGAGAAAAAAAATTGAGCCTACTGATGAGGAGGAGAAGATTCAATGGAAGAAGAAGATACTAGGGCGAAGAAGATGTTAGTCGATTCTATGAAGGATCATATTGTTCCTATCGTCTAAAAGTTGAAGACAACAAGAGAGATGTTTAAAACTTTGGAGATGTATGAAATCAACAACACAAGCCGTGCACTTGCATTAAAGTAACAACTTCATCATGTTAAGATGGCGGAAGGAGAATCTATCATCGCTTACTTCATGATGATTTTCGAATTGAGAGATTGACTCTCTACCATTGGTCATATTGTTGATTTCAAGGATTTGACCATGTTGGATCTTAATGCTCTTCGTTCATTTTGGGAGTCTTACATTCAAGGAATCATTGCAAGATTGAAACTTCCCAAGTCTGATCGTTTCAGGGCAGATTGTATTCGAGAAGATTCTAGGTTGGTTGCGAGAGGTATTGGTCGAAGCTCTACAAATGAAGACATTCATGTTCTTTCTGCTCAATCCTCAAAGAAGAAAGGGAAAGATGGAAAGAAAGGATACTTCAAGAGGAATAGAGATAAAGGAGTTGATGGTGCTCTTGCATTCAAGAAGTGGGACCTCTCCAAAGTCCAATGTTTTTGTTGTGACAAGTTTGGTCACTATGCAAAGGATTTCCCAACCAGGCCTAATCAACATGCTTCATTTCTAGATGTGAATGAGATCTCTCCTCAGAAGGATTCTAGGGAATTTATATTCTAAGTCATGGGCCAATGTTCAAGTCATGAAGGTTGTGTGTTGATATGAGCGCAAGAGCAATGTATCTTACTGTGTCTAATATTTGCATCCATTAGAATATTTAAAGAGATAAATATTCTTTGTTTGTTGAGTTATATCATTTAGTTGGATCTTGTAATTAGTAAAGAGAGATAGTGGTTTCTCTTGAATTGTGTTCACTAGCATAAGATCCTTTGTAGATTTCATTTATTGCAAGTTATTTCATGTTGGTTGTGAAGATTTATGAGTGTGACTCTGAATTAAAAAGAGAATTGCAATTTCGATGGTGATTAGTTGGTCACATCGATATCATTCTCTAATGCATGAATTGTGATAGAGCCTTGAACTCTTGGAGAGAGTTGGTTCTACATGCTAACTGCATATTACATTCATGAAATCCATAGTCGTGTAGATTGTCTTTTGTTGTGCTGAGTTTAGCACTCTCGAAAGGAGTAAAAGATGGAAAAAAGAGTTATATCAAAATTCAATAAAGATAAGTTTCTTTATCTCTTCATTCTGATCTTTTGATATATTTATCTTATAGGTTGATTTATTTATTTATGTTTTAATATTGTTCATAAATTCTTATGTATTCATGCTATAACTTGAAATAGTAAACCTTGCATGATTGTAGCCTTGATATTTCTTTGGATAGTTATAAACTGTTAATAATCTCTCTCTAAATTGCTTTCAGGACAGTTCTAGGAGAAAGAAGGCGATGAAATATTGCTTTGTGATGAAAATATTGAGGCATCTTGTGAGGAAGTCATGCCGACCAAAGAAATGATCAAGTGTGAAGTCACAACTTGCAGCCATGGGACAAAGTTGGTGGATAGTGGGAGTTCACTTCCAGAAGTATTCTTTGCAATCTCTAAAGCAAGGATCAAGAGGGAGTTTTGTAACTCACTGAGAAGAAGTGAAGATTATTGTATTGCAAGGCTAGGTGCTAAATCCTTAGAGGATCCCTTCAGCTGCTAAGATTAGAATTGCTCAAGACTGTCATCTGGATTTGAAATTGGTAGCTTCCCAAACCTATTCAGAATAGAGTGAGCTGGGATGAGGTTGATGAGGACATTCCTAAGCTCTCTACAATATCAAAGGTGTGCATGGGAAAACATTTCTCTAAGGTAAGAATTGCAGGCAATCTTGGAAAAAGAGGTCAGAAGATTGATGCAAGTACTTATAGATTCAAAGGGAGCCTACTAAACCTAAAGAAGATGGTAATCTAATTGATTTTGGTTCCTTATGCTGATTTATTTCTTATTGGAGAAGATCACCTCATTATCAAAGGCAAGGAGTTAGCTTCTTAACTTGAAATGAAGGATCTTAGATACATGCATTACTTCCTTGGCTTAGAAGTTTGGAAGAAGCCAAATGAGTTGATTCTAAGTATTGATATTCTGAAGAGATTTGGTATGATTGCAAATCCATGTCCATGCCTATGGAGACCAACTTGCACAAGTTGAAAGAGGTTGTAGCTAGTTCAGAATTGGTGGATCCCACGTATAGGAAGCTGATTGGATCGTTGTTGTATCTAGTCAATATCAGATCATATATCTACTATGCAATGAGTGCACTCAGTTAGTTCATGTGTGAACCAAGGAAAATACATCTAGTTGCAGTGAAACACATCCTGAGATACTTGTGTGGCACAGTTGGATATGGGCTGAGATATTCTTCAGGCGTGGATTTGAAGTTGCATGGTTATACTGATTTTGATTGGGTATGTCAACTTGTTTGGATGATATCTTAGTAGTCATCTGTAGCATTGAGTACAACAGAGGCAGAGTATATTGCAGCTTGTGTGGCTTCAGAAGCTCCTTGCAGGATTGTTAGGGAAATCAATGGAACCTACTATCATTCATTGTGATAACCAAAGTTGTGTGAAGATTTATTTCAATCTTGTGTTTCATGACAGAACTAAGCATGTGAAGATCAAATACCATTATATCAGAGATATGGTATTGAGGAAAGCAATTCAGTTGAGCTATATCAACACTAATGAGCAAACGACATACATTCTCACCAAGCCTCTCTCCAGGATAAAGTTTGTGTACTTTTGGGACAAGCTTGGTATGGTGGAGAATCAAGCCCTAGCTGAGGAGTCTTAGTATCAGTGATCCTCTTTAATGCATTTCTCTTTGAGAGAGATTTGAGGTGCAAGCCCTTGTTAATGCATTTCTCTTTGAGAGATATTTGAGGTGAAAGCCCTTGTCAATGCATTTCTCTTTGAGATTTGAGGTGAAATCCCTTGTTTCCACCCTCTGGTAGAGTCATGGTGGATGTCATGTGTGTGACTCCATGACAACATCACATGAGAGAGTCCATGATGATTTTCTTGTACTTGTGTTTCACCCTCTGGGAGAGCCATGGTGAACGTCACGATGAGGTGACAACATCACGTTAAGTGATGAGCACTTGTACATACCATACATGGGTGTAGCCATGATGGTTGATATCACGATGAGGTGATATTTGATATCATGATGAGGTGATATCTTTCTTTTCCACATATGGGTGTAGCCATTGTGGTAGACATCATGATGAGGTGATATTTCTTGTGTAGCTAGAAGTGTTCTCCCTAGTTGAGAGGGAGTGTTGATGTTATGTAGCGTCGGTCTCCACTTCCAACAGATCTCCTTACTTCATGATAATAAATTAAATGATATCCTAAGGCTATTTAATTTATGTGACATCAATTTATTGAAGAGGCACAATCCTTGGTTACTATATTTAATTGTTGGAATGGCTCAAATTAATGAAGAAGCACAAATTACTAATAAAGTCGACCTCTTGCATGGATGCGATCTTATTGGAGGGGAACATCTTTCTATGCTGGGCCAACTTGTGTTTTGAAAGGGCATATCTCCCTCCATCACATTGTATATATAATTGGTTATGTCTCATTGTTTTATCATTGACTTATTCCATTCTTCATCAAGTGTGAATTCTTCATCAAAGGAAAATCATCATAGTAGAAGGCTAAGATTTCATCAACGAATTACTTCATTGTGTTTCTGTATGGAATCATACTTTGGTCCTTATATTTAGGCCTTCATATTGGCCTCTTGCAAGGAGATAATTGTTGTTGAGATTCAATATATAAGTGATATATTGTTGTTGGGTTTTTCTCCCTCAAGTGGAGGGTTTTCCCAGGGTATTTGCTTTGTTTTGTGTGTGATTTTTGAATTATTTTTTGTGTATTACATCTGATCATAAAACTAATAGGTTTAAGGTATTCAAAGCAAGAGTGGAGAATGATGTAAATCTGAAAATCAAGTGTTTAAGATTTGATAGAGGTGGTGAATTCATTTCTGGTGAATTTAATGCATTGTGTGAGAAGCATGCCATAAAAAGACAGTTTTTTGCTCCGAGAACCCCACAACAGAATGGAGTAGTTGAAAGGAAAAACATGACAGTTCTTGAAGCTGCTAGAACTATGATGAAAGAATCTAATGTACCAGATGTATATTGGAGAGAAGTGATACATACTACTATTTATGTTCTTAATAGAATTCAGATTAGACACAACAACACAAAGACACCTTTTGAGTTATCGACCGGTAAGACTCCTACTATGAAATATTTCAAGGTATTTGGAAGCAGATGCTATATTAAAAGAGATGATGAAAATATTGGAAAGTTTGATGCTAGATGTGATGAAGGAATCTTTCTTGGATACTCTACCACTAGCAAGGCATACAAATGTTTTAACAAAATATTAAGGAAGATTATTGAAAGTGCTAATGTGAAAGTTGATGAATAAATACACAGACCTATTGAGATAAGTGAAGTTGAACCTAAAGAAAATAAGGAAAAAGAAGAAGAAGAAGAGAATGAACTAGAAATTGTTGCTAGGAATCTGAAATATGTACAGAAGAATCATTCGGAAGATCAAATAATTGGAGACAAGAGTGAAGGTGTGAAGACAAGAAGCAAAGTTGTAGTTGAGGTAAAATTTTGTTTACTTTCTAAAATATAACCTAAATCTGTAAAAGAAGCATGTGAAGATGAAAGTTGGATGAGAGCTATGAAAGAGCAATTGCAGAAAATAGAAAAAAATCAGACATGGGAAATAGTCCCTAGGCCTATGAACAAAAATGTGATTGGCTCAAAATGGGTGTTCCAGAATAAGCTAAATGAAAATGGATTAGTAAGGAATAGGGCAAGATTGGTATGCAAAGGATATTCACAAGTTGAAGGAATAGATTTTGAAGAAACATTTGCCTCTGTGGCCAAAATGGAAGCTATCAGAATGTTTTTGGCATTTTTTGCACACAAGGACTTCAAGGTATATCAAATGGATGTTAAGTCAACTTTTTTGAATGGTGAGTTGGAGGAAGAAGTGTACATGGAGCAACATGAAGGGTTTTAGTTGTCTGACAAGTCGGACATGGTTTGTAAATTGAAGAAAGCATTGTATGGATTGAAGCAAGCTCTGAGAGCTTGGTATGCAAGACTGGACAAATATCTGACAAAGCAAGGATTCGGCAAAGGTTTTGTTGACACCAACCTCTACTTCAAAGTGCAGGGTAATATGATGTTGATTGTAGTTGTTTATGTTGATGATATCATCTTTGGTGGAAATGAAGGCATGTGTAAAAAGTTTGCTGAAGAAATGAAGAAAGAATTTGAGATGTCTATGATTGTTGAATTGAACTTATTCCTTGGTCTAGAAGTGAATCAAACTAATAAAGGGATATTCATTTCACAATCTAAGTATGTAAAGGAGTTGTTGAAGAAGTTTAGGATGGAGGATTCTAAACTAGTTTGTACTCCTATGGTAACCGAATGTAAACTGAGCAAAGATGATGAATTTTCTAAGACTGATAAGAGAAAATACAGATCCATGACTGGAAAACTGTTGTATCTTACTACTACCAGACCAAATATTATGCATGCAGTGTGTTTAGTTGCTAGATTTCAAGTAGATGCTAGAGAAGCACATCTTATAGCTGTAAAAAGGATATTTAGATATCTTAAAGGCACACTGGATTATGGACTATGGTACCCTAAGAGTAATGATTTCATCTTGAGTGCCTATACAGATGTTGATTGGGTCAGATGTGTAGATGATCAGAAGAGTACCAGTGGTGGTGTTTTCTTTCTTGGAAAAATATTAGTTTCATGGTTGAGTAAAAAGAAAGACTTGATTTATTTATCCATTGCAAAGGAAGAATATATTGCAGGAGCATCCTATTGCACACAAGTTCTGTGGATGAAGCAAACTCTGAAGGAAATTGGAGTAGTATGTGATGAGCCTATTTCTATTTTTTGTGATAATACAAGTGCAATAATCATTTAAAAGAACCCGGTCATGCATTCAAGAATGAAGCACATATCTATCAAGTATCATTTTCTGAGAGAGAAAGTGCTGGAGAATGAGGTCATACTAGAGTATGTGACAACAAAGGAACAAATTACAAACATATTTACTAAGGCTCTTCTGAAAGATACTTTTGAACATCTTAGGGAGAGGTTGGGGGTCATTGGCCCTCCTAAATAGGTGCACATGAAGGTGCATCAATCCAGTGAATTCAAAGATTCTTCATTTACTTGGATTGAGAGATGGGTCTACTTCACAGGGGGAGTAGAAAATGTTTTCATTGTTGCAGTATGAGTGTACTCCTAAGGGGGAGTAATTTGAGAAGTTGTTCTTTTCCATTGATGTCAAAGGGGGAGAGAAAATCCTGTGAAAAATAGTTGCAGAAGAAGTCAAGGTGTTCTCCCGGGGTGTTTTGCAATTTTTTTCTTTTCTTTTGTCTTTGATGGTTTTTCACATCATGTGTTGCCATTAATGACAAAGGGGGAGATTGTTACAAGTATGAGCTAGTTTGGTGTTGTCATTGATGTCAACACACTTCAGTATGTTGCAGATTGTACATGTATGGTTGAGATGTTGTTGAGACGTTGTGAGTACATGGAGATATCTTTATGGTGTTTCAGATGTATTGTGGTAATAATTTTCCAAGTGCTTTTGAGAAAATTAATAAAGAAGAGAAGTTAAAAGAAGGAATGTATTCAGATTTTGCTCCACGTTTCTCCTATGTCGATCCTATGCCTGTGCAGTTCAGAAGATTTAATTATGGTGATCTGATGATGATATATTCTGAGTTTTAGTTTTTGGTGAGATGGTACGTAAAATTTGTGTCCACAGGTATGTGTGTCCTATTGGCAGAGTTAGTGTTTTGTGACTGGGAGAAATATTTTTGCTCCGCAGTTCATTGTTTTGTTCAGATCTTGCAGATCTGGGATATGTCTTGTGAAGGTATTTTCTATGCTCTGGCGAAGAAGGTTAAAGTTTGGTAATCCGAAAGTCATGTTTCAATATTCCAATGCAGGTTTGCATAGTCTAGATGATCTAGTGAAAGGTATTCAATGACTGAAGTTTTTCTACGGACGTATCTGAAGAAAACTAAGATGAAGTCTCATGAATAATGAAGCGTGTTGAGCTGTTTGTGTGTCATCTCCATTGATCTAGGTGGATCTCCTCAATCTAAAAATTGAAGTGTTCCCATTTCTCCTAGAAGCAGTGCCATGGCGTAGAGCTCAGAATACTGAATCTGTCGCAACTTGAACAAGCGAAAAAGGAGTTTGTTTGCTCAAGTTATGTGCAATCAAAGTTTGGTCAACCCTTGGACCAAGAGGCTGTCAGATGGTGAAAAGTTGATGGACTCAAAATCAGTCCAAAGCAATTTCACTTTGAAGGGCTCGATGACATGAACCCAACGATGTTCGTTTTGTCTAAATTTGAGTCTGTATGTGTGAGATATCGCTGGTCAAACTTTGGTCAAAGGCCGGTCAACTTAGCTACCAGGGACGAGAAAAAGGATGGAATTTTGACATTGCCAAAACTGATCAAAGTCAGTGAATCTAGCATCAACATGTGTCGTCTAGATGACATGTCATGGTGACTGGACATGGATGTACATGTGACGTGGACGTTGAGTTGGCAGTTGACTCTTTGAATTCATGGATGGGTTCGGTGAATTATCTTCTACACGTGGACTGTGCGATGACATCTATCTTCCTCTTGCAGTGGGTTCGTAGTATGGCTTGATAGTCCAAAATTTTGTTGACGGGGTTTGAACCTGTAACTACCACGTCGCAAGCCACCGAACTTGTCGTTCAACCAGCTGTGTTCACTCTAACTATGTACGGTGAACAATTTTTTTTGTTAACAGTTGGTTAGGATTTAGTGAGTAATACAAACCATCGATGGTCGAACACGTGACCTCCCGGGTTAGCAAAAGGCAAGGACACCATTATACCACCGACGGGATTTGTACTGTAATGGGCACGGGTATTCTTCAACCGTTTGTTTTGAGCCAAAGGTTAAACCTAAATAACCATTAATGGTTATTGGATAGCTTTTAAATTAAAAGACAAACAAAACCCCTAACAATGAATTAGGCCAAATGAATATAAGAACAAAGGGCTTAAGAACAATTTAAATTTTTTTATTAGGGGGGTGTTATTGTTTTTATGTAAAAATGGGGAAAATGGTTTTTATTTTTCCATAAAGGGGAAAAAGGCCAAATCAGGTGGTTTCAACCAAATAGGCCCAAATTCAAGTATAAAAGGGAGACTGGGAGAGTCTTCCTCAATCATCCAACTCAATTCAACTCAATCATCGCATTTGGAGTTGATCACTCTCCATCCCATTCTCTTAGTCTTTGAGAGAATTTTTGTGAGAATTTTTAGAGGGAATTAGGAGTATTTGAGTTGTGATGGAATGATGTTCTAATCTTGCAGTGGATCCTTTAGGCAGAGTCAGTTTCCTTACTCTTTGTCAATCATCCCTAGCCTTGAGAGCTTTTGCGAGGGGTGTGAGCGAAAGACTTTTATGACTTTGTGGAAAGGCTACAAGATATTGTAAGCAATGTTGCAAGAGGCTCCAATGGAGATTGTACCACCATTTTTGAACATTTCAATAGATTGGTCACTCAGTTGAGCTCAACCCGGAGACGTAGTCATGTTTGTGGCAAACTCCGTAATCAAATTGGTGTCTTCTTTACTCTCTCTTGGTTCTATGTTTTGAATTCTCTCTATTTGATGTTCTTGCTATTCCATTGTTGATGTCTTTATGCCTTTGTTCATAATCACTTAAGAAACGTTTGTCATAGATCCCTTCCGCTTTACGGATCAAGTGGTATTAGAGCCTTGTTTGGCTGATTTTGCAAGAGTGATTGTGAGTCATTTTTCATTTGGTGGACATTTGGAGTTTGGAGCAAAGATGGCATCAGAGAAGGGTGAATCTTCAAAGCTGACATTGACCCCATCCATGGTGGATGATTTCATGTCAATGAAAGGCATGGTTGAAGAACTCTATCGAGACTATCGAGAGAAGGCTGATAGGATGCAAGAGTTGGAAGAAGCCAATCGATGCCTGTAGACAAAGAATGCAGAACTTCAGCAGTTGTTGGAGGAATCTTACATGGAGAAGGAAAGACTACAAGTGTTCTTGCAGGGAGTCTTAGAGGAGCAGAACAGGAGAAGTCCTCCTATATCAGGGAGTGCACACATATGTGGTTTCTGTCCACATTCTGAGGATACATCATCCTCATACTCCCCGCTCACCCCGCCGGATAGTACGGGAGCTTCTTCAGCGACGAGGCCCAAGGCAAGATTTTCTTGCGGCCATGATTGGGCTAACTCTCCTAGTGCAGTAGAGTGTGTTTACTGTCGACAGATGGAGTACCTCCAGACTCTTAATCTGCTTGATAGTGATAGTAATTATCTTGAAGCCTCTTCTTCCATCAAACAGAAGAAGTCAACAGAGGACAAGCAAGACTCTTTTGCACACTTTGAGAAGCACACAAGAGGCATAGGATCGAAGCTACTCGAGAAGATGGGCTTCAAAGGAAAAGGCTTTGGTATTTCTAAGCAAGGCATCACTAATCTGATCGAGGTGAAGAAACAACCACGATACCAAGGATTGGGATTCAGAGGAGATGAACAATCCTCTAGAGCTCGGAACTTCTACAACCACTGTGGCATCAGTGGACATTGGGAGGCAAAGTGTTGGAAGCTGCATCCAAAGCTTCATCGTCAATCAAGGTCTACTGAGAGATCCAACCACTAGAAAGTTGAAGTGACAAAAGTAGAGATGGCAATAGCTACCAATTTTGAGGCAGTCCCAGGAGAAATTCAACCACAGCCTAAGCAACCTGTGAAAGAGAGTTCCTTTGAACAGCTTCGTAGGAGTTGGGAACAATGCTCATCAAACTAGTATATCAGTTTGTGTGTGTTTATTGCATCTTTTGTAGTGTGATGAGTATGTTGATAAGCTAGTATTTTTTTGTGAGTATTAAAACTCTGAATCAAATTTTTTGTAACAATTTTTATGAAGTTGTAATTCTCTAGAGATTGAGATTTTGTAAGGCTCTTGAAGCCACATCTCTTGTAATCTAGAAAGGAGAATATTGTGTAACTTTTCATTGCAGGGTTTTTAAGGACTTGTACCTATAGTTTTCAAGTGCGAAGCTTCAGTTGAAGAGCACTTCCCAGCTTAAGAGTTGCTGAGAATGGTCAATAGTGACCTTGCATGTTCTTAGTTTGAAGACTCAGTTGAGGCCATTTTGAGGATATGTCTGAACTCAGTTGAAGTTCTTGAAGGATGTTATCGGTGACCTCATTGCTTCAGATGAACGTGACCCGAGTCGTATGGTGGAGCCTTGAATCAACTATTTCGAAGTACAAAGGTGAAGGAATATTTCAGGCTGAGGCACAGATACCATGCTCGAGTAGTTGGAGGAGCAACAAAAGCATGCCAGAAAGAATGGCGAGAGATGCAGAATGTGAATCACCCCGTGAGAAGCACTGAGAGACAGGTTTACCATACTCAATTTTTCTTCTTGCTTTGGGTATGTTAAGTTCCATTTTAAACTGCATTGTGATGAGTTGTGGATTCCATGTTGCTGAAATGTAAGACCCCTGTAGAGGGCAGATGTGGCGATAAGGACAACTCTTGTTGATAGTACATTGTTGAAGTGTAAGACCTTAATAGGCAGATGTGGCAGTGTCTATGTTCTACTGATTTATTTCATGGTGAGTGGCAAGATGCTAAATGGAAGATGTTTTTGAAGGAACTGCAAACTTTTGGATGACCAAAAGTTCTTCAGTGGGGAGGCTTGATCTAGGTGGATCTCCTGAATCTGAAAATTGAAGTGTTCCCATTTCTCCCAGAATTAGTTCCATGGCATAGAGCTCAGAATATTGAATCCGGTGCAACTTGAACGGGCGAAAAAGGAGTCCGTTTGCTCAAGTTATGTGCAGTCAAAGTTTGGTCAACCCTTGGACCAAGAGGCCATCAGAGGGTGAAAAGTTGATGGACTCAGAATCAGTCTAAAGTAATTTCACTTTGAAGGGCTCGATGACACGAACCCAATGATGTTCGTTTTGTCAAAATTTGAGTCCGTATGTGTGAGATATCGCCGGTCAAACTTTGGTCAAAGGTCGGTCAACTCAGCTACCAGGGACAAGAAAAAGGATGGAATTTTGACATGGCCAAAACTGATCAAAGTCAGTGAATCTGGCATCGACACGTGTCGTCTAGATGACATGTCATGGTGACTGGACATGGATGTACATGTGACGTGGACGTTGAGTTGGCAGTTGACTCTTTGACTTCAAGAATATCATTTGTGGTCTTGGTTAAATGTTTTATTGGTCCACTCTTATTCCTTTCCACCTTAGGAATTTAGAGTTGCCGACCTAATTTGAATTTATGAAACAATGTATTATGGTCGACCTTGGAGAAAGTTTCTAAGGTTGAGAATAGTATAAAATAAATTCGAGTTGTGAAGAATTGTATGACAGTGTGATACAAAGCGATGAAAGAGTGCCATAAATCATAAGAGCAAAAGTGTGTGTGAGCGAGTTGTGATAACAGTGTTTCAGTGATCCTGTGAATGTGCTTTAATTGCAGTGGTGGATCTTTTGTTCTCTTTTGTATCTGTAGGCAATGAGCCTCCCTGTTGGACAATGAGTCCTTTGTAGGCAATGAGTCTTTGTATTTGGACAGTGAGTCCCCTTTTGGGTAGTGAGCCATTGTATTCAGTTTATAATCACTTATATTGTGAGTTAACCCTCACCATGGTTTTTCCCTTATTGGGTTTTCCACATAAAAATTTGGTGTTCATTGTGTTGATTTACTTTTTGTTGTTCATGTTTCATGCTCATTTAATAACAAAATAGTGTGGTTGAAGAATTGATAAGTAATAAATTTTTAAGTTTGCATTTGTGTGACAACTGATTCACCCCTCCCTCTCAGTTGTCCTGCACCTGTTTAACATAGAGCTACAATACAATCTCAGGGTCGAAGCCTTTACCGAGTTTACATCTTGTTCCATCTATAGAGAATCCGGCAACACAACCCTTTTCAACCTCACAGTCGAATCATAGATCAAAACAATCCCCACATTGTTACAATGTTATTACAACATACAATGCAGATTAACCTCTAACTAACCCACTTTGTCCCAGCCAACCCAACCCACAATCCATGGCATTCGCATTCTACTCTTTTTATTCAATGGTTATAGGTCGACCAAGAAAACAAACCAATTCCCAAATGTCAATCCAATCATCGACAGGTTCTAGCCAATTATTGTTTTCCACCTTAGCATCCATCGGGTCCCACCGAGACACTCTACACAGGTCACTAATTCAACCATCATCATGTCGAGAAGACCTGTTCCAATGTCTCGGCGACAAAGCGATATCCCTTCGATGAAGCCTTATCGGCTTGTCCCATAAGATCGCTAAGTCGAAGGTTTCCAAAACTCCAAAATCTGCGACCAAAGTTCTAAAGTTCCAAACTTTCACGATCTTGCGATATTGCCACAACTGTCAGTCTATTGGAGAGACACTCACAAAGGTTCCACTAATCCAACATCTCCTACCATCGAACCACTCCATCATTCCATTAGTGAGACAAGTGTTAGTGTCTCGCCGAAGACACTTCCCACCGATGAGGATCCAATGCTACATATTGGGTTGTCGATGTGACAACTCATAGACTCCCACCAGTGATGTCATCTCCCACCGACAAGTATTTACTGCCATACAAGTCACTACTCCATCGGACCATCGGGGGGACTCAAGACAAAGTCCTACTGACGAGTGACCAAGGAAAGACATCAGGCTATCACGAAGACTTCTTGGAGACTCCCACCGACATGGCTAACTCTCATCGATAGAAACACAACACCAAAGGAAACTGTTAGCACAAAACCATGGAGGTCATCGTAGCATTGGGGGAACTAAGAACAAGGTTTCGCCGATATGAGGAAGTCAGGCCGATAAGAGATAGAAGCAATACTTTAAGGAGTATATCAAGCCAATAATTTGAGGCACAAATCCCAACATGCACTCACTTGACGAAGAACTTATTAGATTTTTTGAATCAAATATTGAAGTCCCTATCTACAGGACATATGCAACAAGATTCAAAATGTTCACCATCTCTGACAACTGTTCTAGCCATCCTCCAAAGGAAAGAAACTCACCATGGTGTATATGCACCATTTAAAAAGAAAACCATCTCCAGGCCCAACTTACAACAATGATTACAACTCACTTCTACCACTCCACTATGCTCATAGCTTGTACAAAAGCACCAACTTCAAAGCCTCAAATAGAACATAATCGTGAAGCTATCCTCTAGAAACAAGATAGAACACCAACCAGAACAACAACCAGAAAACTAGTTGCTCCCATCCAACTGATCAACCCACACAACTAAAAATAGCACACACAACAAGTGCTACTCCATCCAATCACATACCTCCAAGGTATCTTCATGAGTAAACACATGCCAACAACACAACCAACCCATCAACTGCATATACAAGCTCCATGTACAAACCAGTCAAAGAAGACCAAACACATCCAGAAACTCCCACAGCATGGGTAATGCCAAATTTTGAAGAACAAGGCATAACGATTCTACCAATAGCATGACATAAAGAGTGTAAACATGTAGTTTCAAGGAACCATCCACAGTGATATACAAAACTTGTAAATACAGCTCTCATAACAAGTCTTCACATCTCTCCCAAGTTATCCACACCCAACAAAGGAAAAAGATTAAGAACCTCCATGTCATCAATCAAGAACATGAGTGAAAAAACATGACCACAAGCTAGTGATCGCTACAGCTCTGAACAAACCTCAAACCAATGTAATGTGAAACCAAACATCCAAAAAGACAACCAAGACCAAAGAGAACCTCTACACATTATGACCCTGTAGAAAATCCTCCTACATACACCTCTAAATGCCAACTGTGTCAAGTATGATCTCCTTCAAAACTCCAAGAGAAAAGCCTTAACAACACCCAACCGTTCAATCTCTGAGATCAAACACAACACATATAGCATGTAATCAACATGGATGTAAGCCTCTTAAAGAAGATCAAACTATTTCATTTCCCATTTTAGGAAATATGCCCAATGCATCTCCTAAACTCAACATCAATGAATGTAATCACAATGCATAAGGAGATAACCATGCTATCCATCTCTCACAATGAATCCTTCGGAATCATCTAATAGTAGTTCAAGATCCATATCCATGAAAGAAAGTATAAAACACTTGAGAGAAACAATGGGCAATACCACTCAAGCAATAAACTGCCAAGTAGACCAAGAGTGGGGAATGAGAATGCTCCTCTAGGGTAACCAAGTTATCATGACTTCTCCAAGAGCAATCTCCTCATTGATCTTTGTTGATCCCACGTCCAACTAAGGTGTAGGATCCTCAAACTTTCTGCTGAAATCTTCATCAAGAGTAACCATCAACACTTCTCTCATCTCAAGAGAATTATAACCTCACGTTATTCTCCATGTATCCATGAGCACCAGCAAGAAATCATCTCATGCTAAACTCCAAATGCATCATTGCACTATCATGAAGTTCTCAAGCATATGACCAATGCACCCAAAACACAAAGAATTACCAGACCACTATCAAAATCTCCAATCATCTGAACCAGGAACTTATCATGACATCATGATCTTACCATCCCCCTTAGGAGATCCCATGCTCCAGGTGAACATACCATGGTCTCAAGAGTAATGCACCATGCCAAAACTCTAATGCACAAGCAAGACTATAACATGACATGAAACAACTCTAAACCAACATCACCTATCAAGCACAACCAACACCTCAGCCAAAGATCCCAAACATCCTCCATGGTTCCAAGATGTTACACATCCTCAAATAGTGTCCATGAAAATACGAAAGAACCCTTCTGCAACAAAAGGATTTAAGAGTCCCTCCTAATAAAATTTGCAACACTATAAAGTTTGCCCCATTTTTCCCTAGTCACGTAAATTTTTTCTAAAGCCATGTGCTTAAGTCTTATGCTTAAGTTACCCATAGGTTGATTCTCCAAGAGATACATTGCATCATTTTGATTGGCTTTCATTGTTCCATGGAGATTTTTTTATTATGGAAATAGATGCCTACAAAACCGTGGGGACCTACCATGTGGCAGGCGTTTGGCCGAGAAGTTAGTGGGGCACGTTGGTGGGCCCCATCAAACCAATGTGGTGAGCTTTAAAGCTTTTTCTCATTCCATTGAGCTATTTGGGGTGGACCCATAGCTAGCTCACAGAACATAAAGAGATTGACATCTAGTAGGGAAGTGACAGTGCACTACCTAAAGCAGCCTGATGGGTACCACATGGTGCAATCTTGTGACCTTCCCGTTGTTCAATGGAGAGTATTTTATTAAGACCTAATCTACATGTGGAATAGTGGAAAGTTTCCATGTCATCACATTTGTGCCATCTAATGAACATATGCAGATGGTAGAAGAAGTATGGCGAGTTTTTATGATATAAAAGGAGGTTTAATGGGAAATCACCTTATGCCACATGGCACGATCTAGAGGGCTTCCGCTCTTCCACAGGCCTTCATCTTCTACTTGATCTCATGATCGCGAGAGCGTGGGTGGCAACCACGTGGACACTGACTCATTATTTTAATGGTGTGCCTTGTAGCTAAGCTATAAAAGTGACTCCAAATGGAATGTTTTCATTGGCCCGAGATGTTTTCAAAGCAAGTCAAATCTTTCTAACTAATCAATGTCATTGGATTGAAACTTTTGCATGGTGATCAATGGCCCACATTCAAACTTGTAGAATGGGTAGTTGTGTAGTTTGGATTGCATGAGTTGGGAGTAATGATGGACATGACAGATTTTAGCCCTGGGAATTAATGTTTTTTCTCCATAAAAGCTTTAATCCAAGAATTTGAATTATTTACCAAAGCATTCAGAGCATCGAGGAGGAATTTGCAACAATCATGAGCTTTTTCACGGTAATTAGGGTTTCTAGTGTGTAAAAAAACCAACAAGTCTTTTGCGACTTGAATTATGCTTAATTTCCTATCGAATTACTTGTTGAGTTTGTGCATTTGCATTCTAGAGTCTTGTTTCAAGCTAGGACATCCTTGTTTGTGTCCAATTATTTTGAATTACCTTAGTTATCATTTGAATTTGCATCAAACACCCTAGTACGCACTAGAAAACCATAGTTTTACTAAATTGACAAGTGCAAAATGACTCCGCCGCAAGCCCAAGCTTTTGCTTCCTCCAAAACTGTGCTATGCACGATGACCTACTTTCCCAACTCCCTAGTTCAACTCAGAAGATCAAGGTTCAAGACCTGGGTCTACCGAGGGTTTGGTGGACGAATTCCACGAGTGTAGAGATGTTGAGCTCCCAATTTCTAGATGGTCACTCTTTTTCCATTAGTACGACAAAATGAATGCAGTTGCTCCCATGTCCAATGTTTGGAGGTTCAATTTGGGGAAATTGGTGGTCCCAAACATTTTCATGGACATTGACATGTTGAAAGCTATTTCTACCAACTATGATGAGGCAATTAGGGTAGTAAGGACTACACATGGGAGGTCATGGTACTAATTGATAAGTAATTAATCTCTGAGATTTTCAAACTCAATCCGGTTGCCAATAATCCCATTGACTTTGAAGCTTTCAAACAAAAGTACCAACAAAACAAGAGCACTTACAGGGAAATATTGTTGCCAAGATTTAGGGTGAAGGGCCACAATGGTAAATGTGTTAGAATCTCACCTAATGAATTAGATCCTTTCAAATTGGCTAGCTTTAAAAACTACTTTTCCAAAACTTACTTTTCTTTATGCAAAGTCCTTGGAACATACAAGTTAGAGAGGATCCCCATCTCTTTGGTGTGCATGGTTGTCGACATTCATAGAATGTGATGGTGAATGAGGAATTTGACTTTGCAACATACATCTATGATGCCATCTACAAGGGGTTAATGGATATCAAGAATGGCAAATAGGTGAGTAAGTTTTGGTGGTACTTCCTATTATGCCACATGTTTTTTATATAGGGGAAAAGCATAGATGAGTCCAACACTCAGGATTTGTGACAAGGATAAAGACGGGTATGAACTTCCTGTCCAATGTTGGACACATATTTGGGACATGCATTGTGAGCAAGTTATGTCACATTCAAGAACCACTTTGTTGTTAGAGTCTTATTTTTCTTACAAGGTCAAGTGCCCTGAGTGTTAGCAACAATATTTGATTTCCTGAGGCCTATAGAGAGAAGGCCCGACTTGGGGATTCAACATATTGGGGAGATTTTATTCTCCACTCTGATTGCATAATCCTTAGAGTGTATGGAAGCCTGATAGGACCCCATGTACTACCCAAGTACAAGCCTATGAGAATTGGTTACTTGGAAATCATATGGAAACTTGTTGAATCAAAGGAATCACATTTGGCTAATCAAAAGAAAGGCTCATTTTCCCCCTTTTTGATAGTGTTTTTATATTTTAGAGTGAACAAGGAAGGTTGGAATAAGTTATATGATAAATTCAAACCTTTCAAAATGGTTCAACTACAAGCTAGGGCATTTGACCCTGAAGGCTTTATTAATAAACTCAAAACAAATATCAAAAGGTCAAAATTCTACCATGAATCTAATTACAGGGAAAATGTGATCAAAAATTGCTTAGACGAAAAAAAGGTAAATGTGGGGAAAGTGAAGTGGACTACTTTCTAGAGGATTGAAGAAGCAAAGAGGAAGAAGGATGCTTCCTATAAAGGAGCATATACAAATGTTGTTGATCCAATCCTAAGAATCCAAGCAGTTTTGAGCAATATTGATAAGATAATTGGTGAAACTCCTCCAATTGAGTAAAGAGCAAACTGCAAGGCTCTAGTAGTGGGAGAGAGTCCCTCTTACCAACCACCAAATGTTAAACCATATGTTTGTACTTTCAAGAGAAATCCTAAGGGATAGATATCAGGGAACAAGTACAACATTCTCCACCTCACTCACAAATACCCCCATCTCCTCCACCACTACAAGAAGCACCCCCTTCACCAGCAACTAATTTGGTTGATCTTGACTCTCCCCCTAGAGAACCATCTCCTAAAAGAAGAACAAAAAAATCCTCTCTAGTGGATTATCCCATTGACCCAGAGAAAGAAGATGAATATGAGATCACAAGAGATAATGTGTTGAGGGAAATGTATTCCCCGCAAAGAGATGAAAATGTGCAACCTCCCCTAATTAGAATAACTAAGAATATCCTTGAAAGGAGAGATAATATAAAGGATATAAGGGATTTGGCCTACAACACCTTGAATGAGGATGTGTTTGTGAAATCCAGAGAGTTTACTGATTTCATATGGAGGTGTAAGAAGGATGAGTTTGAGAGGAGATTTGAAGAAGAAAAGGAAAATAATCCTAATGACTCAAGGGAAAAAATCTCCCAAAGGATAGTGGCGCAAGTGAGGGAAAAGAACAAAGATATGACCCCTAAAAAAGGCAAGAGTTTGGTAAGATAAAGTGGTATACTTTTTCTCCTTGAGTGGGATATTGCATCAACCATCACCTTTGGACACAATAAAAAGGAAAGATATGGAGATCTTTTCTTCAGAAGATAATGCTATAATGGCACTTTCTGGTTTTGGTTATAATCCAAGGTGGGAGACCTTAGCAATATGGGCTCTAGCACCAAATACTAACAAACTAGTAGTTGCAAAATCTGCATAGGATTTAAGGGGAGATTTGGTTGTTAAGAGAGTAGCTGATATACCTGCAATTGAGGCAAAAACTCAAGCAATAAATGTTGCACAATTCAGTAATGCAACAACAAAGGCACTATAAGAAAAATATGATAAAGCACTATAGGATTATCAAGAAATACTAAATGAATACAATAAATTGAAGGAAAGGGAATCCCAATGGCAGCAACAAGTATAGGTAGCAACCCCACCCCCTAGTCAATGGAATTAGTAGTAAGAGGTGCAGGGACAAAGGTAGCAAGTTCTTCATTCGCTCCACCTCCTAGGTCTGAAAAGGAGAAGGAAAAAGAACTTATGGAGTAGCTTGGTGCCTATGAAGATATTTTAATGCATTAAAAAGAGGATAAGCATGAGAATAATATGCACATTATTTCAACTATGCTTGGGCATTTGATGAGTAAGATAATTTCCACAGGAATTATTTTCAAATGGTAATAGCAACTAGTAGAATTGCTAGTGACAAAGCAAGGGCCATTCCCTTAATGAAAAAATGGACTCCTAAGCTAAATTCATTAATTGGAATGTGTAAAGGATCTACACATAATCCTAATGAGCCCAAGGAGATAGTTCCCACTTACAAGACTATCAAAGCAGTGGTAAAACAACAAGGATTAGTAGAGTAGTTAGAAGAGAAGGTCAAAGAGATGGTCAAGTAATTTTATGAAAGTGACTTAAGAGTGTTGCCTGAGATCAAGAAGGACAATGGAGAAATTAAGCCATGTGGGGTGTTGAAGGCTCAATTTGAAAGTATTACTACAACACTAGCTTTTCTCATATGTGACAAGAAAAAGGTTGACATAAAGCTATTGAAGAGAAATTTGGACAAGCTTTGGGAAGAAAATCACTTCTTGGAGGAATTTGAGAAAGAATTTGATCATGTGGTTGTCAAGTACAATAAATATAGAGCTAGCATGGATGAATTCCTTGCTTTCCAATCGCCAACAAAGAAACAATACAAGGCATTGGATGATAAGTATAATAATCTGCCTGACTTATAAAGTTTTTAATAACTTGGCATTATTATTCTTTAATTTTTTATTGGGGTGGAAATATTCTTTTGTTTGTTCGACATTAGTTGGAATCTTCTTCAACTTCAACGACTATTTTGTCTTCTATTGGACCTAGCTTTTGTATTCATCTGCACAGTTGACACTTCCTAGGTTTTTGGAACTAAAAGATGGATAATGAAGTTGTTACCCATAATTTTCCTTAAGTCTCTATTCGGGATGTTATCTTACTATTTTGCCTAAGTCAAAGAATAAATCTAGTTTTGGACGGTCTTTTGTTATCCATTTCGAACTCAGGCAGTGTTTTGTTAGGTTTGTCAAACCTCCCATTTTATCGCCTACTTTACTTATCCTTCATTGGGTGGTGTTCTCTTGTCACATATGAACTTCCTTTTTCTCTGAAAGTGCATGTATGAAACCAATTGAGCCATGAGTCAAAGTTTGAAAACTTCACCCGCAAGTTATGCCTTGGGAAACATTTTTGAAGTCATTTTGAACCTGGGCGGGGTTTTGTTAAGTTATGCGAACCATTAGTTTTGCCGCCTATGAAGAATTATACTGATTAAACCAAATTATTGCCAGTCTGGTTACTTAATTAAGATGTTATACAAAAGAAAACTAGTATTTTCCAAGCACAATATGAACATAAACAAGCAAACCATACATGTAAAAGCACAGATAACACCAAAAAGAGATTTTATTCATATATAAATGTTTTTACATTATGCTGGCATAGCCATAATCACTTGTTCGAGTACAAAAACCCAAGTTGGCATACACAAAAAGAGGCAAAAGAAAGATATTTCAGGTGCACAAGGTAAACATCAGGACACAGATGCTCTTAGTAACAACCTGCAGGCGTTCAATTTGAGCAGGTGAAAGCAGGTTCTTGTGTGACTGGAGGAATTGCATGAAAAACCCCATGTCATTCCTCACTACTCTAGTGTGTAGTAGAGCCATGGCCTCCTCCAGAGTCTCGTCCTGGATAGCAAATGCAATGCAGATGGCATCAGCTACCAGCCAAGTTCAAGGATAATAGCTGAGTCCATTTATCACCACCTTGATGCAGTGATGGAATTCAGGTTTCACCAAACACTCCAGTGCTCTCACACCCCAATCTCGATAGCTAGAAGTCATAACAACTATATAAATGAATTGCTCCAGCATGGTGGTATTATGCACATGAGCTTGGCTCAGAAATGCCTCACCCAGGATGCCTTGGAGCACTTCTTCTTCCTCTTTGCTCTGCACAACGAAGACCTCTTTCAGCTGATCAGAAGTGTGCCTGAACAGAGGGCTACACTCAATTTCCTCTAGAATAATGTAATCGTTCACAAAATTTCCATCACTTTGGGAGCTCCCCATGTTGGATGCAATTGATGCTGGGAGAGAAGTGGTACTGCCTGAATTTATAGAATTTTGGTTAGACATGGGCGGATTCATTCAAGACTGATAAGATGTAAATTTAATTCACATTTATGGTCAGCTTGCGTCAATTGAATTACAATCCTTCATCGGACAGCTCGCACATGCTACCACTTGGTATCCTCAGATGTTGCATTAAAGATTGATGAAATCATTGGTCCTTTGGTGGCTGTTGCTCTAGTGATGATCAATTTTCTTTGCCGATATCTATTCCTGGCAAAATTTCCATTGTCTTATCAATTTCTTGATGAACGCTTGGCATACAAGAAGTCACTAATTTAGTAATGGCTTTAGTGTTCATTCAATGGCTTTAGCCATATTATAAATTAGAGGTTAAGCATGGATAGGAAAGCTTTTGGATCTCTCCAGATACATCTGGGGGTGTTTTTGAGGAGGAATAATAGTAATTACAGACCGCAGTAGCTTGTAATCGGTGTGTTATGAATTAAAGGATTTGAAGTATGCAAACCTTGGTGTTATGTGTATGATATAGTTGTGTTTTCTTTGAAAAATGAGCTATATGTCTTTTATTTATTTCAATTTGATTTATTCACATTAGTTAGATTTGATAGTCATGATTTTCAATCTTTGTATTGATCATAAATGGCTGCATTTTTTTCCCCCACATTAGTTTCATATTTATGAGCTAGCGTTAGTCACCTTTCTGCTTTTTGGTTAAAAGCACCTATCATTTCCTTAGAATAGATTAATTCATTGAAGATTTTGTGAGGGTGTTGTACCTCAATAAAATTCAGAGGAAAGCCACAAATACTATTGTGTGCTTTTTAGAGCTATTAGCATATTTACATTGGTGCCAAATTTGGGTTTAGAGTCAGTACTTGATTTATCTATCAAAGTATGTTATAACAGTCTTCTATGAGCACTTTTGGAGGCAACAAAGATTTACAACTACACATGCAATTGCATTTGTCCCTTTTGGAATATTCTTTCCACGAGCAGTTGTACTCATTTCTTGTTATATAAAAGGTTGTCAAATAAAAATATGATGTGTAAATTGGCTCGAGGCTTGTTTTGCTCCCTTGTTTCTATAAAAGGGAATTCAAGGCCATTTGCACGAGATCTTGGAGAATTTTGTATTGTTGAGAAATTGTAATAGAGAATGTAGTTTGGTCTAGGATATTGTTTGAGAATAGAATGTACATGAGAATGTATGACAGTACCAGTTCAAGCTTGAATATATTGCCAAGTTCAAAGCTAAATTATCTCATATTTTGTAAACTTCATTACATTTATGAATAAAATTTAATCAAGGATCATTTTGTTCATCTCCACAGCCTTTTTTGTGTGAATTTTTTTCTTATGGCTTTTTCTCAAGTAGTGAATTAAATGGTTCAAGAAGAATATTGAATGTTATGAATGTTTGCAAGGAGTTGTAAGTAGAATTCGTTTTGAATATAGAAGTGTGATAGTGTAATGCATTATTGCAATGCTTCATGAATTAAGGGGAAAATATTGTTTTACAATGTTCCATTTATGCATATCTTGACTCCATACCCTAGGTTAAGGCACTGATCTCATCATATGTGTTTGATACAACTCCTTGGTTGCTCAAATTTAAAATCAAATTGAATTTCCATTTATGTTCTAAGTTATTTGATAGTGTTATTTCCATTGTTCTCCTGCAATTAAATTATTTGAGATAATGTTCTCTCAATTTTACCAAATACTATTTTTAGAGTTTATTTGGTAAAATTGAGAGAACATATCTGCTCTAACAATATTTAAGATAAATGGAAAAGGAACTCTTAAGTAATATTGTAAAAGATCAACCTCCTAGATTTTGCAGAGCCTGAAGTGTAGAGGAAAAGTCTTATCCAGCTTTTTCATGTTCGTTGGCCAATCCCTCAAGATAATTGATCACTAGAATTGGCTATTCTTCAAGTTACCTATGAGATTTGGTTGGGAATTAAAACAACCAACAATCATAATCCTTCTCTCCAACTCCTGACATTTCTCTTTCTTCCACACTCTTCCAATCTCTCTGCCAACCTTCAAATCTTTTAGCTTTCTTCATTCCCTTCTTCTAGCAAGTGTCAAGCTCGACGCTCGATAGGTCATCCTTTGAGGATTGCGAATTCATGTTATCTTATGCAACAAAGTGTTATGTGATATGTGAGGCCTGATTCCCAACATCTAACGAGGTTTTCCTTCTACTTTTTGGGATCATGGTGTTTGTCCTTCCAACCTTTCGACGGGCATTCTCTAGCAGGCCCAACACCTGATGTCTAACGAAGATGCTTTTTTGAAGGCACAAACCATTTAATGTTCAACAAAGTGGTTCTTTTGGGCTCAAAAGTTCAACAATACGCTGAAATTACGTGTTTTCTAGCCAAAAATACCATTAATGCTCGAATGACCTTCCCAACTGCCTGATTTAATCTTCGAGGCTACAAGGATGACATTTAATGCATCTCCTAACTACTAGAGGTGGGATTAGTGGCGCACATGCTCATTTATTGCTTGCAAGTGTCCCTTATGCCGATCTTCCATGCCTAGATTGTGGTTTTCACAAGAGATCTCTACATACATTTCAGGAAGCTTTCAATGCAAAGGCATGGTGGGTTGAGTGTTGGGCACTCTCGTTGGGCATGATTTTTGAGTCCCTCTCATGTATAAAGAGCACTTCCTTGCTCATTGTAAAGGGTTCTTTGGGCTCCTCTCACGTTTTCTTTGGAAAACATGTATTCTTACGCTCTACAACTGTAAAATGGCTTCTAAGCCTCTGTATTAATGAAAATTGTCAGTTTTACCTCTTCTCCCTCTTGGATGTGTTGTGTATATTTATTTTACCCTCATGTCTAAGTGAAATTACATAATTTTCTATGCATATATTTTGTGTTAATTATATTTGCAGATGTTGATTGTGAATATCTCTTTCCTTCCAACATCTTGTCAAACCCTAATCTCCATATTTGTCCCTTGAAATCAGTTAAAGAGAGAATTGTGTGAGTCCTACCATTTTCATTGATGCTTTGTGCAGTTTTGAACAAGAAGAAACAATTTCTAGTCTTGGTGTGTCACCTCCCCTTTCCCTTTCATGTATTATTTCTCTCCCTTTTCCCATGTAAATTCATTAAAATAAGATAGTAGTAGGATTTCATGTGTTGGGTTGGACCAATACATATGTACTTATATCGGAAGAAAAGGTCGGCCTCCTTCAAAGATTTAAGCTTATTTCACAAGGTCCCACACCTTGAGGTCATTTCCATTGTGTCATTGGAATGTTGAACCCCATGTTTAACAGGGTACAATTTCATGTGACAACAGTAACACTTGTCACAAGCTAATTAAATCCTCACCTAGGGTTTTAGATATAGGGTTTATATCTCCTTTTCATAAGGAGATTATTCATTGTAATCATTTATTCACATTCACATTCTGAAATGTCCCACCCCAGGTGGACACTTGCTAGTTGATTTATGCCTTCTTTGATTTGTTTGTTCTTTGAAGGGTTTTGTTTTGTTTTGATTTTTCAATGAGATATAATGTCAAAAATTAGTCAAATCCGTTTTATCATTTCTTTGCAAATATAACATAATCAAATAATATTCTTTCATTTATAATAATAATCATACCTGGAAATACAAATACATCATATGCAGGTTTGAATCTTCATAACAACAATTTTGAAAACCCTTGGAATGGATGCTTGGCAGCTAGTGATGAATTCTCCACATCAAGAATGCATCAAATTATTATTTCCCCTAACCCAGCCACCCCAAAAGATAGTAGTTTCAGCTCTCAAACTCAAGCGCTTCCTCCCTGAGTCAACACACCTAGCTGTAATGAACAGTATGGCCTCCAAATAGAAATGTATGGCCTATTGAAAGACCCCATGTGGCTGTAAAGGGAGTGCTTGCAACAATTAAGACTTTCACAACAATTGTGCCTCTGAACTCAGGAAAAAATACTTCTAAACCTTTGAATTAAACCCTTCAATATGCTCAATGTGACCACTGTATGATAGCCACTAGATATCTGTAACCCTTGGGTGATATCTCACACCCATAGGAAGCAAATCATAGAGATACAATGTTCTCCAAGACTGATTAGCAGCAAAATCCTAGGTCTCACCTCCAAATGCCAAAGAAAAAAATATTTTCAAGTGTAGAAGAAAATGAATGAATGATTTGCTTTTTTGAGTGCTTTTATATCTTCTCCATAGAGGCACGATTTCCAATTAGGATTTTTAATCATTTAATATAATCAAATATATTTGTTTTGTTGTTACTTTATAATATATCTCATTTGGGCACCCACATCCATAACTTTAATTATTTGACTTTATAATATTAAATAAGTCATCTTTTAATAAAGTCAAATAATCATTAATGATATGTACACTTTCATATTATTTAAATATTATTAAAGTATAACTTTAATAATAATAAATATCATAACTCCAATAATAACCATTATTAATGAATTTTTTCAACACCATAGGCAACCCCATTACACACTCTGCCCATCTAGATGCCTTACTAAAAATAGTAAGGTTGGCCCCCAACATCACAATGACTTACTAAAAATAGTAAGTATGCACAAATGGAGCCAAAAAACCCTAAACAAAATAGCCTCTGAATATGCCAAGGATGTGGAGTTGATAAACATTGCAAACTGCCAATTGGAGAACTCATTAACTCCCACATTATGCCCTCTAATCATCATTATTAGCCTACGAGGACCAGATGATAGGCTAATCCGCAAAAGGCTGACACTCACTAAAAAGGGGACATTACATATTCAATATCAAATGTTTGTATGGATCCTCTTCTCAAAATTGCATGAGTGTAATCATTGTTTTTTTCTTCTTCAGATGTGATAGACATTTTGGTTGTAGGTGATTTCTATGAGTTATGGGGTTCACTATCAACTCTAGCATCGATAACTATGTCCATTTTTTAAATAATGATAGCAAAAATTGTCATTGTCCCTTGGCAACAAATCTAACCACTATTTAATATATGGCAGCAAGAAATCTTAACAATTACTTAACACCATTCAAAGTGTATAACCCATTTATAAAAGTTCCAAAGATGATTGAATAAAAAATCATAGGTCTAATGCGTAAATATTAAAAAAAAAAATTATTGTGATATTACTGGTGATAATGTCATGATATATTAGTGAAAGTTTCAGTTAAAGTCGTAGTCAAAGATATTTTGGAAAACAAAACAAATTAAATTAAAAAAGAATGTTGTCGAAAATGTTGAAATCTGCAATACTATCGAATTTTCATTTCCCTACTGTCGTGGATGCGAAGCATGGTGCAAGCTCCCCTATGGTTGCCATGGTTAGGGATGGTAAGGTGTCAACTGTATGCGGTGTGGGTTCACAAGGTTGCATCGGTTTGCAAAGCAATTTGGGTGTTTCGTTGGGTGCGTTGGCCTTCACCAAGACTTCTACTGAGAAC
The DNA here is from genome assembly GCA_007258455.2 of Sequoia sempervirens. Taxonomy (NCBI): domain Eukaryota; kingdom Viridiplantae; phylum Streptophyta; class Pinopsida; order Cupressales; family Cupressaceae; genus Sequoia; species Sequoia sempervirens. The sequence goes on from VDFB02056351.1 coordinate 24,224,075, forward strand.
CTCGATGCTCTTTCTAGTGAGACGAAGTTTAGGGCATCAAATACTACATGACTGTGATAGGATATTGTGTGGTTTTGGCCAATCGGGTCAGACATTTCAACTCCCAAGGATCCTTTGTGTTCTACTCCAACATTTAGAGATCTGCCTCCTGGACAAGGGGTCAACAACTCCCAAATCATCCTTTTTGGATGTGGCCAAGTCTGGCTCTTCTTCCCCTCTTGGCTCAACGAATAACACAGGTAATCGGTGAATTATTCAGTGCTCCGCCAAACCCTTGACATTGGATTTTGATGAAAATTTGACAAAGGAGCTGCGGGAAAATAAAAAAAAAAATCAGAGAATGGTTTAATTGGAAGATTTTGCCATGTCTGGCCCAGTCTCCCAAATTTACATGACTGGATTTCAAAACACTGGCTTCCACTGATGGATGGGGATTTGGAAATTTACCCTAGTGGAAGGGGTTTTTTCATAGTGGTGTTCGACTATAAGAAAGACAAAGATATCTTTCTTATCTATGTCTGGCTGTGGGAAGAAAATTTATTGCAACTGAAATCTTGGCATCTAGAATTTGATCTGTCAACTGAAACATTTTCAATTCTACTGATCTGGGTTTGTCTCACAAATCTCCCCCTCTACTACTGGTTCGACTCATGTTTTGCAACGATTGGTAATTCTATGGGCAATTTTTTATATTCGAATGACAACTCAAGAAATTTTATCCACACAACTTATGCCAAGATTTTGGTAGAATTGGATATCTCCAAGGATCTTCTAGCCGAAATTATCCTGAAGGCCAATGGTCAAAGCTAGAAACAACCTTTGGATTACAAAGGTTTAATTATTAGATGCAAGAGATTGTTGAGACACAATGATCTACTAAGAGGGGGGTGAATCAATAGATATAAAAACTTAGCTCTTAAAACCTTTTGTGCATACTACTTTCTTTAACCCTTAATGTGCAGATATTAATCATGTGATACAGAAATATGCATGCACACAAAAACATCACATAACACCATATATACATGGAAAACCCAATATGGGAAAAACCACGGTGACTAAGCCTGCTTGAGTCTTTTGCTCAAATCCAAGGTCACAATCCAAATCTCTGTTACAATGTTTTGGGGCTACAACCCAAGGAAGCATCAGCTACCTAGTTTAGAAGCCACAACTTCAAGGATGCAACAACACCTTGGTTTAGGAGCTACAACTCCAAGGAGACTACAATCCCCTAACCTGAGCTACAACCCAATACAATGAGGCTACAACCTCTTACAACATTACAAGCTTATATATGCATGGATTGGTTTTGCATAACCTATGATGCATCATTACATTCAATACATATTTGCACTTACTGCAACTTACTTTATGTTGTTGAAGCTGCATTCTGAACAACACACCTTTGTTTTGTACTTTCCTCTGCACATAGAACAATCACTGTTCTATCTTGTTGCTCTACTCCTCTTTCCCCTTCTGCAGTGTCTCATACATCTGCACTATACACTCTCTTCTCTCTTTGCATCTGTTGCACACTCAACAATACATGACTCTCTCCAGCACACTGTGCACTACTCGACTTCACACACACAACAAATGCAACTACTTAGACCAACAACATGCTTCTACAAGATGTTACACTATTCAACACTGCATACCACTACAAGCTATTGCATCTATCTGTGCACACATCCTACAACCATCTCACATTGACAATATCCAATTATCTTCTACCTCCACCGACCTGCAATCTCTTCCTTGACATTCTCTCTACTGTCCAGATCAGCTCACACATCATATTAGGGTTTCCCTTCCTTGAAAACTTCACCAACAAGCTACTTGTACCTCGAGCTCCACACCACTGTCCCACTCATCATTCATTCATCCGATAGGGTTTATCAGATATCACCATACGTCTGTGCATTGAGCCTCACAACATTAAATTATGTTACAAAGAATTTTCCTCATTCTCTCTGTTAAATCCTAAAGAATCAAATTATACAGTTAATGCTCTATGTTGTACATTTGATCTGATTCGATCTCAAACTCATCTACAATCTATTTTTCCACCTAACGGATCAGATCTTCATTCAATTGATCGCTTGGTGCAGCTAGACCAATAAATTCCTTCCTCTGTCTCGATTACCAAACGAAACCCTTGTTCACACTATCGAGCCATTTGTGATTAATGCATTCAAATCTGGGTCGTTGATCTACACATTCCATGCCACGATCCTGCGCTTTCCATTTATCTCAATACCTTTAAAACATGACCATCTAATAAGCGATCATTTAAATCTCCATCGTCAATCTATCATATCTCTCTGTCACTGGGACATCCATTATAGTCTCACCGATGTCCATCGTTCTCTCCAATATGAATTTCCTTCAAGTACATGGCCCACATTGCATCTTTCTTCCATGTCATCGCCTCCTAATTCACAACAATGATGTGAATTAGCACACCGAGCAATCGTTCTTCATCACCTGTCAGTCCTTCAACACAAAAGGGTCCCACTAACTTCTCACTGTAGACACGTAAAATGTACTGATTGACATTGTGCATCTGATCTCGACTGCTAACATCGTTTCGTCATGAATCATCCTTCAATCTAACCATTTAATCAAATCCCCTTTATCTGAATAAATTCATCAATATTCCTCTCTTAATTAAATAAATCAATTATCTAATTAAGTCACCTCTTCTCGATAATTAAATTAACCATCTTGATCTAATTATCCCTATTTAATTAAATAATTAATTTTATTTAATCAAATCTCTGAAGTCTATCTATTAAATTAAATAAATTAAAACCTTATTTAATTTAATCTAACATCGTCTCTTTTAATTAAATAAATCAAAATCTTTATTTAATTAATCTTTAAATCACATTCCTTTCATATTTTCTTTAAATAAATCCACAAATCTAAGTCAAATTTGTCACATCAACTAATCTCTCATTAAATTAATTAACCTTGATTAATTTAATCTCTTTTCATGTCCCATCCTCTAGCATTTACCACTTGCACATGAAAATAGATTTAATTGATTTATTAAATCTCTATTTTCTTCAACAAGGCATCTTTTGGGAATATTCTTCAAGTTTGAATTCAAAATCCAAGTTGACATATACATCCAACAAGGCATTTACTCTCTCTTACATGTCCTTTGCCTTGAGCCAAGTGGCATTTAATGCATTTTTCCTTCCCTTTTGCATGTCATTTCAACAAATTCAAACTTCAAAAATAGGCATTTATTGGCACAATCCTCAAAACTTGCACATCCTCCATCCATTCATAGGTTGACAAGTGGCATCTTGTCATTGGATGAATGTTAGTCCCACATTGCTCAATTTTGGACATTCATCCTTCAATCTCATCTATAAATAAGAGGCTCCATTCCTCATTTTAGCATCCACAAATTATGCAGAGTTACTATGCTCAAATATTTAGCCATTTCCATCCAATATTATTGAATCATAGCTAGGTTATGCAGGTTTTTCCATTGGAGCACTCATCAAGCATCAACAAAGTGGATCACTCATCAACATTCATCAACATACATCAATCTTGCATCATAGGAATTGGAAAAGGGCCAATTTTCACATCAAATTGGCACCAATTCCCCCATGGGATCATGAGTTTGCTAGTTTAATTAGGATTCAATCTCTACTTTGTTGTTTTCATTGTGTTTATTATTTTTTTTCCTAATTTGAACTTGGTAAATGGATTTCATGGGGAATCCTTGTTCTTGCTTGCATTTAACAATCTAATGTGTTTGTTCTTATTGTTTTGTAGGTATTAGGATTGGGGTTCACCACACTCACCTTATCACTTCACCGAAGGGACATCATCACCAGTCCTACCAATGCATCAATGTCACATCGATGTGCTTATCGCTCCATCAAAGGGACACCAACTACACTCTTGTCGATGCACCTCTGTCTTGCCGATAAAGCTATCACTTTCTCGGGGGCACATCCATCACAGTCCTACGAATGTGCCTATGTCACATTGATATCCTTCGCCGTTGTATGGTCCCCATGCCATCGTGTCACCACGTCATATTTCATTTGTCACTTTCTGCCACGTGCCATCCTGTCATTTGATCTATGTTTGTACCCTCGATGCATGTCATCTTACCTTGTCAGGTCCCACTACCAACATCATACTCCTATCGCCCTATTGTTGGGACTAGCTCCATAGTCCTGGTGATACACCAAAGTCACATCGATGAAGCAGGAGGGCAACATCTCATTTTTAATCACTTTTTATCTAAAAATTTTGCGTTTTTGTTTGTGCACAGGAAAATTCCAATGTTGGAAGCTCAGCGTTGCTATTTTAGCACCACTGGCTCTCCAGTGTCGCCATATAGAATCACTAGAAATTCAAACTGCGACGTTGAAGTCTTCCCGCCCAAGATTTTGAATTTCAAACCACGCTGCTTGACCAATCTGACCCACGAAATTTTTCAAAAAAATCAAACAGCGATGTTGAGCAAAAGGGTGATGCATTTGAGCTCACTGGTCCGGGTACAGAACACTGCTGACTGGTAAGCAGCGTTGTATAACACCGCTAAGGAAATCAAATTGCGACGCAGTCACAAGTTGCGCCGCTGGCAGGGAGTAAAAAGTTGAAATTTTATTTTAACACGTGCTTTTTGTCAAGTGATGAGTTTATCTTTTGTTTATGCTTTTTAATCTCTGTGTTTTGTAGAATTTGACTAATTTTCTTTCTTGTAGGTTGGATCAATTAAAACGAAAGAAAAGGAAGCATGATGATGGTACTTCACAAAATCAAAGTGTTTTTAAACACTTTAGTGTTTTCTGAACACTCTTAGGAAATTGTTATTCCTTTTTACTTAGGACACTAATTTCGTTTGGGATTTTAAAAAGAATCTTTTCAATTTTTGTAAAGGCTTAAAATGAACATTAGGAATACAACTTACTAGAGTTTTGTTTTTTGGTTAATAATTGAACAAAACAACTCTCATTTGTCCTTTGGTGCTTTAAAAAGAATTCATAATTGCTTTGTGGTTCTAAAATGAACAAGTGCAACTTTGTCTTCGTGAGGGCTTACTTAAACTAACTTCATTGAAAAAGAATGTATGCGCTTCTCTCGCACTTTATAGCGATTTTGAGAATCAAAAGGCCTTTTTTTGTGATTTTAGGTTGAAACAAAACAGTCACCTCCACACTTCATTTTGGGTTTAAAATTGAACAAAACATTGTGCGAGTGTGAGTAGAGCATTATTGTGTACATTCTCTTTCTTTGTGTTGCAAACAAAGATTAATCGAGTTACGAATATTGTCTTTACTCGCTTTTGTTTATCTTAGAGGGCCTACCTTCGGGAAAAAGTACTCACCCAAGGGAACGACTCAACCGGTAACACTCTAAAGCCAAGAGAATTTCCAACCGAGATATAAATGTGGGTATTGGAGTAAAGGCCAATATCACGTGGTTGGCTCCAACGAGATGGATCTGAAAGGAACTCTCGCCATATGGGTCAATCTCCACGAACGAAAAGTCCTAATTAAAACCCATGTTTTAGAATTGCGAAAATCCTTGATCTATTTGTTGGTGCAAGAACGGTTGTTCTGAAGCCGCCCCACACTTTTACAGTCTTTTAGTAGAAATGGAAAGCATGCCATGGGAGTTTCATGGGTGTTGATGCTTGGCTACCCTGAATGACGTTAATGAGCTGTGGAGAGGAGCTAGTGGGTTCAAGCATCTAACCATTCACTAAAAATAAGCGTAGTTGGACTTGTCCAAGTGGGAATCCAACAAATATTGTCTTCCATATCCATAGGGTTGTACTTATTCTTGGTTGCAAAATGATTTGCTTGTTCGAAAACATCTTGGAAACAAACACTTAAACTTCATCCTCAAAATTTCAAACCCTTTAGGAGACAAATACAATTGACCCAATCCATATGTTATTGCTTGCCCTTGGGATTCTATCCTTAGAGGTTTCTAAACACTTGGATTACATCTCAATTTGTCTACTAAAGTTAAACAATAGGTAACCCTTGCCTTGAATTCATCAAATTTCCACATTGGACATCTAATTTGGAAAACATAATCGAAGAAGTGTCTTTGGTAAAATAAAGTCACTAAGCAAAGCTAAACAAAATGAACTCTTATATGTGTTGAAACCTCACGATTTCCAAGAAAATCAAAATCCCAAAATGAAAGTCATTGGTTCAAAATCCGGAAATGTATGATCAAATTGAACCACTTCTTGGTTATAAAGGTCTATAGAAGCATTGCATGTTCTTCAATACCGAGGTTTTGGTAAAAAAAGTGTCTTTTTTAGGTTCATCTTAGGATCCAAAGAAATCAAAATATTTTTTCATCCATCCTTCAAACATAAAACCAAAAATCATCTCATCATCACCTTTTGAGAAATCTTGAAATTATCCTTCATGCTAGGCTTTTTGGAAAAAATCAAAATCATCAAATCCTTGAGACAAAATCCTTGAAATCTTTATCAAATCATCTTTGGCTAGGTATGTGTAAATGAATCCTTTTGCATATACTTATTCAAAGTTATCAAACCATCTTGTTTAATCTAGGTATATGTAGATGCGTCCTTCTTCATATGCTTGGTTAAATTATCATCTTATTTGAATAGGTGTGGGTAGATGCTTCCTTCTCCCTACACATATTCATATTATCATCCTTTGGAAAAATCTACCCCTTAGACAATCATCCAACATCTTAGGGTCCATTTTTTCAAATCAAAGCAAACCAAAATCAATCAATCAATCAAGGGCAATCCAAAGAATCAAAATCAAAATCCGAAACATATCCAAAAAGTCTCAAAAGTCTAGCATTCCCCTAAAGATTTATCAAAAGATCAAAACATCCATATCATCCATCTCTTGCATCATCGTCATATCATCTTTCGATCCTCAAGATATACTATAAATTTTCTCTTTTGTGCATAAAGTAAAGATCAATCCAACGAACTAAGAGATTCATCTCCCATATTCTTGAAAATTGATCCTTATTTTATGGTTCAAACTAGATCTCAATACAAGAAGAACATGTAAGCCAACAAAGAAACACCCGCTTCAAGTGATCTAAGCCAAACGAATGTCGAAATGAATCTAGTCGAATCAAGCAATCCTTTGACTATCTCATCATCACAAAACCCACAAGAGGAAAACCAAGGAGAAGGTCTTACCCTTGGGATGTCGCATGAAGAAATAACTGAAATGCTCCAAAATCCAGAAAACCATAGGATCATCAACATCATGATGAGGCTTAACCCTTCACTATACATGCTTGAACTAGCAAAACAAGGGGCCAAATTACCTTCTGATTTCTTTGTGAGCTCTATAATGGAACCATCTTTGGAGGTTATGCCCCTAATTTCATCCACACTCCCCATCTCATCTACACCACCATCCCAAAGCATCACTCAAAATTTTTTGCAAATCACGACATCTTTTGCTCCAACCCAACCTAATTTGAATAAGGGAAATGCATTTTTTAATGCTATTCAAACACACCCCCTTGTTAATAATCAAGATTTGGATGCAAATACCATCTTGGAACAAAACATACCCCAAAATCCATTACATAAGTATGTTCCTCTCACTTTCCATAATCCTAATGATCCATCATCATCATCCTTCCACGCAACACCTCAAAATTCTCTCCTCACAAGTCCGCAAGAGGAAGGTGACATGTTCGGACCTGGGGGCATTTTCGATACCACATCATTTTCTCAAGAACTCACACCCCTCACATTTTCACCCCTCCCACCATTACCACCATTATCCACACCTTTACTTGGTTTGGGGCTTCCACCTTTACCAAATATCAATGAAACCAACATTCCAAACGCCAATCAAAACATCACACCAAACTCTCAAAACTTTTCATCGATATCGCAACAACAAATGACAACTACACAAGCAATCGTGACATCATCAACCACCCCCCTAACATCTCAAAACGTGGTCTCTCAAGGACCAACCACATCAACAACACCATGCACCACTCAAATCACCAACACGACATCACCGCTCACTACCACCACAAACACCATTCTAAATCCACCACCACCACCAACTTCCAGCATATCAAGCCAATAACACATGGCATTGCAAGCAGCTCAACAAGCTACTTTTCAAAGGGGATTCCTACAAGTGCAAAAACAAAAAGCCACACAACTAGTTGCTCAGCAAGCCACTCAAGCTGCGCAAGCAGCCCAAGCTGCATTACAAGCGCAACAGGCCGCACAAGCCCAAGCCTTATTGCAACAACAACAACAACAAGCCGCTCAAGCCGCGCAAGCTACTCAAGCAGCCCAAGTCGCATTACAAGAACAAAAGGCTGCCCAAGCCCAAATTCTATTGCAACAACAAGCGACACAAGCTCAAGCCCAAGCTCAAGCACACGCCCAATATCAAGCACAACAAGCACAAGCACAAGCACAAGCACAAGCACAACTTCTTGCACAAAAACAAGTAGTGCAACTATAGGCATATTAGCAAGCAATAAAAAAATATCAAGAGCAGCAAGAAGTGGCCCAACAACAAGCATTGTTGAAACAACAATAGGAAATCCTAGCACAATAACAAGCACAGCAACATGCAATCCTAGCACAACAACAACAAGCATAATAGCAAACAATCCTAGCACAGCAACAACAAGATCAACAAGCATTGTTCATACAACAACAAGTGCAAGCATACCTGGCTCAGAAAAATGTGCAAATACCATCAAATAACACACCAACCAACCCACCCATCCAACCCACAATCGAAACACCCTATAACACCTTCATCCCATTCCCTAATCCGCAAAATGACGTAACAACACAAATCAGGTTGCTCTCGCAACAAGTGCTCGATCTTCAATCAGGGCGAACAACAAAAATACCAAGCAACTTGTGTCCCTATCCATTTGACAAGAGCCTTGTGATGAAACCATTCTCCAAGGGATTTGAGATCCCCAAGTTTGAAAAATATCGAGGGATGGGAAACCCTGAAGATCACATCAGGGAATTCTAGGTTCATTGCATGGAAGTCACATATGACGATACTTATCTGATGCGGCTATTTCCTAGGAGTTTGGCTAGTTATGCTATGGAATGGTTCTCTCGCCTACCTACAGGCATTAGAAAATTTCAAGAAATTATAGATGCATTCATTAAAAATTATGCATGCAACATTGCCATGGATGTTAGTCTAGAAGAACTCTCAGTTCTGAAACAAGGAAAGGGTGAATCATTCACTTCATTCCTACAACGATGGCAATCCAAGGCCAATCGGAGCAAATGGACCATGCCCAAGGAACAACAAGTTTGCACCATCATATCCAACCTTGACGACCTCTTGGCATTTCATCTCAAGGTACAAGGGATCACCACATACGATCAGTTGATCTCCAAGGCGCTCAACATCGAACGAGCCCTTATGACTCAACCTGCGGGATCAACTTCATACCCCAAACAACAAAACAACTGCTCACCCGCCAATTACAATGATAAACCTCGCACGTGGGCAAGGAACAAAAATGTCACTAATGATGGTGTTGTCGACGCCAAAGTGGTCATCAATGCCTCGCGCCAAAATACACCCACACCACAAATCCAAATCCAACACCAAAACAATCATCACACAATACAACAACCAAACAACAATCCAACGATCAACAATCTCAATGATCAAAGGGGACCACCCCAACGGAACAAGAGCTATCCCAAGCGAAAGTACACCGCTCTGGGGGAACCACTAGAAGTCATCATGAAGAAGCTGATAAATGAAAAAATCATCAAAGCGCCCACCTATGAGAATTACCAAGAACTGGATGTGAAACCTCCTTGGTATAATGAGAATCAACTTTGTGACTTCCAAAATCAAAGGGCATACCACGAACAGTTGTATGAAGATAAAAAACATAATTCAAGATCTCATCGATCAAAGAATTATAAATGTGGAATATCCAACAGGAAACCAAGACCTTAAGATATACATAAATCTAATGCCTAATCATGGAAATAAAGGGAATAACAATAACACTAATAAAGGGAAAGGTACCCACACAAACGTGAATCATGTGTATGAAACTGTCGTCGCCTCCCTAGATGAATATTGCACAGTCATCACTATCAAAGGCGCCCATGCCGATTGTGGAGTCACCACAAGAGGCAAAAAAGTTACCATAGTAGGATCATCCCAGCCAAACAGAGTCCATGCATCTAGATCTGTCCCTAATAGATACAATGTCCTAGATCATCTCAAAAGAACGCCAGCGCAAATCTCCATCATGGAGTTGCTAAAAATATCATCTTCCCATAGGAAAATCCTTGAGGAAGCGCTGGCTTCATCCACTGTCCCTGCAGATCTTGATGCAGAACAATTCCAAGCTATGGTCGGAAATATCATTATGCCTAATCTCCTCACATTCTTCAACCAAGATTTCCCCACTCAACCATCTCACAACCGTGCACTCCACTTAGAAGTTATAGTACAAAAGAGCAAAGTCAAAAGGGTCTTGGTGGATGGAGGTGCAGGATTGAATATTTGTTCTCACAAACTCATCAAACAATTGAAAATATCAGAGGATTCTATCAACAAAGGAAAGGGTATCACAATAAAAGCATATGATGATCAAGAAAGAGTGTCTCAGGGCACAATCAAACTCCCTATTCAAGTAGGGTCTGCTATCATGGAAACCACTTGTCAGGTCTTGGTTCTCGACTTGTCGTATAACATCCTCCTAGGACGCCCATGGATTCATGCAATGAAGGCAGTAGCGTCGACTTTCCATCAATGTGTGAAATTCAAACATGAGGGACAGGAAGTTACCATCCATGGAGATCCTGAACCCTTCTCCTATTGCAAAAGCCTTGAAGCAAAGTACTATAAAATCCCCCAAGTACCAAAAAATGATGAGGGCCCATCTACACCATACATCGATCCTGTCACTCTCTCATCCACTTCTGCGATAGAGACACCTGCCACTCTCGCCATCCCCACCATTTCTGACATTAAGGTCATCATCCAAGATAACGTTTGTGGAAATTACAAGCTCCCTAATAATGCTTTTGTGGTAGGAGAGTTACCACAATCTCCTAGATCATGGGGACGTCCGCAAATAAATGAAGCCTCCACATCCCAAACATCTCCTGAAGACTATCCCAACTTTACAAGTTGGGGAGAGCTTGGCCAAGAAGTTATTGAGGTAGATCCATCTCATATGCTATATCAAGATGAAAGACTAGTAGCTGATTTACCAATGGATGACAGAAGCAAGGGTCTACAAATAATGCTCCCAATGGGCTATGACAAAAACCAAAGACTTGGGAGAAACGACAATGGGCTTATAATACCTATCATTCCAGAGACACGAGCAATAAAAAATCTTGGCCTTGGATGTACCCCTCTGAGTATAACCATATGAGGCCGAAGTCCTCCAGTTAGAAGGGTTAATAATCCTCCTCAGCCAACCGCAGCAGAACTACGTTTACTAGTATCTACAGATCGCGTCATAAATAACTTTACATTTGATATAACCGACGTCTGTAGTAGTAGTGATGACAAGGATACCATGACCAACTTACCTAGGCTATTTGAGGATACCACTCTTTGCATGATTAGCACCCTATCTTTTGAATAAGACCACCAAAGTCATGAGATCCGCTTAGTATATCCCCAACTCATCGACTACGACCAATGAGGTGCTCTTGGAATTCATGGGACTGCAGGATAACATTTCATGTGGGGATCACAAAGTAGGGTTCATAATCAAACTAGATACACATGCCTATTATGGGGAAATGATTGAATCCCTCAGTCGCAAAAGTGAAAAATTAAGAATAATATCTAAGTCCATGAATGAAAACCACACTGTGGCACTCTCTAACAAGAAAAAAGTAAAAAGAAAGGACGCATCCAACGGTGAAAACCTCTCCGAGGCACCCGAGGATGGGGGATTCAATCTTCCTTCTAGAGCTATTCATCAAGAAAAATCAGCAGTCCTGGCAGAAATATGCAATCCGGTCAATCTAGGAACAGAGGAAACCCGCACATCACATTTTATGCGATTCATTACTATCAGAGGAACAAGAGCTCCTAATGGCCTTCCTAAGAGAAAGACAGATAAACTTCACATGGAGCTATGTTGATATGCCAGGACTTGATCCAAAGACCATGGTTCACCACTTAGTAGTATATCTAGAAGCAAATCATGTTAAACAAAAGCTTCAAAAAATGCACCCTCAAATCGCCATATTAGTCAAAATGGAGCTAAAAAACTATTAGATGCGGGATTCATTCGACCGATAGATTATCCAAAATGGGTGTCTAACTTGGTACCTATCTCAAAACCTGATGGGAACATCAGAATCTGCACAGACTTCAAAGACTTGAATAAGGCATGTCCAAAAGATGACTTCCCACTTCCAAACATTGACATGATAGTAGACATGACAGCTAGACATGAGATGTTGTCACTAATGGACAGATTCTTAGGGTACAATCAGATCATGATAGCTAAAGAGGACTAGCATAAAACAACTTTCACTTGTCCATGGGGGACTTACTGCTGGAATATGATGCCATTTGGCCTAAAGAACGCGGGAGCAACATACCAAAGGGCCATGACATTGACATTCCACGACATGATCCATAAGACAGTCGAAGATTATGTTGATGATATTCTAGCCAAATCCAGAAAGAGAAAAGATCACATAGCAACCTTAAGTGCCATCTTTGACAGGCTGGAAGAGTACAAGGTCAGATTAAATCCAAAGAAGTGCATCTTAAGCGTACAATCAGGAAAGCTGCTAGGATATATAGTGTCAATAAGAGGTATCGAGGTAGATCCGGCAAAGGTAAAAGCAATCCTCAAGATGGAGGCACCAAAAACATTAAAGCAATTAAGAGGTCTCCAAGGCAGGTTCCAATCCATTTGAAGATTCATAGCACAGTTGGCGGACAAACAAAACCCATATTCTCACCTACTCCACAAGGGAGTAGTGTACAAATGGGATACCAAGTGTGAAGAGGCATTCAATAAAATCAAAGAATATCTACTAACACCACCAGTCTTAATGCCACCAATCCCAAGAAAACCATTGATTCTCTATGTATCAACAACAACAACAGCCCTTGGAGCTCTCCTAGCTCAGCATGATGAAAATGGAACAAAAAGGGCTATCTATTACATCAACAGAACAACGGTTCGGCATGATCTAAACTATTCATTCATCGAGAAAGCATGCCTAGCAGTAGTGTTTGCATCATAGAAATTCAGACATTACATGTTGGCACACAAAATATAACTCATCACCAAAATTGACCCTCTCAAGTACTTATTGTCAAAGGCAATGCTCACAGGAAGAATGGCCAAATGGGTGATGATACTGTCAGAATATGACATCGAATATGTGGTGCGGAAAGAAATCAAAGGCCAAGTCATCGCAGATCAACTTGCAGAAGCACCAATCTATTCAGAGAATCCTCTCGTCTCAGAGTTTCCAAATGAATCTATTTTCAATCTCAACATAGCTGACCATTGGAAACTGTATTTTGATGGCTCATTCACGCAACATGGATCAGAATTCGGTGTCTTGTTTATCACCCCACAAGGGGACTGCATACCAAGGTCCTACAAACTGGCATTTCTCTACAACAATAACATTGCAGAATACGAGGCTTTAATCATAGGTCTCAGAATAGCAATGTAGTGGAACATTATAGCTCTCAAAGTATACGGAGAATCCCAATTGATAATAAATCAAGTGAACGATGAATACCGAACCAAAGACAACAAGCTCACTCCATACAAGAAATTGGAGACTCTCAAAGAATCCTTCATCGAAATTACATTTGAGTAGATTCCTAGAACCAACAACAGAGCAGCATACACCATGGCAACAATTGGATCCTTACTAGATATCCCCCACAACGTTCCAAAATATGAATTCTTGATAGAGCAACTTCTTGTGTCTGCATTCGAGGTACCAGAATCAAAATTCGTGTGTGAAATCGTTGGTCTTGGTGATCCTTGGTACCACGACATTTACACATACCTTCGAATAGGAGTCATACCCACCAACTTACCCTCAAACCTAAAACGAGCCTTTGTAAAAAAGGCATCCAGATTCGTCATCGTAGGAGATACTTTATATCGTAGAAGCATAGAAGGAACCCTACTACGCTGCTTAAACACTGAGGAGGCATTGGCTACTCTAACTGAAGTACATAACAGTATCTATGGATCACATTCAAGTGGAATGACCATAGCCAAGAAACTGCTGAGGATGGGGTATTATTGGCCCACAATGGAAAGAGAGGCACATGACTATGCCAGAAGGTGTCTACAATGTCAGCAGCATGGGGACCTCATCCATGCTCCAGCTCAGGAGCTTCATCCCATCGTCACACCATGGCCCTTTTCGCAGTGGGGACTCGATCTCATTGGAAAAATCATGCCCACTTCATCTAACGGCCACAAATTCATCATAACCGCAACGAAGTACTTTACTAAGTGGGTGGAAGCCATACCCATGACGTATATAACTAGGAAGCAAATTTCAAAGCTCATCCTAAACTATCTCATTTGCCGCTATGGTGTTCCACAAGCCATTATCTCAAATAATGGGACAACATTTAAGAATCAGGAGGTTCGCAACTTATGTGAAAAATTCAAAATCCAACATCGCTTCTCCACCCCATACTATCCCCAAGGAAAGCAAAAGCTACAAACAAGACCATTCTGAAAATCCTCAAGAAAATAGTCAATGACGCAGTCGTGACTGGCATCTACTTAATCTCGCCCTCTAGGCCCTATCGAACCGCATCTGCACACCCTACGTGCCACCCCTTTCTCCCGGTCTACGGATTGAAAGATGCTCCCCATTAAGATCAAGATCCCATCACTCAGGATATCACTGCAAAACCTCATCACGAGATGAAAGACTGAGTATCAAGACTAAATGAGCTGGAGCTACTAGATGAGCAAGTATAGATGCTTTGAATCATTTGCAAGTCTACCATAATAGACTCAAAAGGAGCTATAATAAGAAAATTAGAAGAGGACTTTCCAAATTAGAGAACTGGTATTGAAGGAGAATCATAAGAATATCCCAAACCCAAGCAAAAAGGAAAATTTGAACCCAATTGATTGGGACCATTCGTCATCACAAGAAGTTATAAGTCGAGGGCATATCAGTTATCAACACCCGAAGGGGAAACCTCTACAAAAGCCCATGAATAGCTCTCATCTCAAAAAGTTTTATGCCTAAATCTTCAAGGTATAGAACCAAAAAAAAAAAAAAAATCAGAAAATGTCCTAAAAAAATGGTTACTTCAAAGCGAAAACCGGCAAACAGTGACGTCTTGGTGACAACAAAAAAATTAAAAAAACAAAAAATCAAAAAAAGGATTGAAAACAGTAAAGAGAAAAATCGTCCTCTAGTGAAAACCACTTCAGTGGCACTTTGGACAAGTACTTTGGTGAAAACCTGGCAAACAGGCGCCTTATGTAAATAAGCACTTTCCATCCACCAGGATCTTTATGGCTTGTTTTGCATCATCCATCCATCATCCATCGCATTCAGATCTGCATCCATCACTCATCCACCCGCATCTGCACCATAGCTTGGTCTTGTGTTTGTGTCATGATCCCTCCCAGTACTACTCGGCTCATCCTCAAGGTCAACTTGTCCTCCCTTTATCGAAGTAGTCTATTGCATCACGTTGGGGGCATGTTCTCATCAGATCGGATTCGTGTATATTCTTAAAGTCCTAAACATCAGAAAATGCAAAACATATAAACATCAGAAAATCAAAAACATCAAAACATCAAAAAATCCAAAAACATTGAAAAATCCAAAAATCCAAAAACATCGAAAATTTAGAAAATCCAAAAAACATCAAAACATATCAAAAACCCCAAAATAGGTCAAAAAGTCAAAAACAAATTCGTCTTGTCAAACTACGGTCTCTGAGCCTTGAACGTAGGCAAGGTTGATCTTTGATCATCCCTTGAGACACTTAGGTCAGTCATTTAGGAGTCTATCATAATAAACTGACATTTCATTATATACATCGTCATCTGTAAATCGTTCAAGTCGTCAGTTGAACTACGTGGTCTCTGCATGTATAACGTAGGCAAAGCTAATCTATTGATCAGCCCCCGAGGCCCCTAGGATAGGTCTTTAGGTTAGTTTCTTCATCAAAATCTCAAAAAACCCCAAAAATATTGGAAAAATAAAATATCAAAACATTTGAAAATCTCCAAAAATACCAAAAACAACCTCAAAACATCTCAAAACTCCAAAAAAATCCAAAATTTTGAAAAAAATCCATCTGTCTCATCTCGCTTTCACTCGCAATAACATCATTCATAATAAACGATCGTCATCCTCAATCTTTGGTAAGATAATAAAAAACAAGTCTAGCAGGTTAAAAGTGAAAACTCAAAACGTCAAGTCTTAGGTCTAAGTCAGTACGTAAACAAGTTGGTCAAACTCTTTGTGTTGATAACTCATCATCTAATCGATCCCATATCAATCATTTGAAAGAACACTTAGGATAAACGAAATGATGTGCTGACATCCACTAACATGTCCTAAGATGTATCCTTCCTACAATGAGCATTATCTTTTGGCAATAGTTTCGGTTCTTATCCCTAAAAACACATCCCCTTTTGATTAGCGGTATTGAAGAACATTAGCTTGTTTGTTTACTGTCTTTATCTTTTGACTTATCTTATTGCGCTCATTCCAAGGACTTCTCGATGATATCCGAATAGAGGATTTAGAGAAATAGGAATGGGGCAACGATCATTATCTTTTGTCTATTGTGCTTGTTGGGCGTTCTTGTAATATAACCTTGGCGAATACTTGTTTTTGTTAGGTATGTATGGAGGAGGTTTTGTGCAGCTTGTTGACTATTGCATTGATAGGTTATACCTTTCCGTGTTTTGGTCTGGGGTGTTTGAAACTTCTAAAGTGCATCCTAGCAAGGTTTTTGTATGTTAGGTGTGAACAAGGATACTCCTATCTATTTGTCAAGTCAAAGTCCATCACATGGGGCACAATGCCATCATGGTTTTCTATACCTTGATGCATCGTACCACGTGTGTCATCAAACATAAGAAAATTGTCCCTTTGAAAATCCTAATTCCTCGGCAAGTAATCATCATCATTTGCATTTCCATCATCTTGTGTCTTGTTGAAATGACTTTTTCTCTTTCATTCCTTCTTACTCGTCGCGCTAACAAGGTCCTATGACAGTTGATCATCATCACCATCATCATTGTCATCGATCCTACATCCACAAATCATTAGCATATTGCATAAACATATCATAATAGGAAACATATGCATTGCATTTCCATCATCATATAAACACGTTATTATAGGCGTTCTTCATAGATAAGCGCATCCATTTTATTACATTGCATCCATTTTTTTGCATCACATTGCATTTATCACATAAATCATTGCATAACATTCATTTGCATAAACATTTCATAACCATTTCACATTACCACCTACTGCATAATCACACATAATAGGTATATAAGCATCATAGATAGTCCATTGCATACATACTTGCATAACATCATAAAGTCATCTCACGGATTAAGTTCATTTTTACATAAAACATCATCATATCATTGCATATAGTGCATCACATTAAATGCATCACATACATTACATTTATCATTTAATATGTTTAGGATAATAATATTTGTTATTCTAAGGCTCTTAGAAAACCATCTCATTTTGCATTATATCATATAAAACATGACCAATGCATTCGCATTACATTATATCGTCCACTAATCATCCATGTCATCTCGTAAATAGCATCACAATCATTTTTTGCATTTCATTGCATAAATCATTCCACGTCATTATAAATAGCAACATACAAGAATCCATTACATGCAAAGCGTACATCCATCCATAATCATTTCATTTTATAAGCACAATTCACATATCATTTCGCATGTACACCATAGATCATTTCCATATCATTTTGCATATTACATGTTACATATCATATCATTTCAAATCATCATATAGATTGCAGCATCATTACACATCACATAAATACATCTGCATATCATAAGTCAACAACATAATATAGATCTGTTAGTCATAATCATTACATAATGCATATATCATCATAAATAAATACATCCATAAATGCATCATATAACACCATAAACATCATTGCACAACATATAGAAGTAGAATCATCCATACATGCATAAATAAATGGTACACATCACATCATATCACATTAAAATCATCGCCTCATATATATATCATCATCGGATAACTGTCATAGTACAAAATAATCGAATCACTATACATGTATGTCAATCAGTACAAAAAAGGCCCATCGGGCTAGCAAAAAGGAGCCCATAAGGCACAAAAAGTATCATCTCGATCAAGGTCTACCCCCATGTATGTTGCCCTCGCCCCTGTCACCATGACCCTCTGCTAGTCTGTGACTAGTCCACTGCGAGTACTCTGGGACCCATGCTGCTCTGGGTACGGCCTCATGATAATGGATCCGATAATACTCGGTCTCTCAGACAGCATCCCTGTAGGACCGAATGGACAATGTAACCTGAGAGGAGGAGGCTGCCATACTCTCCAACTGCTGTCTTTGGCCTAACTCTGTGGCTGCCTGTCTCTGCAGTATGGTCTGATCCCTCACGGCCCTGATCTGATCTCTCTCAGTCCTAGCCTGATCTTTCTCCCCTGTCAAAGGCTGCACCTGAGCCTGCAGCTGAGCAATCAATGTATCTCAGGGATCCACCTGCCCTGCTGGCTGTGTTCGTGGAGGCTATACAAGAGGCTGATCCTCACCCCCAGCCCGTGGTGGTGCACCTGCTGGCACCTGCTGCTAATCCTGCATTTGTACATCGACCTGATCTGGCTGAACTGGGGGCCCGGTCGGCTGGTCCTGTCGTGCACCATCCTTCCGTCCTCGTCCTCCCCCTTTGCCTCTCACCCTCCGTCAATCGGGGACTGCTCCTGGAATTGTCAAACGTAATGGAGGCCAGAACCAATCCTTGTATGCCTGTGTCATGCCCGGATCTACAGATCGCTGATCATAAGGCCATGGTCGAGCCACCAACTGTCTGAAACTGTCCACGGCCTCTGAGACAGGAATGTATTGCCCCCATGAAACCTGAGACATGGTGTGGGCAAATACGACCACATAATTGTCGTCTGGCTGATCTTGGGGTTCACCGAACTGACGTTGCACACACCTGGGCAGATATCTTTCGATCATAGTGTGCTCTCGCCCCTACATGAAGCGATCCTGGCGGGCGTAGAAAATATGATGAGCATCGTCGGCCCATTCGGGCCGACCAAGGTACAAACGCCATATGAATACCTACATCTCATCCAGGACCCTCCTCCAATAAGGAATCTCGTGCTCACCTGTGTGTGTAAAGGACACACCACCTCTGTAGCACCATATGAGGGGATCGTCAGGCCCCATCGGAACTGTAACAATCTGTAGCTGAAGGAAAGCAATGTGCTCCCACGCCCATACGTGGAGGAGCGTCACGCCTGCTCTGAGTGCTCTGTCGTTGAGGTAGACGTACTCGTGAAGATCTTTGTACAAGGATGCAAGAAGAACCAGCCCCCAAGCAAAACGGACTGGTCTGTCGCGAACCATGCGTTCCCAGCAAAGTCCCCAACTAGGACTGAAATACTAGTCTCGTCTATCTGGGGCAACGAGACCTGAAATAACCGCTGCAACAACCAAGTAGAAGGGAGGTGCTAGGGCCCTGTGTCGCTCGAGCTCAATCTGCCCCTCGCAAATGACAATGTCCTCTATGGCGAGGACTCTGTGGCAAGCATCCCGCCCCTCATCTATATCAAAAATGACATGACGACCATAAATCGACAATCTCAAGATGCGTCAAACGTCCTCCAAGGTGACGGTGGCCTTGCCGATGGGAAGGTGGAAGGAGGTCTCATTGTGCCATCTCTCGGCAAGCACTGACATCATCCCAAGGTGGGTGCGAATGGGCGCTGCATAAACAATGTACCACAACCCCATGTTTTGAAGTCAGTCTTGATCTCTATCACTCAGGGCCCGCAAGTAACCGAATAGATCCCGTGACCCGTGCTCTCGGGAGTAGAGCTCCCTCGCCGCATCCTCCATCAGGAAGGGTCATCATGTTAAAAAATTTGAAAAATCTTTTGTTGGGCGTCCAAAAAACCACTCGAGCGTCGCAATCCATGAAGGCATCGCAGTTTGATTTTTAATCAAACTCTGACGCTAGGGCACAAAAAGCCGAAAGCGCACCGCCGCGGTGCATTTTCCTTCCCAGCGGTGCAGTTTGCAAAAATTCCAATCACTAAAGAACCGTCGTGTTGCACTTTGGAAATGACCCCGTGGGCCATGACCTCAACGTCGGAGTTTTCAAACTCCAAACTCCGCCGCTGCAGCGCAATCTCACACCGAGCGGCACAGTTTGATTTCTGAGTGGCGCTATATAGCGCCACTATAGAAGGATTGACTTTGAAAGCATTAAATGAGCGTTAAAAACAAAAAATAAAACTCAAGTGAGGATCACTTACCGGTGCCCCAATGTCCAGTGGCCGCTGGTACGTTTAGACTCAATTAGAAATGTGCATCGGAAGCTGTCGTTGCGCCATATCGTCAAGAAGTCAGAGCTCAAATCTCAAGGTTACTAGATGGTTGTGTGAAAATGAATTGAAAGTGACCCCTCGGAGCCTTTTTAAGCTTGAAAATTAGGGTTTTGGACCTTTGAGCCTGTTTTTGTCCAATTGAGGCTTGTTTTACATCGTTTTATTACGTTTAGACACGTTTTTGGCCTCCTAGAGCCTTTTCGAACTTGTCAGGCACCTTGTCCTCTTTTATCGCGAGATCACCCAAAAATTGAAATTTTTGTCCAATCTTTCGAGGGGGCAATATATTGGCATGTTTTCTCACTGGGCAACAGTGGGGCAAGATTTTTAAATAACAATTTTTTTTTGCTTTGATCGAGATCATTTATTCTTTGAACCAACGCAACAAGTGCATTGCTTCAAAGAGGGGCAAAATGTAGACACATAAAATGTATCGATTGACATTGTACATCTGATCCCGACTACTAACATTGTTTTGTCTTGAATCATCCTTCGATCTAACCATTTAATCAAATCCCCTTTATTTGATCAAATTCATCAATATTCCTCTCTTAGTTAAATAAATCAGTTATCTAATTAAGTCACCTCTTCTCGATAATTAAATTAACCATCTTGATCTAATTATCCCTATTTAATTAAATAATTAATTTTATTTAATCAAATCTCTAAAGTCTATCTATTAAATTAAATAAATTAAAACCTTATTTAATTTAATCTATCATCTCTTTTAATTAAATAAATCAAAATCTTTATTTAATTAATCTTTAAATCACATTTCTCTCATATTTGATTTAAATAAATCCACAAATCTAAGTCAAATTTGTCACATCAACTAATCTCTCATTAAATTAATTAACCTTGATTAATTTAATCTCTTTTCATGTCCCATCCTCTAGCATTTACCACTTGCACATGAAAATAGATTTAATTGATTTATTAAATCTCTATTTTCCTCAACAAGGCATCTTTTGGGAATATTCTTCAAGTTTGAATTCAAAATCCAAGTTGACATGTACATCCAACAAGGCATTTACTCTCTTACATGTCCTTTGCCTTGAGCCAAGTGGCATTTAATGCATTTTTCCTTCCCTTTTGCATGTCATTTCAACAAATTCAAAATTCAAAAATAGACATTTATTGGCACAATCCTCAAAACTTGCACATCCTCCATTCATTCATAAGTTGACAAGTGGCATCTTGTCATTGGATGAATGTTAGTCCCACATTGCTCAATTTTGGACATTCATCCTTCAATCTCATCTATAAATAAGAGGCTTCATTCCTCATTTTAGCATCCACAAATTATGCAAAGTTACTATGCTCAAATATTTAGCCATTTCCATCCAATATTATTGAATCATAGCTAGGTTATGCAGGTTTTTCCATTGGAGCACTCATCAAGCATCAACAAAGTGGATCACTCATCAACATACATCAATCTTGCATCATTGGAATTGGGAAAGGGCCAATTTTCACATCAAATTGGCACCAATTCCCCCATGGGGATCATGAGTTTGCTAGTTTAATTAAGATTCAATCGCTATTTTGTTGTTTTCATTGTGTTTTTTATTATTTTTTTTCCTAATTTGAACTTGGTAAATGGATTTCATGGGGGAATCCTTGTTCTTGCTTGCATTTAACAATCTAATGTGTTTGTTCTTATTGTTTTGCAGGTATTAGGATTGGAGTTCACCACACTCACCTTATCACTTCACCGAAGGGACATCATCACCAGTCCTACCAATGCATCAATGTCACATCGATGTGCTTATCGCTCCATCAAAGGGACACCAACTACACTCTTGTCAATGCGCCTCTGTCTTGTCGATAAAGCTATCACTTTCTCGGGGGCACATCCATCACAGTCCTACGAATGTGCCTATGTCACACTGATATCCTTCGCTGTTGTATGGTCCACGTGCCATCGTGTCACCACGTCATATTTCATTTGTCGCTTTCTGCCACGTGCCATCCTATCATTTGATCTCTGTTTGTACCCTCGATGCATGTCATCTTACCTTGTCGGGTCCCACTACCGACATATTGTTGGGACTAGCTCCATAGTCCTGGCGATACACCAAAGTCACATCGATGAAGCACATACACTCACCCATCGCTTTGTCACTGAGACATGCTTCAAGGTCCTATTGATACACAACCTTCACATCGATGAAGCACCTTTGCACCAGCATTGTCTGATCAACCTTTGATCAATCTTCACTCTTCATTGCTAACCTTGCGAGTCTTGCTCGAGCCCCACCAACAGCTCAGCGAGGTATGCGAGTGACTGCCGCATGTATACCACTGATGTCACCATCTCGTCGGCCCACACTGAATGCTACCTTTTCATCACTCTATTGGAGACACATCCAAAGGTCTCACCGATGTTGTCTAGTCACACCGATAACATTCCACACTCCTTATTACTCCATCGCTAAGTCACTGAAAACCTGAACTTTAGAACTTTTGTCAGAGGTTACTATGTTATGAAAACCTGCGACATGTCAACATATAGATATCGGGCTGTCGGAGAGACATCTCCCATTCTCTCGTCGATCATGCATTGTCACACCAACAAAGTGACCATCAAGCCATCAAAGAAACTCCTGCTTGACTCCTAGCAATATCACTTTGTCATGCTAATAAACCTTGTCACTCCATCGCTGAGAAACCCTTCACACTCTTACCGATACA
This sequence comes from Sequoia sempervirens, assembly GCA_007258455.2. NCBI lineage: Eukaryota > Viridiplantae > Streptophyta > Pinopsida > Cupressales > Cupressaceae > Sequoia > Sequoia sempervirens. The sequence goes on from VDFB02056351.1 coordinate 24,247,431, forward strand.
CTATTGTCCCATCGATGAAATGATCATCAAGCCATCAAGAAGACTTCCTTCAATGTCTTATCGACACCACTCTGTCATTCTGACGCACCTCCGGGGCATCACCAACCTAGGCAATAGGGCCGGTCACCACCACGGGATAAATGACATAAGTTGTTGCATATGTGACCTTCAACCTGCAATACTAAGTCACCAACAAAATAGAACATTTTGAATGTTGTGATTGTAAACTCCTACACACATAGGGTTTAACTGATAAACCATAGACCGAGAGCATGAACAAATGAATGCTAACATCTCAATTGACATCAAACCCTGCACAATACCTTTCTGGAAAGCTCTCAAGAAATCCACATCGAATCTGTTGCATGTTTACACCTTTGGCTTTTGGAAGAACCCTCTACAACCTCATGCTAATCTTGCATGACAACAATGCAGCATTTGAGAACCTTAGCAACATTTGCAAAAACATGCTTCTTTCATCAACATCCTATACCATCATGCACTTTACTTCAATTCAAACTTATCTTCTTTGCATGACCTAACTCATCACCTTTCTGATATCTTCATGACATCTATGCTACCTTTGTACATCCTTCTTCCTTGCATGGTCACTTCACCTCACACCCGATGTTGCCTTGACGTTACCCTTCTAATCCACCTCTTGACATCAATGATAGCATTGTATACTTCTACACAGGCTCCACTTCTCCTTTGATCCCCTTTTGACATTAATGACAACATATTCCAACATAGATGTTATCAAAATGGGCACATTGGTACTGAATGTCCAATTGTCAAGTCCTAGCCAAATCGGGAGGCTTCTTGGTGGAAGGGTTCTCCCTCCAAACATTATTTTGTTATGAACTTTCAAAGCAAAACAATTCTCCTTCAATGGTGGCTTCCGGGAAGCATATTGTGGAGGAGGTCAACACGTCTTCTCCATAGCAAAATTCACTTCCAAATTTGCCCCGTGATGGTGATAATGTTGCTACCTCTCAAGGTTCTAGTGCAGTAGGCAAGGGTTCTATCACCACAACATCCTTCTCTCAAGCTTCACTGCATGATCTAAAGAATATAAATGGTGGGAATGGGGACAATGAATGGAAAACATTAAGGAAAAAGAAGAGGTATACCAATCAAAATGGGGTTGTCTGTAACAAATTGCAACCTCAGCTTCACACCAAATCAGTTTCAGTGGAACCGAAGATTGGGGAGAGAACAGAAAAACTCAAAGCGCAAAAAATGGAAAATATTATCGACAAATTAGAGGAAATTAGAAATAAGTTGGGTCCTCATGCTAAAATAGGTGGCAACTCACAATAGGCAATGTTTGCCTAGTTGCATCTCTTAAATGGCCCATTTGGGTCACTTGTGTAGATGGGTTGGCAATGTTGGCTATTTGTGTTTCTAGCTTTTATTTTAGGTAGAGTTGGTTCCTGGATGTGGCACTAGGAACAAGTAGGTAGAAATTTGTTGGATACAACGCAAATATGCTTGAACAAAATAGATGTAATTTCAAATCTGTGGGGATGAGATCCCTCTTCTGTGATCTCACCTAGTGTTGGCTAGGCCAAATTCCAACATCTTAATTAAACTCTCCTCTTACGAAACCAAAAAAAAAACGATATTTTGGAAAACTTATGATATTTTCAAGAAAATGTTGGGAACCTCACTAAAAAGATATATCAAAATATCTCATGATATTCTAAAGATATATGCTTCTATGGTTCATGTTCTGTCCCTAATGACTCCCACACATTTTTGAAATTTGAAACCCCAACCTTAACATGTAATTTGCTTGAGTCACCTAAACATACAAAAGAAAGAAGCAAATTCTAAATTATGAGTATTTCTATATATTTATATACAATTATCATCAAAAGGTACAACCTCCAATTTATCCAAAGAGTATTCATCTTCAACTCCCTCTTCTACTTCCCTAGTGGCAGGATCAACCTGAAACACAATCATACGATTAGGTCTTCCTATCAGAATAACTAGTTGTCTCACATATTGCCAATTCTCATAATAGCAAGGGCATGCAAACCAGATAAACAACATAACAAATAATGGAATGTAAACTTCAATTCTTTACACTAAATGGGCACCAATCTAGTCAGTATTGTTATGCACAAATACAAATTATCAAATTGGCATTATTCAATTTGCAATCCCCTTGGACAAATCCTTTACCCAGCGTGACAAGTGCTCTCTTGAGATGGAAATAGAAGCAATTAGGAAGAGATCCTCTCAACAATCCACGTTATTTTTGTTTGCATAAGCATAGTGAGCAACAGGCTATTGTTATTAATATTTTAATATCACTCTTTGAAGATTATATGTTATATTTAATTGCTCTTAGAAGATTAGAAATCTCCATTTCAATTTCTTGTATAATGAAGAACTCCTTGGATAGAATGCATTGTGTTAATTAGCTATTAAAATTTAAATCAGATCTATATACAATAACACTTTCAAATAGTGATGACTTGATAAAAATTTAAATACTCATTTGGAATTAGACAGAGTATTGATCCACAAAATGGGAAGGAAAACTATATGGGGAAAGGACAATAAGGTCCCACCAAATTTTCCCCACTCCACCCAACAAGCACCAAAGAAAGACATCTCTACCAGTGCTCAACGGGAACTCGTCCCTTGCCCTAGTACCCTCGTCCCCATCCTGGAAACGTTTCGGGGACTCCTCGGAAACTTCCACCCGCCGTTGCATCTGACAATAACTCAAACTTGAGCTCCAATTTTGATACTAACTTGCCAGTTGCATCTGTTGATTAGGGACAGCCATATAAGTTGAAACTTGGAGCCCTTGGGCATTTTGTTATAATTCTTATTTAATATGTATGCACATTGACAATGAAAGCATTTGAATTTTGATAATTTGTTTGTCGATTCTCATGTGAAATCTCAATTCAAGTCTAATGTTATGTATTAATCTTCTACAATGTCTATGATGAATGCTTTATCAATGTCATGATATGAATATTTGAAATTTCTCTAGATATTTAAAAATTTCCCTATTTTTAATAGCCATCCCCTGTCGTCCCCATCTCTAAAACTTGGGGGAGCATAGATCTCTACCATTTGTATTTAAATCATAATCTTTAGGATTAACCACTTTCCATTTATCCCTGCTAGTCATGTTTCTTATCTTCAAATAGTTTTCTGACTGAATTTATTTCAAACCCTCACCACTACCATTCACACCCACATCCCGGTTCCCCACCTTTCCCTCCCAGTCCAAGATAAGTGTAAAATTGACTGTAATCGAAGGCCATTTGTGGCAGAGTCCTCCAGCGAACAATTTCTGTTAAATTTGTTTTGAACAAATATGAATAAATATCAGCCCCACCCCTTGGTTCACATCACCATGCTAGTTTTCTCCTCAAACGCCATTTCTAGGATTTCGGGGTACTTCTAGGCATTCCCATGTTTCACCCTCTACCCCAAGGGAGTACTTGGTGTGACATAGGGATGGACAAATGTGCTGCTAAAAATACAACTTCGTAAGAGTTTAGTCTTTCCTTTTGCTATTCCTGCCGAACTACTTTACTTATAGAGAATATGTTAAATCTTCACAGCCTTGTTGCAAAATATCACGTCTCATAAAGTACCTTTTTCAATATAAATTTCAACTTGTTCAAAAAATCTCCAGTAGGGTGAGCTTCTGGTGTTTGAAAAGTCACAAAGACCTGCCCAGGTGAATCATAAGGCAATGACCTCAGAGGTTTGCATTCCACTTCTAGAGTACCTGTAAATGCAGAACAAATATTAAGCCAAAAATTAAATGCTAAAGAATTCCAAAACTAAATGCATACAATGGAACATGTATATAAAGCATGAACATAAAATATTGAGCAGAATGTATCACAAAAATATACAGAATCAATCCATTCAGACACCTACATTTTCCAACACTAGTTCTGGTACAGCAATATTAAGCCAAAAATTAAATGCTAAAGAATTCCAAAACTAAATGCATACAATGGAAAATGTATATAAAGCATGGACATAAAAAATTGAGCAGAATGTATCACAAAAATATACAGAATCAATCCATTCAGACACCTACATTTTCCAACACTAGTTCTGGTACAGTATTTGTGCAGTTGTACTAAAACACCACATGATTAGAATAAATATGTTTCACAACATTCACTGTGTACTCTGTCTCTGCTTCAATCAGCACCACAGGTGGTGAAGACTGCAAAGAGAAGAAAGTGGGTGGTTAAAACATATGACATTTGATAAAGTAAATGAAAAATAAAAATGGCTCATGACTTGAGAAAATAATTTAAACTGATTTAACCAATGTAAATACAAGATCAAAGAGGCAAATAACCTTGAATACTTTGCTAAAGCCTGAAAACTCCAGAATGGAGCCAAGTAAGTTTTCATATGTCTCTGCAACAGATCTACAAACAGTGGACCCAACATATCTTGCAGCTGGTTTTCTACTAGAAGCCTTCTTCTCTGCCAATGGCTGGGATTTGACTTCCTTTAGAACAGAAGCCAAACTGAAAGGTTCTTCACTAGCTTCCTACAAGGTTATAAAGATATCAGGAAAGAATTCAACCTCTACACAATGTTCAGAAATGCCTTGAAAAAAGCTTAATAATTGTTTTACTTACATATGCCCATAAACTTGCTTCAAGGTTACCGATGGAAAGTTTAAGGTGCCAAAAATAAATTCCTTTGCATCCTTGCCAGTCTCATCTGAAGAAACATCTCCACCAAGAGCATTTAGATAGCATGTTGCGGGATCCCAAACCTGGAGAACCAGATATAGAGTTCAAGTTTCTATTTGGATACAACAAAAAAAGCCTGCTGTATATATATATACACACAGCAGGCTTGCATCCTCTAAATGACTAGCATCTCATACAGCAGAGATAAAATTATCAGCAAAAGCTGGCAATCAATTGCCTAAATAGAAAAAGAAGGAAACTTAAGGTAGGCATTAAAGACAAGGATTTGTATAATCATCCTAACTACTAAATTCTACCACAATCCTAGCAGCACATGAAATTATGGATGCAGCAAGAGAAATAGGGAATCACAATTGCAATCCTAAGACAAGCAATAGTGCAAAACAGAAGAGAAGAAAGAGAAAAGTCAACCGCAAACTTAGAACTAGCTCCAATCCAAAAAAACGTAAATCCTTGCATCTTCATCATTCTCAAAAAGGCATCCACACAATAGTACAAATATGTCAGGCTGTAAAGTATATTGGCAATGAATGTTAGCATATAACTTCAATAAAATTATCAGCTCAATCTTATCAGAGTGGCCACCCTTCAATATAATGTCACAGCACATATGAATAAAGTATGTACAGCTTTAAAGACTCGATCAGGGTACCAAACTTTGTTAGTGCACTCACAGCACTTGCCCTAACTATTGTATTTTCAAGAACAACTCTGTTATATATATAACGAATATACTTGCAAGGGTCTGCAGTCTTTGGTCCTTCCTGGGCAAGAAAATGAAGAATCTACAATACAAACAGCTCATCAGTGGTTTAATATGATCCAAAACAATGATGTGTCATGATGAGAAATTAAGGAATTATATAAAACTTAGAAGTCCACTGATTCCAGAATAGATCAATGGGATTAGAAGTAGGTCAGCATGCAACAGTAGCAAAGGGAATGTCAAAAGGCAACTTGAGCCAAACCGAAGTAAAAAAATTAAGTGATGAACAGGAAATCTTGATCGTGCAATAGTAATACACAATCTGTATAAATGAGAGCATGAGTATAAAATCTATAAATCCCCACAGGAATTTTTTGTTGCTAGTGCTCATTAGAAGAATAATGTCATAACCCCTTTTCCTTGGTACATTAAAATCCCTTTATTAAATCAGAATAATAATTAAATTATAAATTAAAGTATGTACTGTTAAATTATTAAATGTAATCTTTAGATAATATTAAATTACAAACTATAAGCTAAGATACATAGTATTACAAATAAATAATAAATAAACAAAATAAATTAAAAAATATAAATAAATTAATTTTCATTTGCAAAATTTAAATAAAAATGTATTATCCAAATTTAAAATTAATTATCAGTTAAGTGACAACTAGAGAGTTAAACTAGGTTGATTGATTAGTTAAGTGGATTGCAATTTGGAATTAACTAATATGTCAATCTCCATGATTTACTCAAGCCATCCAAGTTCTGAATCACTCTTTGAAAACTACACTCTATTGAGAGTGCACCGAGGTTGCTGTTTTCAGAAGTATAATATATTCATAAAATAAAGGCTTGAAACCCGCCTCTGGTTGATGTAAAGCCTCGGGGAATCAAGCAATCCACCTAGGATTTTTTTAAGTATACAATTAATAGATTTTATCTTGATATTTATCTTAGAGCTTTCACACTCAATCGAATGATTTTCTTGAATAATTAATCTTGAATAATTAATCTTGAATTATTGTTTGAGTTAATGTAATCTTTTTTGAATACTTTCTCCCATAGTTTGCAAACTCAGACTCAGAGAGTACTCAGCAAGCCAAAAAAAATTGACTCGGAGAGTACTCGGAAAAACTCGACACCTAAAAAACACTTAAATATTTGAAAAAAACATAATTTTTTTTAAAAATATAAACTTTATGCGAAGTATAGCTACAAAATGAATCAAATGAGTTTGGTGAGGATTTGAGGGAAACATCCCCAGCTGGGTGCAGGGGTTTGGGGGCAATGCCCTTGTGGGGGTATGGGGGCAACACCCCTAGTGGGGTCGAGGGGCAACACCCCTTGTGGGGTCGAGGGGCAACACCCCTTGTGGGGATCTGGGGGCAATGCCCAGAGCGAGGTTGAGGGACAACGCCCCTCGTGGGGGTCTAGAGGCAACGCCCCTAGCAGAGTCAAGGGGCAGTGCCCCTCGCGGGGTTCAGGGGCAGTGATCCCGACACACTCCCTACTGCGATACAAGGCAGGGTCGAGGGGCAGCGCCCCAACCACCAAGCCCAAATTAAGGCCTTTGAGACCACACAAAACTTCATCTTGCACACCATTTTTGTCATCACAGATGGTGTTTTATAGGGCACAAAATCACATCCCAAACGCATCGAAATTGCACTAAAAACGCGTCAAAATTGTGCAAAAAAAGGCACATCAAAATCACATTTCAATATGGTGAGTTTTTGCAGGGTACTTGGCAATTGTTTTCAAAATAACCGGCGAGTTTTTTAAGGTGGGAGTTGCTCGCATGGGTTTGAAACCCACGAGCACTCGTCAATTTTGTAATCCATGCTTTCTCCAATCTGTACCTAAACACCTACATACTGTGAACCTCCTCCATTTACTAGATTACCTACATACACCACATCCAAACAAGATCAAGGTGTAATATATATGTAATTCTATTTTTTAAACTATGTTTGATGTGAACTGTTTATGTGGGTAAACAACACTTTCTAGAGCCTTTTTTCCCTAGACAACTCCTCTGTGATTGCTACTCCCAAAGGGAGCATTAAAAAGTAATTGATCATTATGACTCATACTTGTTTACCTAATTTTCCTCTAATGCCTAGTCTTCATTCAATGAAATAACAACATTTTTTGAATAATATAACAATAGTTCTAGTCTATAAGATGATAGTTCAGTTTCCCTCTTTGAAACTCAAATGTTTAGAGTTTTATTCAAAAATGGACTATATGGAAATCTTTTTATTTTCTTCAAGGTTTTCTCTATTTGATCTAACGTTTTTTATTGATGCGAACTGTTTATGTGGGTAAACAACACTTTCTAGGGCTTTTTTTCCCTAGACAGCTCCTCTGTGATTGCTACTCCCAAAGGGAGCATTAAAAAGTAATTGATCATTATGACTCATACTTGTTTACCTAATTTTCCTCTAATACCTAGTCTTAATTCAATGAAATAATAACATTTTTTTAATAATATAACAATAGTTCTAGTCTATAAGATGATAGTTCAGTTTCCCCCTTTGAAACTCAAATGTTTAGAGTTTTATTCAAAAATAGACTATATGGAAATCTTTTTATTTTCTTCTAGGTTTTCTCTATTTGATCTAACGTTTTTTATTCATTTGAATTATTTTTCTTAATTTGTGATACAAGGAAGATTACCCATTCCTTGAGTTTTAATCATCATGGTGTTTCTTATTTCTCCTCGACAATTTATAGGGATGATGCCACAGACGTCATTGTTGTAGCCCTAAGTTACCGGTTTTAGGTTTGGGTTTGGGTTGGGTTCGAGAACAGGTTCCTTGTTTGGGGAAAAAAAATTGGGTTTGGGTTTGTTTTGGGTTAGTTTTGGGTTCGGTAATACAAAAACATATAAAAATCAGAAATATATACATATTTGCAGCAGTATTTAAGTTCAGAATACACCACCATATTAATAGTCAAATAACATAGTAAAAATACACCACCACTTTATACTCAAAAGTCAAATGTCATGATATAGAATTATAAATTAAAGTTCAAACTTCAAACATAAAAAATTAAAAATGCCAAGTGTTTACAATGTCAATCTGAATCATACGGGTCATCAAAAAAAGCAGCATCATTAGCAACATTAGATGCTACATTTTGTGTAGAACCACAAAGAGCATTAGTGGCACTCGCACAAGCACTACCACTAGCACTGCCACTAGCACCGACACTACCACTCTCATGCTCAGTAGTTGCTTCAGGCTGATAGTCATCATCAATATCAAGTGCAGCTAAGTGACTTGTGGAAGCATCCAAGTCAAGCTGCTCTGGCTCAATATCCCACCTCCTTGTGTCTCCTTCTTTGTAGGAACTATGTTTGTGTGTAAGGAGGCGCAAGTTTGAATGCACATACACCAAGTCCTCAGCCTTTTTTGAATGTAGCCTATTGCGTTTTATTGAGTGGATGAAGGAGTATGTGCTCCAATTCCTCTCAGAAGAGGATGAACTAGCAACCTATTAAGACCAAATTAAATTAATAAATAGTTAAGAGTTACAAAAATTAACTAAACAAAATTATTAATTAAAATTTAAAATTAAAATTACAAATATAAATTATAAAACTTACTTGGGATAAAACTTTTATTGCAATAGGTTGGAGGTGCATGTATTCTTGCCCATGGAAGTACCACCAACTATGAGCAGCCACCCTACACTTGTCTCGAAGAGCATCCATATTCTGATCAACACTCCCAAAGCATGCAAAAGCCATAAACTCAGCCCTCACTCGATCACGTTGGTCACGATCACTGAAGATTCTACGAATTGCTGCCTTGTACCCTTGGGCCACTTCACCATCCCTATATGGAGCAACTCTTGATGAAGTAGAAAGTATCTCAGGGCTATAATATTTGGGACTCAATGCAAAAGCGAGAAGATGCAAGGGAGTGGTCATTTTGTTCCATCTATCAACCATGATTTCTGTAGCTCTTTGAAGAATTTTTCTTCAGGATCTTCCTCTTTTGCATTGATGATGGATCTCATCTTCTCAATCATTGAGTCGATACCATCATATACCTCACCCAAACAAGGTCTATCCAAGTCAGTGTAACGGATCATGCTCAGTATGGGCTCGGTGAAACTGACGAGATACTCAACACGATCCCACCAACCATCATCTAGGATCCTTTGCTTGATCCTATTTTCCCTTTCATTGCTAGATTGCCTCCATACAACCCAATTAGGGTTGATTACCATGGCACATAGTGCCTCACGAACCTTTATAAGTCGTCTCAACACAATTGTGTTGGAGGCAAAACGGGTCTCGGCAACCTGTTTGAAAATCAAAATTAAAATTAAAATATAATTTAAATATCAAAAAAAATTAAAATTAAAAGAAAATTCAAAAATTTAAAAATATTGAGAATTAACTTACCTTCAACAACTCCAATTTTGAGAATTGTCTAAATATTCCTTGCGTCATATGGTGGTTGGTGACAAACATTTGGATGTCTTCGCCCTTGGCATACACCTGTTTGATCCATTCAATTTTGGATCCAATTTTTTGTAGCATTAGATTGAGGGAGTGGACAGCACAAGGTGTCCAAAAAATGTGTGGATACTTCTCCTCAACCAATAACCCAGCAGCCCTACAATTTTTGGCATTGTCGGTTACAACTTGCACAACATTTTGGTGGCCCACTTCTTCAATAGCTTGGCAAAGGATGTCAGCAATAAATGGACCATCTTTCACTGTCCTTCACAATCCACTGCTCTCAAAAACATTGCCCCTTTAGGGGACACGGCAATAACATTGATCAATGGGCGATTTCTTGCATCTTTCCATCCATCGAAACTATGGTGCACCTGTTTGATCCACGAATCCCTTATGGGCTTCAAAGAGCGCTACATGTTTCACCTCTTTCTCCAATAAGGTGCAACGCACCTTCTCAAAACACTGGGCCTTATACCCCTTTGGAGCCTCATTAATAGATTTCACCATTTTGCCAATATGGTGATTTTTGCCAATATGGTGAATGAACAACGTTGAATGCCAATCCATTGGCATAGACACATCTTGCTATGTCTTGATCGGCAATCTCTCTTGCCTCATTCTGAAATGAAACTTCCAACGGTCCCTTAGATCTTTTATTTGATGAGGGCACGGTTTGCTCTTGAGGGATGTTCATAAATGGATGGCTTTCTGTAGGTGGAATATAAGTAGGTGGTGTAGGGGGTTTCGTGGATTGAGATCCTTTCTTCAAAGGATGGCTTGTTTTACCACCGGTTGTTTTTTGGTCTGCCTTTTCTTGCTTAGCAATATATTTCAACACTATATGTTCTGGAATGCCTGCGTTGTTTTCACCTGGACAATTTTTGATGCCTGATTCAGGGATCCCGCACAAGTGCCCTTTTACTCGACTGTATGAGCTCGAATATTGAACATTGCAATGACTACAAATCCAAATATATCCTCCACCACCTGGAAGTTGCTGAACCATTTCTACATATTTCCAAAGGGGAGAGGTTGGGTTTATTTTGAAACGAGAATGGATTGAGCCTGAGGAGGTACCGGTTGCCATTGTAATACGGAATAGTGAATACCTATGGCACAACATATTGAAATTTTGGTATTGATTCATTGAATTTGAAACTAAAATCACTTAATTAATTTCAAAAAAATGAAAAAATTGAACATGTTGATGTGTTATAGACATTTAGAAGAATGAAAAGTAAAACAAAACAATAATTAAAAAGCAAAACAAAAGAGTTGAAGTTCACTTGTGAAACTGAAAAAAAATGTAAAAAAAAAAATCAAAAAACCTACCTCTTTTGAAGAAATCTTGCTCTACGATCTTCTTAGCAACGAATAGACACTTGCAAGTGCTTAGGAATAGCACAACAATCAACTTTGAACAATCTACGATCAGCCTTCAAGTCTATTCCAGCTTGTGCAAGCAAAACAGAAAGTTCAGCAATGGAGGCAAAAAATCCTTTTTTCTCATTCACAAATTGGTAAAATGAGTTTCACTTTACCTATTTCATGTTTTTGAGGCAAGTATTAGGGTTAGAAAGAATAAAAAACTATTTAAAAGTAAAAAAAAAAGTCAACAAAATATTAAAAAATTCAAAAAACGTGTTAAAATCGCCTTTAGGCGAGAAATTCTACTTGAGGTTCGAACCCGAGTTGAAATTTTCAAACCAGCGGACCCTGTCGGGGTCGAACCACAGCGAACCCACGAATATTTTCGGACCACGGGTGAATTGGGCGGACGGACGAACGAACCCGAACGAACGAGGGCCTATGGCCGAATCCGATAACATAGGTTGTAGCTATATTAGGCTATACGTGCAATAGCTCAAAGCCTCAAACACAACATTACCCATAAACATGAACTAAAGGCACCATTGATATTGAACACTGCTAGTTTTAGTTTCAAGTATTGTTTTAGTTTGATTAACTATTCAAAAAAATGGAAGAAAATTTCTTATATGCAATTACAACAAAAAAGAAAAAATTAATTATCTCTATTTGCATGTAGAGATAAGTAGTCCTATCTTGATGAAATATATTTTAAAAAAAAGCTATTCACTAATTCATATTCTAATAAATCGCAATTCAAGAGACACTTTGAATAAAATATTTATATAGATCAATTCCTAGGATTCTTACAATCATATAAATTTTAAAGGAGATGTAATCTTTAAACAACGCTTCTAGAAATTACACACTATTATCTAATACTATCCACTAATTGAATTGGTAACTATTGTGTTTATTCAATGCTATCAACCACTACATAAGTTCAAATAAAAGTGAATCACTTATTAAATCTATGGAAAATAATATCTAATTATGTGTGTCTACCAGTGAATAAACTTAGTGTAAATGAAGTAGTATGTCAAAAAAAATTGAATAATACAAAAAAAGATTAGCACTTTATTGAAGTTTTCAAAACAAGATAAGTCAAATGTGTTGCAAGAATGATGGTGTTGTCATTGATGTCAACAGGAAATCTGCTAACTAGTGTTGTCATTGATGTCAACTATGGGATGAAGATGTTGAGGATATTGAGAAAATTGTTGAAAAGAGGAAAATAAGTTGTGCATGTGTAGTTGAGGCCTTGAGAAAGTTTTGTGAGTACATGAAACTATTTTTTTATTACAGAGTGTAAAGAAGAGTTGGAATGAAGTAATAAGCTAGGATGTTGTTTCTGGAACTTGGTTTCTTAGTGTTTTTGAGAAAATTTAATAAACAGGGTAAATTTTGTTGTGCAAATGTTCATAGCGTGCTCTGATATTGTGCTCTGCGTTCTTTCAGTGTTGATGCTATGCCTGTGCGGATCTTATAGGTTATTCAAGGTTAACAGAGGTTGCTATATTCAGAATTTGGGTTTTTGGATCGTTGTACAATGCGAGATATTTTCAGCAGTGTGATGTTCTCTATGGACTAGGAGAAATATATTTGCTCCGCGTTTCTCCATTGTTTGGCTTCAGATTGTGCAAATTTGGGAAGTTGCTTATAATGCTTTTATATGTTTATGTTCAAGTTTCTACTTTATTTGGTGCAATATAGTGTAAGTTTCATTTATCAGTATGCAATTAAGGGTTATCAGTTGTCCTGAGCTGAAGTATTTGTTGATGCGAATTTGGGTGAAATGTTTGATGAATCTTAAGTAGTTTGTGGATTGTTCTAGATTGATTTCAAGTGAATTATGTTGTTTGGAACTTTTGGCTTGATCTAAGGAAGCGTGTACTCAATGTCTATGGTGTTTTGCACGAGTGGTGGCCGACCTTGTGTTTAACACTACATGCGAGGCTTGTGAAAGCATGTTGAAGTGTGTTGGGATCTATTTGGGTCCTAATTAAGGATTTATGTAGGTCGCCTTGCGTTCCTATCTACCGCGGGAATGTTTAGGTGCCAACCTATTCCAAGTTTGAATGTATAACTAGTGGCCAACATTGGAGAAAGTTTTTAAGGTAGCGCTTGATATAAATATGTATGGTGTTGATGCAAAAGGGTGTGGAAAAAGTAAGAAGCAAGATAGATGTGAGATTGTCACAAGTGATGTGTGTGATGCGAAATAAAGTAGAGCAGTGCGAACTTCATGTTAGGGTTCCTGAAGGCAGTAAGCTGGAGGCAGTAAGCTGAAGGCATCCAAAATCTTTCATGTGAAACTACGTAAGTGTGTGAGCAATTGTGCTGGACTCTTGGTTGCATTGAGAAGTGTTTTCTCTGTGTAACTTTCTTCTTCTATCTTCTTGTTTTCTTTTTGTGGCAATGAGCCCTCGATGTGATCCTTTTTGGACGATGTGTCCTATTCTGGCAGTGAGCCCCTTTGTATTGGTTTTGCTATTACTTATATTGTGAGCTAATCCTCACTGTGGTTTTTCCCTCATCGGGTTTTCCACGTAAATCTGGAGTTCTCATGTGTATGGTGTTGCAATTTCAATTTATGTTATCTTCCTATCATGTTTAATCAATCTAACAAAATAAGGGCTTAATGAATGCTTGTTGATCTTATTACTATTGAGGGTTTTTGAAGGTTTAATTTGCTACAATTGATTCACACCACCACCAGCCCTCTCAGTTGTCTTGTTCATTCAACAATTGGTATCAGAGCGAGGTTCCTTGAAGAAGAGCTTAACCACTTGAAGTAGATCCGAGATGGTGAACAAGATTCCTTTGGAATATCCTAGATTCAATGGCTCAGATTAGACATTCTGGAAGACAAAGATGGAAGGAAATTTGTGTGAAATTTGTGTGCTTAGGGATATGAGATTGAGAAGGCTCTTATCAGAATACATACACTCGACCTCCAAATGGTCCAAGTACAAGTGCAGAAATCAAAGCGCATGAGATCAATGCTAGAGCAAGGTACATTATTGTGAATAGTCTTTCAAATACTGAATTAGTTGAAGTTATGAGTTTGAAGACTGCTAAAGAAGTTTGGGATAAGTTAGAAAGCATTTATGAAGGAGATTTGAAGGTCAAGCAAGCAAAGTTGCAAAACTTGAAGGCGCAATTTGAAATGATGCATATGTCTGAAGATGAAACAATAAAAGGCTACATATAGAGAGTTGATGAATTCGTAACATGAGAGGCCTTGGTGCAACAGTTAAAGAATCTAATGTTGTGAAGAAAGATATCAAATCTCTTCTGAATTGCTACAGTGAAATGGTATCTGCTATTGAGGAAACAGTTGATTTTGATAATTATTCCAGAGATCAATTGATTGGCACTTTGACTGCAATTGAGATGAGAAAACTGAAGAAAAGTACAAAAGTAAAGACTGCTTTCAAGGCTGGTAAATCAGAGAAGGTTGAAGATTCAAGTGATGAAGATCTTGATGATTTGGAAGCTAACTTTGTGAGAAGGATGAAAAAGGGCACTGGTAAGTATCAAGGTAAATTACATTTCAAATGTTTTAGCTGTGATCGTACAAGTCATTATGCTTCAAGATGTCCAAAAAGAGTTTTAAACAATAAGAACAAGCAAAATAAAGGAAAGATGATTAAGAAAGCTTACTATGTGAAAGAAGATGTTGGTATTTTTGATGATGAATCTAATTATAGAGATTTTGATGATAATTGTTGATGTATTTTTTGTGACCGCACCAAACAGCAGAATAAAGTTTCCAACGGCTACTCTATTCTCTCTTGATCAAAGTATCCAGCATGCTAAGATTGCAAGAAAGTTCATGCATTCAACTCCAAGGTACCTTTTTATGCAGCGGAATAGATTCAGTTGGTTCATTGTGATTTGTTGGTATCACGAGGGGACTTACGTAATTGTTCGACAGCAAACAGCAAACAACGGACTAAAGGGTTTTCATGTGGTTCAAAAGATTTGTCGATGAAGTGCAAGTTTCCTAATACTAACCAGAAAAGTGCGGAATTGAATGGCTGCAGGGACTAGAAAATCTATATTCTAACCTAAATACGAGATGTGGAGATCAACTTCAGCAAACTTCAACCGGACTTCGCTTTGCCTCGCTTCGGACAACTTCCATGAAGTCGGTGCAATATTCAAGGGAGGTAACTAGAGATATTCAAATCACGACTTAACATGAAGATACCATCATAACAACGCATACCAACATTCAAACCGTAATTGAAGTTAAGTCCACAACGTTCCAGTCGACCATGCGAACACACCGTCAGTGAGCCCGCTAGTGGTATGGATAAGCGAAGCTTACTCAGATTAAACACCACATTCCACAATTACTATCTACTTGCATGAAATAGGATTTATTCTACTTTTATGTGATGAGCCCTGCTGGCTCTCAACTCAAACCCCAATATTTCTTAAGTCTTTTAGTGTTATTTAGTGTTTTTTTAGAGAAAGTTTGATAGACAGAAGAGAAGGGGCGCACAGCATAAATGCATATAAAATGTAAATCTGAGTTATTTCAGGCGAATTGACAATACAGAAGATAATAAATATGCTCAACAATGGATTTAGAACTCATAAACATACCCGGAAGTGTCCAGATTATTTATTTAAGAAAGTAGTCCAGTTTGCCAGCCAAGATGGTGAAAAACTGACCAAATCTGGTGTAGAAAGCTACAGAATGCAAAATCCAGCCTGAAAACGGTGGCAGATGAAGAGTACAAGCCAAACGCCTAAAATGATGAAGAGAAACCCTCAGAAAAGAAGGCGTTTCTCCAAGAAATGCCCAAACGCCCTTGCACAAGAGCCACGCACTTCACTGCAAACAACCTGAATTCTCACTTAGAAGGTACGGCCAAGAAGTATGATGTCTGCCAGATGAAATGAAGGCGCCATCTCCCAAAACCCTCTGAAACTGATAAAGAAATCCAATAGGAAACACAGCTCAAGCCCAGTAGAACCTCTGTATGAAGCTCTCACAAACTGCACAAATTCAGCTGATCTCTCACAGCCTCAAAAGTGCTCAACACTGAAGAGTTATCGTTCTTCAATGGAAAAATAGTTCAAACCCTGATCACAGGAGAATGCACAGGAAATAGCACAAGGCAAAGTTGAAATTGTCAAAAGATGAGTTTCTATTGCTAGAAATGCCCTTTTATGCAAAGGCACGCATTCCAAGAAAGATACGCCTTTTCTCATAATTTTAATCTTTTAAATTATATTTAAGTCATTTTAATAGTATTTGACTTAAATACTTGGGCGCACTTTATCAATTGAAGTGATTAAAATATTAAATCACTTTAGAGAATATTTAAGTGATTTAATAAAATATAAAGTCAATTTGACTTTATAATTAAATATTAATCAATTAATATTTAAATCACTTAAAAACCAATAACTCACTCAAAACATCATATAATCCTGTGCCGTCAGAAGCTGTCAACTCCTGCACTGCTAACGCTTGCTGTGAACCAGTCACTGGGCTCTGAACTGAGAACGACAAAACTCATCAAATAATGCCACTGACTCTCTATCCCAACTGTTAGCCTACGAGAGTCTGAGAAATAGGCTAACCACCATCCAACATGATCATGCCGAAAAAGGGGACATTACTTTTAAGTACTTTAAAATGCTAAGTGATTCAGAAGGGCGAAGGAGCCTTGCTAGCTACTCACAACAAAAGATGAAATCATCATCAAAGAAAACTCTTTTTATTATGAGAGTGTTCATAACAACTTCTTGAAAAGCATTCAATGAGAAAGCTTTCCTTCCTCTTCAACCTATGCTATCCTATGACCTATCAAACTATGCTGACTATCTCTCTATGCTCTGTTATTCTATAATCTCTATGTCTAATGAATTACAAATGAGGGGGGGGATGCCCCTTTTATAGTTGGCCAAGTCCAATGGACGGCTCAGATTACTATCAGATGGATGGCCCAGATCGTGCCACCTCAGCCCTAAACAAGATTCACCCTAAAAACCACCACAAAGAGGAGTGGGGCAATAAATGAGCCAAAAGATTCCCACTCACTCTCAAAATAGCATAGGCAATTAATGGCCACCATCATCTTCTAGAAGATCATCATCCAGAAGGGCGTTTCCATTTTCTTTTTCTTTGACTACAAAGTCAACGAATCTAGCCAGCACTGCCTCAACTTCCTAAACTGAAATCGGCGGGATGTGATCAAGCTGAAACTCCAACACCGTAACTGTTTGCCCATGCCGAGTGCAAGATTTTCTCCAAGCAATTAGAGCATCCTAAGTATTCTGAATAATGTTGGAGAAGGTTGAGGTATTTTCAAAATCACCCTGAACAAAAGTCTTCACCTCTGAAAAGAAAGGCCCCAATCTACTCTTCAAACCATCTACAGTCACCTCCTTAGAAGTCAGTCTCCTAGCAAAGATAGCCTCAAGTGTGTTCAGGACTCCATCAAGAATATTCACCATAGCCTTTCTGACTCTGACCGAATCTACCTGTGCTGCGTCAAAGAAACCTCAGCCCATGACCACTAAAGAATACTAGCTAGTAAAGTCATACCTATCACCTTCCTGAATTATGCCTCCCTCAACCAAAGTCTGCAAGGGTGTATGCATCAAAGCTTCTAGACGAAGAACAACCTTGTTCTAATAGATGCGAGCCTCACCCCAAGCCTAATCAATTGTGTCCATTCGTGCCATAATGCCAAAAGCCTGCTGATAGGAACGAGCAAGATCCTCCATAAACTTCTCCGTCTCAGTGCAAACATTAGCAACCCATTTATCTGCCTCATGTGCCATCCTCCTCAAGTCCTCCAAGCCGCTGACTGATTCTCTGGGAAACTCGACTAGGAGCTGAATTGTCGGATTCTCTTGCCCACAAGGACGAGACAAGTGTTGCACATGACCAATCAAGGTTTTGTGCTCCTTCAATCTTTTATATTTTCCTTCAGTTCGGAGCAGCCTGTCCTTGAGTGCCTGATAGGAGTTATCGCACTCTTCAATTATCTATGCTCCAGTAGGGCGGCCCAACTCCATGGTAGTGATCACATAGTTCTCCGGAACAGCTTCATCTCGATCGCACTCAACCCTAGGTACAGCCACGTGAAGTGTGCGAGAGCCATCTTCATCTATTGAAATCTTTGAGAACTTTCTAGCCTTCTTCTTTGTTGGAGGTGCACTGATCCTACTCAAAAATTCTTCCATCTCAATTGCTGGATCGGTTTCTTCAATGGGGTCCCTTCTCATCCTGTCCCTTACCCAATTTGGCACCACCTGTTACAAGTCAGAAATAATGAATGGTTGTTCATCCCTTGCTTCCTCTTCACGAACTTCTTCTCTATTGTCATTCTGACGAGGTTCATCAATCTCTATAGGCTGAGTATCTCCCGAACCATGGGCCTCTTGCCCTATAGTAGTGTCATCCTCTAATGTTGTGTCAATTTCACGCTAGAAGCGAGTATCCGTGGCCATTTCTTCCTCCTCTTCTTGTTGGTTCTCTCTTATAGGTGCGTTGACACTCTGGCCAACGAACTCCCTACGAGGTGGCTGATTTGCCTCCTGTAATTCCTATTCTTCATTCAACATATTCCTTTGATCAACAAACAATGAGACCTCCTGTATACTTGGAGAATGAGTCCCCAATGGCGTATGTGATGCCACCTCAACTCTTTGAGGCTCCTACTGAACTGGTTCTTTTCTTCGTGGCTTCGGAGCTCGAGCAACCTGCTTCTTCTTCCTAACAGTTGACAGCCTATGATCTCCCATTAAGTTATAAGTAAGAGGAATTGACCTGCCCTTAAGCCTGTTCACATGCCTCTCCACCCAACCTCTCGTGAACGTCAAGACTGATATGCAAAGCGTGTCCAAATTTGTAATCTCCGGCTCCGACCAATCCAGAAGTGGGAGTGGTGTATTCCTTACTGTCTCATAATCAGCCTGCA
This sequence comes from Sequoia sempervirens, assembly GCA_007258455.2. NCBI lineage: Eukaryota > Viridiplantae > Streptophyta > Pinopsida > Cupressales > Cupressaceae > Sequoia > Sequoia sempervirens. The sequence continues at coordinate 24,266,670 of VDFB02056351.1, forward strand.
TAACATTCACATCTTCATCTACCTGATCTAGCACCGGAACAATTTCACATTCCCTAATCATGCTCAATGGTATCCTCAAAAACATCCTTCTCCTCACTTCAGCATCATCCAACGCACTTGCCTAGATATCTTCAATGTGTGCCTTATGTCTGAATTCCTCAACCAATATCCATCTGATATTCCTATGAGGATCACAATACTGCCTACTAGTATGATAAGAGAGGTGGAAAAATTGAAGCTCGTTTTCTGCTTCCTTGGCTGCCTGCAGTGTAGGACAAACTTTATCTAAATTTCCCATGATGATAGGGAAGTCAAGTCCTTTTTTCTTCTTCTTCTGAATCTTATCGTAGGCAATGAGCTGCCTAGATATCTCTAGCATCAAAATTTTGTTTGTGGGGTATCAGGGAAATCTGTATGGATAAGATGAAAACCCCTGTAGCCTAATGTAAGTGAATTTCGGAAATTGGATAAACCAACATTCGTACCTCTCAATCAGCTCCTGAGCTTCCTTTCATATTCTATGATGAGTTCTTTGTTGAAGAGTCCTCGTTATATGCATCGTGAAGGCATCATTGACTCTTTTGTAGTGAGAAGTGCTTGTCAAATGCAACTGCGAACAAGCCTCATGAATCTTGAATTGTTGAGAACCACACCCAATCGGCTCCATGTATGATATCCCTCTGTACTTTGTCATTCGAGCTAGCATATAGATGACATATGAGCTCATATAAAATGTCTTCATTCTCCTCAGACTTTTGAGTTGTTCATGCAAATTGTCGCTGATCATTACCGCCTAGTCAACATGTTCTTTTCCTTCCAACACAATGTTGATGTAGTAAACCATCCATGGCTCAAAGATGAATGATTGGGGGCTTCCTCCAACTTTGCTGAGCATCATAATCAGGTCACAATATTCTTGCTTCAAATCATTTGAAATTATTTTTTTTGGCAGCTTTGTGCAAGTTGGTTTAGGCTTTTTCATGCAACGAGAGTTTATCATATCAGCACACCTTTCAAATGTAGAAGCATACATTCTTTCAACTCTTTCTCTTGTTTTGTAAACCATCTTCTCATAGGCAGGAATTCCAAATGCTTCTCCAATAGCTTCAGGCGTGAGGTTGGCAAACAACTTGCCGTCAGGTGAAACGATAGTTCTTCGCTCTGAGTTGTAACAATTAGCGCATTCCATAATTAGCTCAGGACACTGAATTGCTGGTGGAAAACCAGCAGCTGCATAAAGTCCACTTTTGACAACATTGTATGAAGTAACTAATGGATGATGGCCTCCTATCCCCAGTATTCGCCTTCTGAAAGCCTCCAAATTGAAAGAGCCAAGGTTTGTATCACTCAACTTCCCCAACTTTGAAGAAAACTTTGACTCTGGAAAGAAAGACTTGCTCAACTTCTTGATTACAGCCTGCTTGGATGCATTTGCTTTGTTGGACTCAGCATTAGTATCTTTGCCAGTCGCTCTTCTATCTGTTTCAGCCATCCTGCAGAAATGAAAGATAGTCATTAGAAATAAAACTTAGAAAAATAATATCACTTTGAGACTGCCAGCTGAATTCTGAAAATGAGAAGCTTTAGCACTGAATTCAAACTTCAAACCTCAACACCCCTTTCAGCAACCTCTTTCCAATATTTAGAAATTTTTCTACTTTCTTCAACTCTTCTTCTCAACTTCGAATCTCTCCTTCTTCAGAGCTCAAATTCGCACTTAGCAACTGATGAAGAAAATAAAATAAAAATTCACAACTCATATAGCCAAGTCAAATTCTAGAAGAGGCTAATTTTGGCTAAGTGATTAAATTTCCACTTCTCCACTGCAAGAATTTGAATTTTCCCTCCTCTAGCAGTCACAACACTTGTCACCTGAAATTTGGAATATTTGACCCTCTAGAAAATGTCAAATTTCACCCTCATGGCATAGGCGTGCTTCACTTCATTTGCATTTGACATCATCCTCTGAAAATGTCAAATCAAATGCCTTAGGAAAATTTATTCCAAAATGACTTGAGGCATTTATCATATTTTTTTTATCTACCTTAGAAATTATTTCATCTTCACTCTAGCTTGGAAATATTATTTCTTCTTAGAAGAATTTATCAAAATCATCTAGGCGTCCACCTTCATTTATAAGCAAAGGTATTTTACTTTCAAAAATATTTCTCCCTTTGCCTTAGATAATTTTTATTTTATCCAAGAAATTTCATCAACCAGGCGCCCACTTAAAATCTCCACTTTAAAATCTCACGTAAGGTGTGGAGAGTTTCAAAATCATCTCCTTGTAGAAAATATCCAAGACCCACAAAAAGATCTCCCCCTCAAAAATATTTTCTAGCTACATTATTCATGTGTAGACATGAAAGGGGTACATTTAATTTTTTTACCCTTGAAAAAATATTTCTCCCTAAGGTTCATTTTTCCCTCTTCTCCTTTGGGTGTACTCCTCTTTCCTTGCCTTATAATTTCTCATGCCACTTACTCCTCTTTCCTTGGGCTCATTCAAGGTGGGGTCAAGGAATTTTATGACTTAGACAATTTTCAAATCCTCTTCTAACTTGGGCGCATTTGGGGTCCTGTCTTGCCATTTTATACTCTTGCCTTAGGAAAATTTTCAAACATCTTCTCCTCAACATGGGCGCATTTAGAGGGGTCCACTGCAACTTCACTTACCACGCCTTAGGAAAATTTTCCAACTTGCGCACATTTGACCCCTTGTCATTCCACTTAACATGCCTTAGCAACTTCTTTAGCCATCACCTCCAGTTTGGGCGCATTATGGGGGTCATGCTTCCATTTCACACTTCGAAATATTTCAACACTTCTCCACAACCTTGGGCGCATTTGGGAGGTCCTTCTTCCAGTTGCCAACACTTGGAAACTTTTGCATCTCCTTTTCTCATCATGGGTGCATTTTGCTAGGGGAGCCTCCAATTGGGGGCGCATTTGACCCCTCAAGCTTCCATTTTGTCAGACTTGGGCGTTTTCTTCACTCAACTTACCTCCTTTGAGTTTGGGCACATGTGAGGGGGCCTACTTCTAGATGAGGGCGCATTTCATGGGGTGTACTGCCATGTTTCAACACTTAGAAACTTTCTTCACTCATCCTCCAAGTTGGGCGCATTTGACTCCTACCACTCTTCAATACTTAGAAAATTTCCATGCCTCCCTCAAACTTGGGCGCATTTGGAGGGTGGTGAAGGAATTTTCATTGCCTTAGATTTTTCTCCAGCCTCCTCCATGTTGGGCACAATTGGAGGTGTGCTCAGGAAATTTCAATGCCTTAGCAACTTTTCAGGCCTCTGTGATGTCTATGGCGCATATTGAAGGGTCAACTTCCATTTTTGATGACCTGATCATGTCTGAACACTTAGTCAATTTTGTAACTAGTTCCCCCTAGCTTTCTATTTTTAGTAAATCCCCTGATTTTCATACCTTTGCAACTCCAATTGACTTGAAATTTGCCCCATGGGATCCTCATGACTTGCTTGACCTGTTCACACTGGCCTTCTGTGCCGACCTACTATTTATAGCCCAGTTCCAAAAGTGACTTACTATAAATAGTAAGTACTCGAATTGCGTTCAAATTTCACCAGTGGATTCTTGAAGGATGCTGATCGCGATGGGATACATCAGTTTTCAAAGATTCTGGAGTTTTACCCATCATTTTGAGTCTCGAAGTTGGAAACCCTAATCCGACTTGCATGTACCTCAAATGACTTCCGTTTGACTCTGTTCCTATTGCGTGTTGCTCTGTTCATGAGACTGAAGTGCTGGGGAGCTGCTAGAGTGAACCTGCTAAAAATAGTAAATGTCTGAAAAAGTGATCAACTAACTGCCGAATGTGTTTGCATGTCATACTGCCTAAAAGATCTCAAAAAACCCATAAAATTGGTTTGCATGCGAGCACTTGCTAAAAATAGTAAGTTCTTGAAAAATGATCAACTTGTCTTGCATGTCAAATCATTGCGAAGCTCTTGAAAAACCCATAAAGAATATCCTGACATGCATTGAAAAATTAGACATGCAAACCCTAAAAATGGCTCTCAAAGCGTAAATTGCTAAAAGTCATCATCTCGACTTGCATGTTATACCATCGCGAAGGTCTTGAAAAACCCAGAAAGATTCTCCAGACATGCACTGAAAAAGGACACATGCAAACCCTAAAATTGGCTTCTGAAGCCATGACTGCTAAAAATAGCAAATTGTCAGATTCAAGTCAATTTGCAGGCAGGTATTTTGAAGTGTCTTGAATCTGGTGTAACAGTCCGTTTCTCGAAAACTTCAGCAGAAAAACTTCAAATGGGGTACTTACTAAAAATAGTAAGTTGTCAGAACTCAGTGAAATTTTGTTGGGAACCCACTGGAAGCCTTCTGATTACACTGCCAAGCTCAGACTTCGATTCGCTCACTCAAATTGACTTCAAACCCTAATTTACAGACTTAGCCAAAATTTCAATTTAAGCTCAAAGAAATGGGCACATCCCCGGAAAGACAGACAAAACCGAGAGAGACAGCAAGAAAACCAACCAAAATCAAAGCCAAAAGACTCGAATGAAGCAAAAATTAGGGGGGTCCCCATTTTGAATGGGGTCATGTGTGAAAGGTCACAACAATAATGAATGTCTATTTTTGGCTATAAAAGAAGAATCTGGTTCTGCTAACCCTAAAAGTTGTGTGAAGGAAAGTGTTCCGGAGATGAAGGATAAAGTTGAAGATACTTTGGTATCTGCTTTTCATGTCAAAGAGGATAAGAATTACTGGGTTGTTCACAGTGGCTACTCTAATCATATGACCAGAGACAAAAGTAAGTTCGTTAAACTTAAAAAGTATGATGGAGGATTAGTTAAATTTGGAGATGATTCAAGAGCTAAGATTTGTAGAATAGGTTCAATCAGTTTTGATATCAAGCATAATACTAACAATGTTTACTATGTTAAGGGCTTAAGACATAATCTCTTGAGTGTTGGACAAATGTGTAGCAAAGGGTATAATCTTGTGTTTAAGGATGAAGCTTGTGAGATCCGGAAAGGGTTTGAAACTATGATTGTTGTTGGAAAGAAAATAGATGGAAACATCAATAAGCTTAAGGGTATTGATGATCATTGCTTTATGTCACAGATTAATGATAGTTGGTTATGGCACCGGAGGATGTGTCACATGAATTTTGATAATTTGGCAAGAATTAGTTTGGTTCATGTTGTAAGAGATTTACCTAGAATCACAAAACCTATCCATGTTATTTGTGAGAGTTGTCAATTTGGAAAACAAACAAGGAGTAGCTTTAAGGGAAAGGAACAATCTACTACCGGACTATTGGATTTAGTGCATACAAATCTTTGTGGTCCTACAAGGGTGAGAAGTCTACAAGGTGGCAGGTACTTTATGCTTTTGATTGATGATTACTCTAGAATGACATGGGTTACTTTTCTTAGAGAGAAATCTGATGCGTAAAATAAGTTCAAGGCATTTAAAGATATGGTTGAGAATGAAATGGATTTGAAAATAAAATGTTTGAGGTCTAACAGAGGTAGTGAATTCACCTCCAATGAGTTTAACGTGTTTAGTGAAGATCATGGAATAAAGAGGCAATTGTCTGCCCCTAGAACTCCTCAGCAGAATGGAGTTGTTGAAATAAAAAACAGAACTATTCAAAAAGCTGCAAGGATTATGATGAAATAGGCAAATCTATCGCAAGTCTACTGGAGAGAAGCTATTCATACTGCTGTCTATATATTTAACAGAGTTCAAGCTAAAGCTAACAACACAAAGACTCCTTATGAGCTATGGTATGGAAGGATTCCTATTGTGAAGTACTTTAAATTGTTTGGAAGCAAATGTTACATCAACAAAGAAGAAGAAAACTTAGGAAAGTTTGATGCAAGGTCACAGAGAAGCGAAGGTATCTTCAGATATTCTAATGAAGCAAAGCTTACAAATGTTACAACAAAAGGTTGAGAAAGATAGTTGAAAGTGCAAATGTTAAAGTTGATGAAAACTGCGAGTTCTATTGCAGTAGATGGATATGTGTCAGATGAATCTCATTGCAGAGAAGTAGAAGAAATAGTTGTTGAACAAGAAGTGCAGAATGAAGAGGAAGAAGCTCCAGAGAAGACCCCTAAAACCCCTAAGTATGTGCAAAAGAATCATTTCGAAGATCAGATCATTGGAGATAAGAGGAAAGGTGTATTGACAAGAAGCAAAACTGCTGAACTTGAGGTAAATTTGTGTTTACTTTCTAAAGTTGAACCTAAATCAGTAAGTGAAGCATGTAAAGATGAGCATTGGATGAAGGCAATGGAAGAAGAACTTATGCAGATAGAGAAAAATCAGACTTGGGAAATGATCCCTAGACTGGAAAACAAAAACATAATTGGAACTAAATGGGTATTCAAGAACAAGCTAGATGAGAATGGAGTAGTAAGAAACAAGGCAAGACTTGTGTGTAAGGGTTACTCACAAGTAGAAGGTATAGATTTTGAGGAAACTTTTGCTCCTGTGGCTAGGATGAAAGCTATCAGAATGTTTTTGGCATTTGTAGCACATTTAAGGTCCATCAGATGGATGTGAAGTCTGTTTTTTGAATGGTGATTTGGAAGAAGAGGTTTACATGGAACAACCAGAAGGTTTTCATTTGTTAGAACAACCGAATATGGTATGAAGGTTGAAGAAGGCACTATATGGTTTGAAGCAAAGTTGGAAAACTCGGACGGTACTCATAGTTTCAAACTTTGAAAATGTATAACAGCATCATAAGTTTATAAAAAGCAAAAAAATGAGGTTTTAAACATTGTTTTTAACGTCCCTACCAGCCAGGAGAGTCCCTACAAGGGACTCGCGAGTCCGACCTCAAGAATTGTGCAAGTCCCAAGTTTGAACTTGCAAGTCTTGTGCAAGGACTCTCCTGGACTCAACTCCCAAGTCCGCGACAAGTGGACTTGTCCAACCTTCAAACTCCTGAGTCTGCCAAGTCCATGGCGAGTCCTAAAGCGTCTTCGAACTATGGTTTGAAGCAAGCTCCCAGAGCTTGGTATGCAAGATTGAACAGGTACTTGATACAGCAAGGGTTCAATAAGGGCTCCGCAGATAGTAGTCTTTACTTTAAAATTGAAGAAGACAAGATATTGATAGTAGTTGTATATGTGGATGATATTATCTTTGGTGAAAATGAGGCTATGTGCAAGAAATATGTTGAAGAAATGCAGAAAGAATTTGGGATGTCAATGTTTGGGGGAATGAATTTCTTTCTTGGGCTACAGATCAATCAAACTAATAAAGGGACTTTCATTTCACAATCTAAGTATGTCAAAGAGATGTTGAAGAAGTTTCGAATGGATGACTCCAAACCGGTATGTACTATGGTGATTGGATGTAAATTCAGCGAAGATGAAGATTCACCCAAGGCTAATCAGAGCAAGTATAGATCTATGATTGGTGGACTACTACTAGACCGAATATCATGCATGCAGTTTGTCCTATTGCAAGATTTCAAGATCCTAAAGAAACACATGTTGCAGCAATGAAGAGAATATTCAAGTATTTAAGAGGCACACCGGATTATGGTTTGTGGTATCGATTGTCGCGGAGATTGCACCCGGATGCTAAGTTTAAATGTTCAACAATCTCGTGAAACATGGAAACACCTTCGAGCCTATAGGTATGCTCATAGCAAAGATGAATCTCCAGATTATGGGCTGGTTCTCTTTTGATTTTTCTAATGAATTAATGATTATGAAGGTAAAGGGATAAAAAGCTTTGAAATAAATTGATAAAACTAAGTATGGTGATGCACCTAAATGATAAAGCTTGCAGAATGATTCACAACAATTCTCAAAGAAACTGTTTACATAGTTTAGAAATGGTAACTCAATCACAAAAATCTTTCTAAAGAAGGTCAAACAGTTTGTTCCTTCAAAAGGAAAATAAATTTTCTCAGTTTGAAGATCAAAATGAAAATAAGCACAACTTAAGACCTGTGATAGATGTACAATAACGAACGAGACAAAACTTAAAGGTTTTGATGGTTAGAACCATAATAACGAAACCCAGCGTAGCGGCGAAGCGTTTCGGTGGAGACTTCAGCGACTCGGTGTGATTGTAGCTTGATGACAAAATTAAAAGTTGAAAAACCCTAGAAATTTAGAGATTTTTAAGGATTTAAAACTTGTTTCAAGCACCTTTTATTGAATACAACACAAATAAAAGCAAATTTGATCACATGCATAAGTATACAACGATTACATAAGTATAAGGTACACATTGTAGTTGCGTTGCTGAAGGAAATAACATACTTAGATATATAAAATTAGTCAAATGTATACAAAACTCATGGAATATGAAATCCATGACATCAAATGTTCCATACAAATATGAAATATGAAATATGACATCAAATCAAAATGTTCTATGACTCTGCATCCTTCCTACGAAGGCGTCTAAAGGGCCTGGATGATGTTGCAGCTGCAGCCATAGTCTCTACCTGTGTCTGAGTCCCCATACCACTCTCACCACCAGTAGCTATGTCTCCTCGTGCTCTAGCCTCCTCCTCAGCCATGGCTACAACCTCGGCCTCTCTCTCTGCCTGGTCCACCCAATCAAGGTCCTCATCACTAAAGACTGCATCTGTAGCCTCAGTGGTCCACTCAGACTGTGGATCAACCTCGTCTAGATTGATCGGGGTTTTGTCATGGTCAAAAAGCTTCCTGTATCTGAGCCGAAGATTGTAATGAACATATACCAAGTCGTTCATCCTCTCCACTGTCAATCTATTGCGCTTCTTGGAGTGTATGTGCTCAAACATACTCCAATTGCGCTCACAACCAGATGAACTGCATGGCTGGCTCAATATACGAATGGCAATATTTTGCAGGTTCGGTGTATCAGAACCAAACATATTCCACCAGCTATCTGAGATGAGAAAAAGAAACAAAATCAATCTCATTTCAAGTTTCAAGTTCAAGTTCAACATTTAATAATAAATTATAATATAAAGAGATGAAAATTATGCCCTTAAATATATTTTTACCTGGTAGTAATGTTGTCCTATTATCTTTGCACATTTGACGTGCAAAGAAGTCTCCATGTGCCTTAGTGAAGGCATCTATCTCCTGCACCACCTGTGTAGTAACAGCAGGCAACATCCGCTCCAATGTCGTGTAGAGCCCACTAAGAATTTCTCTATCTGCACGGAGATCGCGGTGGAATTGGAAGGCCGGATTCAGGAAACATGCGGCTGCATGGATGGGCCTATGAAGTTGGTTTTGCCATCTCCTATCAATGATATCCCAAATGGGACGATACTTCTCCTCAACTCCACCATAAACTGATCTAATGGCCTCTTTGGCCCTATCCATGCCCTCATATATGTAGCCCATTGCGGGCTTCTCCCCATCTGCAACTCGTAGGAGAACTAGCAAGGGCTCAATAAACTGCAAAGTGCAAACATGTTGCACAAATAAGTGTGAATGAAAATAAACAAATAAAAGTAAGATATGATTAAAAATTAGAACATAATAAAGAATTAAATTTTACCTTCACAATCTCATCCATTGGTGTCCAAAAACCTTGCTCATCAAAAATGCAATCAGCCACAGCAATCCCTGCAGTGCTTGTAGAGAAGGATGAGGAAGACCACTCCTCACTAGTAAACATGCGCCTCAAAGCTGCCCTTGACCGAATCAAGGATTGCATCGTGATAAAATTTGTTGCAAACCTGGTGATGCCAGGACGAGACAACTCCCTCAACCCTGTGTATTGCCTCATAAGGTTAAGCACCCATGTGTGGTTGTATACAAATTTGCAAACGTTTTTTGCTGCTTCCACACATGTTTTGATCCATGGGAGCTTCCCAAGATCCTCCAACATGAGGTCAATGCAATGGGCGGCACATGGAGTCCAAAAAATAGTAGGGTGCCTCTCCATCAATAATTTACCAGCAGCAACATAATTTGCTGCATTGTCTGTCACCACTTGCACTACATTTTCTTCCCCCACATCAGCTATCACGTCCTCTATGGCCTCACATAGGTATGTGGCATTTTTGAATTGGCCAGAAGCATCAATGGACTTAATGAAGACGGTGTCACCTGAAAAAAAAAACAAAACCAATTATTCAATAAATTAAAAAACATAAATCAGCCATATTAAATTATGTGATTCACTAAATAAAATTCAAATTCCAATGCATTGAAGGAAGAACAATTACCTCCGGAGGAAACTAGGAAATTAAGCAACGTCCTATTTCTCCTATCAGTCCAACCATCAGTCATGATGGTGCAACCAATCATGCTCCACTGCTTGCGTTGCTCCTGTAGTTGTGCTTTCACATCTGCCACCTTTTGAGTCAAAAGTGGGCCCTTTAATTCATCTTCACTAGGGGCTTTGAACCCCGCCCCACATATAGTTATCGCATCAACCATGTTTTGCCAGAAAGGTGACCTATAACATGTCATACATAAATTGATAAGTTACATAAGTATTGTAAAATTTGAATTCGATAATGAGATAATGAGATACATCTAGATTCTAAAATTTAAATATAAATTTTAAAACAATTAAACGAAAAAAAATTACCTGGCTACATGGAAGGGAATGGTGCAGTAGTACCAAAAGTCTGCAATTGCCTTTTTGGCTGCATCATGTGCGTCCTTGTTCCAACCCATGCTCTCAAGCGACGGTTGGGAACCAGGGGTAGTGCGTGGTACAAAATATGAGTCCACCCTAGATTTACGAACTCTAGGGCCAATGCTAACACTGCCACTACCACTAGCAGTAGCAGCGCCACCAGCACTAGGAGTACGCATAGGCATTGCTGATGCAGAAACAGAAGCACTACCAGAAGCACTAGCACTAAGACGGTATGGAGGCATGGAAGAAGCATCTCCAACAGCACCAAGTCCCTGTCCAACTCGAACACTCAACAACTCCTGCTTCTGTTTCTTTTTCAATTCTTTTTGCATTTCAAAAGTTTCTAATTGCACCTGTACTTCACGAACAACCTCAGGAGGTGCTACAGAGCAACCCACTGCATCATGGGCGGGTATGCGTGCAAGATGATATTTTAATCGATTTATGCCTCCATGATATATTGTTTTGCAATAGAAACATTTGGCATCTCCTTTTTTCATTCCGGGAAAGATTTCAGCATGTTTCCAAGCAGGGTCTTTTCTGACTGGGGTATGAGACATTGTGAAAATAATAATATGGTATGATTTGCAAATGAATGTGGCTGCACAAAATAGGGTTTCTAAAATTATTTAAGTTGCAAGTAGGGTTTGTAAAAAAAATATGCAAACTCAAAAGAATAGTGAATTTTACAAATTACAATGAAATATTTGTTAAAAAAACACAAAAAAACTCAATTAAAATCGAACTTACCTCTTAGATTTAGCTTGGAATGCAATAGAAACTCCTCCAAATCACTGGTAATGAGCTTTCAATGCACCTCCTTGCTGGTATGAAGCTCCCCAAATGATATATGCTCTTGGATTTTTCTTCAACAAGTTGCTGGTTGCCCTCTCTTCTCCTCCTATTTTTCTTCACAACTCTCTCTTCTTCTCCTATTTTGCCAAATGAATGAAATGAGTGCCCTTTTAGGGCGAAATAGAAGATATAATTAAAAAAACAGTTTAAAAAAATTTAGAGTTTTTAATGTTTTTTGGCCTTTTTGGCCGCTGCTGCCCGGCCGCCCGTCGTCCCGGACTGCGCTGGCGGCCCGGGCGCGTCCCGCGGCCCCCGGAAGAGCTGTTTAGCGCCTAGCGGCTGTGGCTCCGCCGGGCTTCTCCGATACTATGGTTAGAACACAATAATTGCATCAAATCATTCATAAGGACACTTGCATTATTCTGAAGAGGCAAATTTGATAGATTTTAAATGAGAATAGTAGGAAAATACTACATAAAGACAAAAATTTGTAACCTGTAAAACCTACTGCTCTATATTAATAACTGTAAAAACTAAGTTACAAGACCAATCTCTCTTTGCAGAATGCAAACGCAAAGATGCAAGAACTGAGGAAAGAGATAAACTTTTTCCAATATATACAATAGATGGCTCCAAAGAGCTAAGAGGTGGCACTAGCAACTAACTGAAAGTGAAAATATCTCCAAATATATCTCCCAAGAGCAAAGATAAAAAGCCTCAGAAAGAGGGGTCAAAACTGATGTAATTTGAGCAAAAATAGGCTCAAACTCCCCCTCACAATCATTTTGACCAAAGTTGACCTCGAAACCATATGAGATAACTGAAAAATAGGACAAAACTCTCCAGTTGACTCCAAATGCATGAAAACACCTTCAGTTCCACCTCCTTTTGACTTTGCATGATTAGTTAACTGCCCTTCACTGTTTCGCATGATTTAGTTAACTCCAAAATGACTCAAGTTAACTCCCCTACTGATTTTGCATGACTTCGAACTGGGGTGAACAATCTGAATAAATATTAAAGCAATCGGTTAAGGATTACTTTAATTTGTGTTTGGATTCGCCTCTATTTTGCATCTTTAAGACATTAATTAAAGCAATTTATAATTTGATTGCTCTCATAATGTTTACATTCTCATTTCATTTCAATCCATGCAAAATTACGCACGAAATAAGGGGACAACCGTGAGTTTGATTTACAACTTTGCAAAGTTTGCAAATAAATGCAAAGGTATATAAAATACTAATACATAGTAATTTAATTTATGCAAAGGTTTTTAAAAACAAAGGCAAAAATGCCTTGTGTAGAGGTTGGTTACTTAGGTTAAAGAAAAACCCTAAGTGACAAAACCCGCAGCTCCAAAGCATATTGAATTTCATTTCATTCACTTAGCATTTTGCTCTGCACCTGGAGGGCGCCGCCATGCTAGGGTTTTGCTAGAGTCATCACGAAGTTTCTGGAGGTTTCATGCATGAACTGAACTCGAGTCTTTCATGCAATAAGGTGCTCAGACTGCGTGGTAAGTTGTCCATTTTTGCAATAAATGCTTTGAAAGTTGTTCTTTATCTGCCACATTGTGTTAGATGGTGGAAAGCATTAAGAGTCTATTGTTTTTCTGAAAGAAAAGGTTAATTGTCTGTGTAAGAAAAGCTCCGTATTCTTCAAGCCGCAACTTCCTTTCTGTTATTTCCATGCATTTAGTTCTCGCCACGGCTTTTCTTTTGAACATCTGGGTGTTTATTTTCTCTTTGCTCAGCTTCGAGCCCCCCACAGGTGCAGAAAAAGATGAAAAATGTTTTGATTCTCCATATATCTACATGTTTTAAGGTTGCTTGTGTTGCTACAAGCACTTTGAGGGTTTCCATAAGCCTATACAGGTCGTGACTTTTCCTTTACATTTTCTGAAAAAATGATAAAAACTTCCTCTTGCAAATTTTGAGGGTTTGATAATAAAACCCTAAGCATATAATGAGCATTCTGGTTCTTACTTTACTATGGCAGCTTCTCCTTTTATTTTATGGGAAAAACTCTTTCACTCCTTTCATTATAACCTTTATTCTTGCAAGAACTCAAGGGCTTACATTGCAAACCTAGCTTGAATCTGTATTGTATGAAACCTCAATCATTACAACCTTCATTGCAATTTTCCTTTGCTAAGCTTTTATGCAAGATTTGACTGTCCTGGGTTAATGGACTACTCTCTATTGGCTCTTCATAATATTGAAGCCTTCCTCATTAATTACGAATTGTCTTTTTTGCATTGATTCTTGAAGGTCCTTGGTCATGCATTTGATGTGATCTATTTTGAGACATGATGACCTCAAATGACCTCTTACATATGAAGGTGATTACCATTTGATAATTCTTGCTTGAAATGACTGTTATAAACTTGTTTTGGTATTCCTGCTACTGCCATTTTTTTGCATCTTGACCTCATTGACTGCATTGTTAGCAGCCATCACTTTCATGGCCGCCACTAGCTTTCCTTGTAAAAAGGACAGTCATGACTTTTAGAACACTGCTTGTAACTTCAATAAGTATATGATTCTATTAATTTTCCTCATGTCACTAGCAATTGAGAAAGCATCTTTTTAGCAGCATACAGTTACCAGAGCAAGGGAAAATGCTTATCTGATAATAGGCTGCCTATTATCATGAATGTTCACTGTTGCATTACTTCTCAAGCTTTGATGAACCTTTTGCTTAGCTTCGGTAACTGTATACTATCATTGCACGCATCCTTTATCGTTTTGACATAGTGAAGACTGTACTGCCTCTAGACATGCTTCTTTTTAGTAACTATAATGACTGCTCATTGTAAATGTAAGCAAATGACTATTATAAATTACTGATATGCAATGATTAAGACATATCTTTACTCCTCTCTTGAAAATGAGACAATGTGGTATGTTGGGCTCAACCCTTGTGAGAGCCCATTTTCCTCCACATACTGTGATATTGAACAATGTAATCATTAGAGATGATAACCTTGTACCTACACAGTGAACAAAAAAATTAGATAAAACAATGAAGCTCAATGCTCTTCCTGATGATTTTGACTTCCAAGCTCTCTTGATACATGTGATAATTAATAACTGATTTAATGCATCTTGAATGAAGGCTATATTTTTGTTGAATGCTTGCCTACCAAGCATGCCAGACCAGTTGCCTAAATAATCCATTGGGCATGGAGTCAAATTCTACCCTCCTCAAACATGAAAAACTTTTGTAACCCATCTGTTCGGAACTATACAATAGAGGAACAAAACAGAAAACAAACTAACATGGCTCTGTTTAGGATAGGGCCAGCAAACAGTGCATCTACACTTATTGAAAAAACAAAATAGAACTGAAATGAAATGTGCTTAGAACTCTTATTAACTGAAAACTACTATTCTACTAAGTACATCTGCAAACTTTGATCCCTTACTAGCACTGTTTGAGGTGAATCCCGTTGATAGAGATTGGCAACACCTCTCCATCCAGCTTTGAGAGCTGAAATACATTATGTTGTTTGCATTTTGTGATAATGTATGGGCCATCCCACATGGCATCAAATTTGGGGTGTTTACCTGATCTGCTCTTAAGTTCATCCCATTTAAACACCAGATCTCTTTCTTTGAAAGTTCTTGGGATTACTTTTCTGTCAAATGTTTTTTTCATCTGAGCTTGGTGAATTTCCAAGTTCCTTAATGCCTCTTTTCTTATTTCTTCCAGCTCCATTAGCTGAGCAAGCCTAATTTCCATAGGTTCTTCTTCAAGCAAGTCCAGTACTTTGATCATGTTTAAGGTAGGCAGTTCAACTGAGATAGGAATCTTGGCCTCTTTGCCATATGTGAGAACGTAAGGAGAATTTCCTGTTGCTCTCTTAGGTGTTATCCTATCAGCCCAAAGGGCTAACTTCAATTTATGATGCCAAGTCCTTTGATTCTCTTGGATTGTCTTCTTGATAATCTTGATCAAGTTTTTATTAGTGGACTATGCATGTCCATTACCCTGAGGGTAATAGTTTGAAGAAGTATTCAAGTACATGTTCTTAACTGACCAATCTGAAACTTTTAAACCTATGAATGCTAATGCATTATCAAAAATGATAGAATCAGAGTACCAAACCTGGAAACCAAATCCTGATAGAAATTCAAAACAGAAGTCTCATTTGCATCCTTCAGTGCAACTACTTCAGTCCACTTCGTAAAGTAATCTGTAGCTGTTAGTATCCATTTATACCCAACACTCGAAGGTGGGTTAATGGGACCAATGAAATCAAGTCCCCACTTGCCAAAAGGCTGCTCCACTTGAATTGGATGTAAACGCAAGGCTGCAAACTTCTGCTTTCGTGCAAATAATAAACATTTATTGCATTTTCTAACCCAAGCATGGGCATTTTTAAATAAATCAGGCCAATAATACCCAACTCTCATTATCTTTATAGCTGTGGTTCTTGGTGCAAAATGGCCTCCAAAGGACCCATCATGAAATTCTTTCAAAATTTTCTCAATCTGTTCTGGTTCAACACATCTAAGTAAAACACCATGAAAATCCCTTTTATATAAAATTCCATCAATTACAGCATAAGGGGTGGCTTGAAGCCTATAATACCTTCTTTTTGACTTGTCCAAACCTTCAGGATAGTCACCAGTATGTAAATAATGGATCATTTGCTGAATCCAATTTGTTGAAGAAGTTGGAACAGCAGCTTGTTCCTCATTATTGAGCATTGTTGCAACTTGCTCATTAGTTGCTTTGTTGTTTTCTTCATTACCAGCAAGCTATTCACATAGGCTTTTGCCTCTGAACAGCTTGGTGACTTTAATATCAATGTCATACTCCATCACTTTTATAATCCAACCTGCTCTTTTATCATTGATATCTTTACTAAGCGAGAAATCTTTAATTGTCAGATGTGCAACCATTAGCTGTATTTTGTTATTTGAGAGCATATGCCTAAATTTCTTAAGACTCCTTATTATAGCTAGCACGTGCTTTTCTACAAATGAATATTTCACTTCATAATCATGCAGAACTTGGCTAAAGAAAGCCACGGGCTGCTCCAATCCTTCTTCATTCTGCTGACAAAGCATGACTGAACTTGTGTCAACACTCCCATATGCATATAATATAAAATCTTTATCAAAATTTGGGTTAATAAGTGTTAGGGTTGCTACAAGGGCCTCTTTGATTTCTTCAAAATTTATTAAGACTTCTTATTATAGCTAGCACATGCTTTTCTACAAGTGAATATTTCACTTCATAATCATGCAGAACTTGGCTAAAGAAAGCCACAGGTTGCTCTAATCCTTCTTCATTCTACTAACAAAGCATTGCTAATATTGTGTAACACTCCCAAATGCATATAATATAAAATCTTTATCAAAATTTGGGTTAATAAGTGTTGGGGCTGCTGCAAGGGCCTCTTTGATTTCTTCAAAATTCATCTTACCTTCTTTGGTCTAACTAAAAGAAATGTTCTATTTCAGCATAGCTGTAAGAGGCTGCAATAATGTTGCAATGTTAGGTATGAATCTCCTACCAAAATTAATCCTGCCTAAAAAGCTTTGCAGACCTTTCTTACATGCAAGCAGTGGTAAAGCTAGAAAAGTTGTGATTCCTTCTGGATCAATTGTGATAACGTGCTTAGAAACAATATGTACAAGAAGCTTACCCTCATGGACTGAAAAAATGCTCTTCTTTGGGTTAAGTGAAACCCCGCACTCTCTACATCTTTCAAAGATCTGCCTTAGATGATCAAAATGTTTGTTAGCTTTATTTGAAAATAAAGTAATATCATCTAAATAAGCAAGTACAACTTATTTATGAGGCCTTGGAAAGCCATGTCCATTGCTCTCTAAAAGGTTGCCCCTGCGTTGGACAAACCAAAGGGAATTTTTTTGTAAGCCATAGTACCCCACTTGGTTGTAAAGGTTGTTTTGACCTGGTCTTCCTCTTTTACTCAAATCTAATTATACCCTGAATAACCATCCAACAATGAGAACTTTTTTGAACCTGTAACAACTAGTAAAATCTGCTCCATCGATGGCAATGGATAATGCTCTTTAAGGGAGGCTTTATTTCAATCACAGAAATAAACACACAGCCTTATCTCACCATTCTTTTTCCTAACACGTACCAAGTTAGAAACCCAAGTTGTATGCTTTATCGGCAAAGATAATGCTACCTTCAATCAGTTTGTTCAATTTTGTTTTCATGAAATGCTCCAGCTTGGGATTTAGAGGCCTTTGCTTCTGCCTCACTGATTTTGCATTGGGCTCCAACACAATGGTGTGTTGTGCTAACTCAGGGTTAAAACCCTTAAAATCTCTATACTCCCAAGCAAAAAATATCACTGAATTCTTGGCAAAAGCAAGACAAAAGCTTGTTGTTCCTCTTTGGTACATACCTTACCAAGCTTGAGGAGCTTATCTCTGAATATCTCAGTTGGTTCATGGTGCTCCTATTTCATTGACATGCTAGATTTATCCTTTCTAACTTGATCATCAGTGTTAAAAATTGACTCTAAAGTTACCAAACCTTTAGGCAACTTATTAGACTTTGGTTGCAAAATCTGATTATCATATTGCTGCTCAAATTTTTGCTGGTTTCCAGCAAAAAACTCTGCTTCCTCAATCAGAAAATTAATAATCTGCTCATCGCTGTCAAAAACCTGCCAACTAACATTGTTATGTTGTACCTCAACATTATGTATATCGGTTGGAATATCAAATTGTGATCCTATGGCAGCAAGCTTATCAGCTCATTTATTCTGATTTCTAGGAATAGACAGCAAATTGAAAGCATCAAATTCTTCAATTAAATCCCAAGTTTTGTGTTTATAAAGTTTGAGCAAATCATTTTTTGTTACATTCAAATTTCTTACCTGATTTGTTATCAATTGAAAATCACCAAACACTTGCAAACACTTAATAACTTTCTTTCTGGCCCACTCTAGGCCATGAATGAGTGCTTTGTATTCAGCAGTATTGTTTGAGCAACTGAAGGCAAAGCGAAGTGTTGAATAATACTTTTCTCCATCAGGTGAAATCAGCATGGCTCCTCCACCAACACCCACTTTACTTCTTGAGCCATCAAAATACAACTTCCAAAGCTGATTACCTTGTCGTTCTGGCTGTTTTTCATCTTTGACCAAGTTTGGAACAACTACATTAGGCTCCGGAATCATGTAAGTGCCCAAACCTACTTCATCCATGTGACTGAAAGAATCAACTTCATGATTCTCGACTACCCACTCATCTATATTTATATCAGGTATGCCCTCAATAGGTATGTTGGGGTCTAGGGTCATGGATTGATCCTCCTGCTCATGGATAGCTAGGTTTGCATTTATAGGATTAGGGACATAAAACTCAATATGATCTTTGGCCTGTGGTTCTGACTTGATGATCACACTAGTGCCATATCTAGTTATGAAAAACATATGTGACCAATCTAATGATAAATACCCACCCAATTTTGCAGTAAAGTCCCTAGAAAGGCAACTGGCAAAGAGAGGTGGAAAATCAATGACATAAATATGTTGTGGAATTGAGAAGTTTGGAAAAGCATGTAAGGTAAGGGGCAGACTTTTAATCACTCCAACTGATTTAATGGTTGTACCATCTAATTGGACTACCCCCTTTAACAATGGCTCATCAATCAATCCTAACTTATCCACTAGCTGTTTAGGCATAACAAAGTCGCTTACTCCTGAGTCAATCATGCAATTATGCACTATATTATCACCAATAATGCTTGCTCCTGAATCAATCATGCAATTATGCACTATATTATCACCAATAATCAGATTTACATAAAATGGAGGTGGCTTTACCTCTTGGGCTGGCTGCTCACTCTTGCCTTTAGAACTAATTGCAAGCACAACTCTAGGCTACTCTTTAGTATACTCATTAGAAATAGAAATCCTATCCAAAGCCTCTTGCAATAAATCTTTTTTCCCACGAAGATGTAAAGCATCAATCATTGACAAATTAACTATAGCTTTCTTCATATGATCTAGAATATTAAACGCTGGAGTACTAACCTTTCGCTGCACTTTGGAAACAGCATCTTCAGTTTGTGACTGTAGAGGCTGAGATTGAATCTTTGGCTGTTCCTTAGCAGCTTGAGCTTGTCCTCTTGGCAAAATCTAAATATTTTGAGAAGTGGAAGGTTGAACTTGACCTTTTTGAGTTGTAGAAGTCTGATTTTTATCTTTACCAGCTTGCTATTGATATTTATCTGCTTGCTGCTCCTTAGAAACAGCTTGTTGTCTTAAGTCAACAACCCTTTTCTTTGACCTTGTATTTGTTGCAATGGATGTAAATGACTGATTTTGTCCTTGTACATAATTTACTCCACAAAATTCATTACCTTGCCAATTCATCATGGCAACATCAAGATCATTATGCTGCGTTTGAAGATCTTGCTGATCATTATTCTCCTTTGTTGCATTTTCAGAAACAACATAGTTGCTTTGTACCATAAGAGCCTGATTAACCACTCAATTCATGCATGTAGCCTGGTTATGAGGCTGATTACATGGATAGCACCACACATAATCTTGTCCCAGATTATTCTGCAGAAGTACAAGCTCTTTTGAAGAGTTAGCACCATTTGGATTATATGGCTGATTAGGCCTAGCATTGAAATTTCTTCTCTGTCCTTGGTAATCAGCCTGATAAGGTGGTCTATTTGCTTGGAATGGTGCTTGGTAAGATTTGAAATTCTGACCTTGTTGTCTCTTAAGGCTCACTAAGTCATTGCTAACAGTTTGTAACAATTTTTCCTTTTCTTGTTGGCTACCCTTAAGCTTTTGTAAATTTGAATGTGTTGGAACAACATTATTTTGAACGGGTGCTTGATAGTCTAATGCTGGAACAACAGGCAATGGGGCAATGGGA
Source organism: Sequoia sempervirens (assembly GCA_007258455.2). NCBI lineage: Eukaryota > Viridiplantae > Streptophyta > Pinopsida > Cupressales > Cupressaceae > Sequoia > Sequoia sempervirens. Next base: position 24,286,988 of record VDFB02056351.1, read on the forward strand.
GGTATTTGGATAGGCATTAGAGGTTGAATATCAGGAAAAATAGGCATGGGAGGCCTTGCTACAATTTTACCAACTTGAATAAGGTTGTTCTCAGCTCTAATAGCAATATCAAATGCTTCTGGTAATGTTACTCCACCCATTGATTGAATCATTACAACAATATCACTATTTAATGCTCTGAAATAATACAGAAATGCATGATCAGGTGAAGTTCTTACTGTTGTTGGGATTCTATTCCAAGTTTTTTGAAACTGGAAGTTGAAATCTGTCATCTGCTCCTGTGGAGCTCTTTTAATGGTCGTCATCTGCTCAATAAGGGATAGATGATCTGATTTGTCTGAAAACTACCTATTCAAGGCATCTCCTAGCTCATCCCATGTTGTGATAGAATTAACAGGCAAACCTCTGAACCACTGGAGTGCTTTGCCTTTGAATGAAGCTGCTAAAAGTCTCAACGCTACATTCTCTTGGGTAACGTGAACTCTGCAAAGTGAAGCTACATCTCTTATATGCTCTATTGATGTAGTTTGATCTTCACCAGTGAAAATAGGTAGACTTTTGAGTGCAGCATTTGGTATGCCATCGTGTTGTTGTAGATTCAATGGGCTGCCCCCATTGAATGGTACAAACACATGAGCTCTGGCCATTGGAGCTGATTGAACTCCTGGATTTGGAACTTGAAGTATTGGCATAGGACGTACTAGCAATACTGGTACAGAATTTGCAAGCCTGAGACTAGGTGGTGTGGAATGAGATCTCGGTGTTAAACGTGATCTTGATCTCCTTCTTGTTGTTCTACCTCTCCTCTTAGGTGATGAAAGTTGCAAGTACTCGAAAGGATCAGCACTTCCTCTTGTCTAAATTCTTCTCATGTGCTGTTTGATACTGAATCTGCGCTAAAACTAGAAAAACGGAGTCGCCAAGTATAAATTTTAACCTCTGACAGGTAAAACATTGTTGTATATACCAGAATAACAGCTTGAAACTTGAATTCTTTCTCTGAAATGAGCTTCAGAGTCCCACCAGGCGTGCCAAAAACCTTAGTTCTTGCATCTTTGCCTTTGCATTCTGCAAAGAGAGATTGGTCTTGTAACTCAGGTTTTACAGTTATTAATATAGAGCAGAAAGTTTTATAGGTTACATATTTTTGTCTTTATGTAGTATTTTCCTACTATTCTCATTTAGAATCTATCAAATGTGCCTCTTCAAATTAATGCAAAGTGTCTTTATGAATAATTTGATGAAATTATTGTGTTTTAACCATCAAAACCTTTAAGTTTTGTCTCGTTCGTTATTGTACATCCATCATAGGTCTTAAGTTGTGCTTATTTTCATTTTGATCTTCAAACTGAGAAAATTTATTTTCCTTTTAAAGGAACAAATTGTTTGACCTTCTTTAGAAACATTTTTGTGATTAAGTTACCATTTTTGAACTGTGTAAACAGTTTCTTTGAGAATAGTTGTGAATCATTCTGCAAGCTTTATTATCATTTAGGTGCATCACCATACTTAGTTTTATCCGTTTATTTCAAAGCCTTCTATCCCTTTAAGCGGTTACCATTTTTTGAATGTAAGCGGTTTCTTTGAGAATAGTTGTGAATCGATGCAAGCTTTATTATCATTTAGGTGCATCACCATACTTAGTTTTATCCGTTTATTTCAAAGCCTTCTATCCCTTTAACTTCAAAATCATTAATTCATTAAAAAAATCAAAAGGGAACCAACCCATAATCTGGAGATTCATCTTCGCTATGAGCATACCCACAGGCTCGAAGGTGTTTCCATGTTTCACGAGATTGTTGAGCATTTAAAATTAGCATCCAAGTGCAATCTCCATGAAAAACAGTTTTTGGCACGCCCGGTGGGACTTTGAAGCTCACTTCAAAGAAAGAGTTCAAGTTTCAAGTTGTTGTTCTGGTATATACAGCAGTGTTTTACCTGTCAGAGGTTAAAATTTATACTTGGCGACTCCATTTTTCTAGTTTTAATGCAAATTCAGTATCAAGCAGCACATGAGAAGAATTCGGACAAGAGAAAGTGTTGATCCTTTCGAGTACTTGCAACTTTCACCACCCAAGAGAAGAGGTAGAACAGCAAGGAGATCAAGATCACATTCAACACCGAGATCTCATTCTACACCACCTAGTCTCAGGCTTGCAAATTCTCTACCAGTACATCCTGTGCCAATACTTCAAGTTCCAAGTCCAGGAGTTCAAGCAGCTCCAATGGCAGAGATCATGCATTTGTACCATTCAATGGGGGCAACCCCATTGAATCTGCAGCACACGATGACATACCAATGGCTACACTCAAAAGTCTACCTATTTTCACCAGTGAAGATCAAACTACACCACTAGAGCACATAAGAGATGTAGCTTCACTTTGTGGAGTTCATCACGTTACCCAAGAGAATGTGGCGTTGAGACTTTTAGCAGCTTCATTCAAAGGCAAAGCACTCCAGTGGTTCAGAGGTTTGCCTATTAATTCTATCACAACATGGGATGAGCTAGGAGATGCCTTAAATAGGTAGTTTTCAGACAAATCAGATCATCTATCCCTTATTGAGCAAATGACGACCATTAAAAGAGCTCCATAGGAGCAGATGACAAATTTCAACTTCCGGTTTCAAAAAACTTGGAATAGAATCCCAACGACGGAAAGACCTTCACCTGATCATGCATTTTTGTATTATCTCAGAGCATTAAATAGTGATATTGCTGTAATGATTCAATCAATGGGTGGAGTAACATTACCAGGAGCATTTGATATTGCTATTAGAGCTGAGAACAACCTTCTTCAGGCTAGTAAAATTTCACCAAGGTCTCCCATGCCTATTTTTCCTGATATTCAACCTCTAATGCCTATCCAAATACCTCCCATTGCCCCATTACCTGTTGTTCCAGCATTAGACTATCAAACAGTTCAAAAGAATGTTCCAACACATTTAGATTTACAAAAGCTTAAGGGTAGCCAACAAGAAATGGCAAAATTGTTACAAACTGTTAGCAATGACTTACTAAGCATCAAGAGACAACAAGGCCAGAATTTCAAACCTTACCAAGCACCATTCCAAGCAAATAGACCACCTTATCAATTTGATTACCAAGGACAGAGAAGAAATTCCAATGTTAGGCCTAATCAGCCCTATAATCCAAATGCTACTAACTTTTCAAAAAAGCTTGTACCTGTGCATAATAATATGGCACAAGATTATGTGTGGTGCTATCCATGTAATCAGCCTCATAACCAGGCTACACCCTTGAATGGAGTGGTCAATCAAGCTCTTATGGTACAAAGCAACTATGCTGTTTCTGAAAATGCAACAAAGGAGAATAATGATTAACAAGATCTTCAAAAGTAGCATAATGATCTTGACGTTGCCATGATGAATTGGCAAAGTAACGAATTTTGTGGAGTAAATCATGTACAAGGACAAAATCAGTCATCTACATCCATTGCAGCGAATACAAGGTCAAAGAAAAGGGTTGTTGACTTAAGACAACAAGTTGTTTCTAAGGAGCAGCAAGCAGATAAAGATCAACAGCAAGCTGGTAAAGATAAAAATCAGACTTCTACAGCTTAAAAGGTCAAGTTCAACCTTCCACTTCTCAAAATATTCAGATTTTTCCAAGAGGACAAGCTCAAGCTGCTAAGGAACAGCCAAAGATTCAATCTCAGCCTCTACAATCACAAACTGAAGTTGTTGTTCCCAAAGTGCAGCAAAAGGTTAGTACTCCAACATTTAATATTTTGGATCATATGAAAAAAGCTACAAATAATTTGTCAATGATTGATGCTTTACATCTTCCTGGGCAAAAAGATTTATTGCAAGAGGCTTTGGCTATGATTTCTATTTCTGATGAGTCTACTAAAGAACAGCCTAGATTTGTGCTTGACAAAAGTTCTAAAGGCAAGAATGAGCAGCCAGCCCAAGAGGTAAAGCCACCTCCATTTTATGTAAGTTTCATTATTGGTGATAATATAATCCATAATTGCATGATTGACTCAGGAGCAAGCAGCTCTGTTATGCCTAAACAACTAGTGGATAAGTGACGATTGATTTATAAGCCATTTTCAAAGGAGGTAGTCCAATTAGAAAGTACGGCCATTAAATCAGTTGGAGTGATTAAAAGTCTGCCCTTTACCTTACATGCTTGTCCAAACTTCTCAATTCCACAGAATATTTATGTCATTGATTTGCCACCTTTCTTTATCATTTGCCTTTCTAGGGACTTTACTGCAAAATTGGGTGGGTATTTATCATCAGATTGGTCACATATGTTTTTCAGAACTAGATATGGCACTAAAGTGACCGTCAAGTCAGAACCAAAGGCCAAAGATCATATTGAGCTTTATGTCCCTAATCGTATAAATGCAAACCTAGTTATCCATGAGCAGGAGGATCAATCCATGAACCTAGACCCCAGCATACCTATTGAGGGCATACCTGATATAAATTTAGATGAGTGAGCAGCCGAGAATCACAAAGTTGATCCTTTCAGTAACATGGATGAAGTAGGTCTGGGCATTTACATGATTCAGGATCTTGATGTAGTTGTTCCAAACCTGGTCAAAGATGAAAAACACCCAGAACGGCAAGGTAATCAGCTTTGAAGTTGTATTTTGATGGCTCTCAAAAAGTAAAGTGGGTTCTAGTGGAGGAGCCATGCTGATTTCACCTGATGGAGAAAAATATTATTCAGCACTTCGCTTTGCCTTCAGTTGCTCAAACAATACTGCTGAATACAAAGCACTCATTCATGGCCTAGAGTGGGCCAGAAAGAAAGTTATTAAGTGTATGCAAGTGTTTGGTGATTCTGAATTGATAACAAATCAGGTAAGAAATCTGAATGTAACAAAAAATGATTTGCTCAAACTTTATAAACACAGAACTTGGAATTTAATTGAAGAATTTGATGCTTTCAATCTGTTGTCTATTCCTAGAAATCAGAATAAACGAGCTCATAAGCTTGCTGTCATAGGATCACAATTTGATATTCCAACTGATATACATAATGTTGAGGTACAGCAGTATGTAAAAGTGGTTGTGAGACCATTTGTACAAGATAACAATGTTAGTTGGCAGGTTTTTGACAGTGATGAGCAGATTATTAATTTTATAATGGAGGAAGCAAAGTTTTTTGTTGGAAACCAACAAAAATTTGAGCAGCAATATGATAATGAGATTTTGCAACTGAAGTCTAATAAGCTACCTAAAGGTTTGGTAACTTTAGAGTCAATTTTTAACACTAATGATCAAGTTAGAAAGGATAAATCTAGCATGTCAATGAAACAGGAGCACTATGAACCAATTGAGATAGTCAAAGATAAGCTCCTCAAGCTCGGTAAGGATATACCAAATAGGAACAGCAAGCTTTTGTCTTGCTTTGCCAAGAATTCAGTGATATTTTTCCTTGGGAGTATAGAGATTTAAAGGGTTTTGACCCTGAGTTAGCTCAACACACCATTGAGTTGAGCCCAATACAAAACCAGTGAGGCAGAAGCAAAGGCCTCTAAATCCCAAGCTGGAGCGTCTCATGAAAACAAAATTGAACAAACTAATTGAAGGTAGCATTATCTTTTCGATAAAGCATAGATCTTGGGTTTCTAACTTAGTACCTGTTAGGAAAAAGAATGGTGAGATAAAGCTATGTGTTGCTTTTCCGTGATTTAAACAGAGCCTCCCTTAAAGACCATTATCCACTGCCATCAATGGAGCAGATTTTACAAGTTGTTTCAGGTTCAGAAAGGTTCTCATTGTTGGATGGTTATTCAGGGTATAATCAGATTTTAGTAAAAGAGGAAGACCAGTTCAAAACAGCCTTTACTAACAAGTGGGGTACCATGGCTTACAAAAAAAATCCCTTTGGTTTGTCCAATGCAGGGGCAACCTTTCAAAGAGCAGTGGACATGTCTTTCCAAAGCCTCATAAATAAGTTTGTACTTGTCTAATTAAATGATATTACTATATTTTCAAAGAAAAGCTAACGAACATTTTGATCATTTAAGGCAAATCTTTGAACATAGTAGAAAGTATTGGGTTTCACTTAACCCAAAGAAGAGCATTTTTTCAATCCATGAGGGGAAGCTTCTTGGACATATTGTTTCTAAGCATGGTATCACAATTGATCCAGAAAGAATCACAGTTATTCTAGCTTTACCACTGCCTGCACATAAGAAAGGCCTACAAACTACAAAGCTTTTTAGGCAGGATTAATTTTGTTAGGAGATTCATACCTAACATTGCAGCATTATTGCAGCCTCTTACAGCTATGCTGGAAAAGAATATTCCTTTTAGCTAGACCAAAGAAAATAAGATGAGTTTTGAAGAAATCAAAGAGGCCCTTGGAGCAGCCCTAACACTTACTAACCCAAATTTTGATAAAGATTTTATATTATATGCATTTGGGAGTGTTGACACAATTTTAGCCATGCTTTGTCAGCAGAATGAAGAAGGATTAGAGCAGCCTATGGCTCTCTTTAGCCAATTTTTGCATGATTATGAAGTGAAATATTCATTTGTAGAAAAGCACGTGCTAGCTATAATAAGAAGTCTTAAGAAATTTAGGCATATGCTCTCAAATAACAAAATACAGCTAATGGTTGCACATCCAACAGTTAAATAAAGATATCAATGATAAAAGAGCAGGTTGGAATATAAAAGTGATGGAGTATGGTATTGATATTAAAGTCACCAAGCTTGTCAAAGGCAAAGGCCTATGTGAACAGCTTGTTGGTAATGAAGAAAACAGCAAAGCAACTGATGAGCAAGTTGCAATAGTGCTCAATAATGAGGAACAAGTTGTTGTTCCAACTTCTTCAACAAATTGGATTCAGCAAATGATCTATTATTTACATACTAGTGAGTGTCCTAAAGGTTTGGACAAGTCAAAAAGAAGGTATTATAAGCTTCAAGCCACCCCTTATGCCGTAAACAATGGAATTTTATATAAAAGGGATTTTCATGGTGTTTTACTTAGATGTGTTGAACCAGAACAGGTTGAAAAAATTATGAAAGAATTTCATGATGGACCCTCTGGAGGCCATTTTGCACCAAGAACCACAGCTATAAAGATAATGAGAGTTGGGTATTATTGGCCTGATTTATTTAAAGATGTCCATGCTTGGGTCATAAAATGCAATAAATGTTTAGTATTTGCACGAAAGCAAAAGCTTCCAGCCCTACCTCTACATCCAATTCAAGTGGAGCAGTCTTTTGGCAAGTGGGGACTTGATTTCATTGGTACCATTAACCCACCTTTGAGTGTTGGGCATAAATGGATACTAACAAGATTACTTTACGAAGTGGACTGAAGCAGTTGCACTGAAGGATGCAAATGAGACTTTTGTTTTGAATTTCTATCATGATTTGGTTTCCAGGTTTGGTACTCTTGATTCTATCATTTCTAATAATGCATTAGTATTCATAGGTTTAAAAGTTTCAAATTGGTCAGTTAAGAACAACATATACCTGAATACTTCTTCAAACTATTACCCTCAAGGTAATGGACAGGCAGAGTCCACCAATAAAAACTTGATCAAGATTATCAAGAAGACAATCCAAGACAATCAGAGGACCTGGCATGATAAACTAAAGTTAGCCCTTTGGGTTGATAGGATAACACCTAAGAGAGCAATAAGAAATTCACGTTACGTTCTCACATATGGCAAAGAGCCCAATATTCAAATCTCAATTGAATTGCCTACCTTAAATATGATCAAAGACCTGGACTTGCTTGAAGAGTAATCTATGGAAATTAGGCTTGCACAGCTAATGGAGCTAGAAGAAATAAGAAAAAAGGCATTAAGGAACTTAGAAATTCACCAAGCTCAGATGAAAAGAACATTTGACAGAAAAGCAATCCCAAGAATTTTCAAAGAAGGAGATATGATGTTTAAATGGGATGAACTTAAGAGCAGACCAGGTAAACACACCAAATTTGATGCCATGTGGGATGGCCCATACATTATCACAAAATGAAAACAACATAATGCATTTCAGCTCTCAAAGCTGGATGGAGAGGAGTTGCCAATCCTTGTCAGCGGGATTCACCTCAAACAGTGCTATTAAGGGATCAAAGTTTGTAGATGGACATAGTCGAATAGTGGTTTTTAGTTAATAAGTGCTCTACGCACATTTCATTTCAGTTTTGTTTTGTTTTTTCAATAAGTGTAGATGCACTGTTTAGTGGCCTTGTCCTAAACAGAGCCCATGTTAGTTTGATTTTTGTTTTGTTCTGCTGTTGTATAGTTCCAAACAGCTGGGTTACAGAAGTTTTTCAAGTTTGAGAGCAGAATTTGACTCCATGCCCAATGGATTATTTAGGCAACTACTCTAGCATGCTTAGCAGGCAAGCATTCAACAGAAATCACCAGAAATGTTACCAAAATTTAACCTACAGCTCAATTTGGTAGAGCTAAAACAGTTGATTGTATTTAAAAGTGAAAGAATATTCAATCATTTTGCTCAAATAAATTATTGCACAAACAGGGATTCTTTCAAGTAGAATTCAGTTTTATTATGCAATGTTTTACAACGGAAAGAAATTACACAAATTGCATAATATTGCTGTCTTTTATTCATTTTTTGATGAAATGTATACAAGATTGCATAAACATTGTTGTTTCATACATTGAGATCAAAAGAATGTTTGAATATCCCACATAAGTCGTGGGTATAACTCATTTAATACAGCAAAAAGAAAGCTATACATCTGAAGATATGAATTAAAGAAAACACATGGAAAAAAGGTATATCCATCATTGCCTATTGCAGATTTTGGTGTTGATCTTTTGGTCTTCAGCTCCCACTTGCTCCTGATCTTCGGATGTACCTGCATTATGATGAAAAGTTTGTTAGAGCTCCAAATATAAACTCTGACCATATGTTCTACCAACAGAAATATAGCCTTCATTCAGGATGCATTAAATCAATTATTAATTATCACATGTATCAAGAGAACCTGAAAGTCAAAATCATCAGGAAGAGCATTGAGCTTCATTGTTTTATCTAATTTGTTTGTTCACTGTGCAGATATAGGGTTATCATCTCATGATTACATTGTTCACTATCACAGTATGTGGAGGAAAATGGGCTCCCACGAGGGTTGATCCTAGCATACTGCATCCTCTCATTTACAAGAGAGGAGTAAAGATATGTCTTAATCATTGTATATCAGTAAGTCATAACAATCATTTGCTTACATTTACAATGAGCATTCATTATAGTAACTAAAAAGAAGCATCTCTAGAGGCAATACAGTCTTCACTATGTTAAAAGGATAAAGGATGCATGCAATGATAGTATACAGTTACCAAAGCTGAGCAAAAGGTTCATCAAAGCTTGAGAAGTAATGCAACAATGAACATTCATGATAATAGGCAGTCTTGTATTAGATAAGCATTTTCCCCTACTCTGGTAACTGTATGCTGCTAAAAAGATGCTTTCTCAATTTGCTGATGACATGAGGAAAATTAATGGAATCATATACTTATTGAAGTTACAAGCAATGTTCTAAAAGTCATGACAGTCCTTTTTACAAGGAAAGCTATTGGCAGCCATGAAAGTGATAGCTGCTAACAATGCAGTCAATGACGTCAAGATGTAAAAAAATGGCAGTAGCAGGAATACCAAAAGCAACTTTATAACAGTCATTTCAAGCAAGAATTATCAAATGGTAATTACCTTCATATGTAAGAGGTCATTTGAGGTCATCATGTCTCAAAATAGATCACATCAAATGCATGCCCAAGGACCTTCAAGAATCAATGCAAAAAAGACAATTCATAATTAATGAGGAAAGCTTCAATATTATGAAGAGCCAATAGAGAGCAGTCCATTAACCCGACAGTCAAATTTTGCATAAAAGCTTAGCAAAGGAAAATTGCAATGAAGGTTGTAATGATTGAGGTTTCATACAATACAGATTCAAGCTAGGTTTGCAATGTAAGCCCTCAAGTTCTTGCAAGAATAAAGGCTATAATTTAAGGAGTGAAAGTGTTTTTTCCAGAAAAATAAAAGTAGAAACTGCCACAGTAAAGTAAGAACCAAAATGCTCATTATATGCTTAGGGTTTTATTATCAAACCCTCAAAATTCGCAAGAGGAAGTTTTTGTCATTATTTTAGAAAATGTAAAGGAAAAGCCACGGCCTGTACAAGCTTATGTAAACCCTTGAAGTGCCTTTAGCAACACAAGCAACCTTTAAACATGTAGATATATGTAGAATCAAAACATTTTTTATCTTTTTTCTGCACGTGGGGGGCTCGTAGCTGAGCAAAGAGAAAATAAACACTCATGGAAATAATAGAAAGGAAGCCACGGCGTGAAGAATAAGGAGCTTTTCATACACAGACAATGAATCTTTTCTTTCAGAAAAACAATAGACTCTTAAGGCTTTCAGCCATCTAGCACAATGTGGCAGATAAAAAACAACTTTCAAAGCATTTATTGCAAAATGGACAAACTTACCACGCAGTTCGAGCACCTTATTGCATGAAAGACTCGAGTTCAGTTCCTGCATGAAACCTCCAAAAACTTCGTGATGACTCCAACAAAACCCTAGCATGGTGGCACCCTCCAAGTGCAGTGCAAAATGCTAAGTGAATGAAATGAAATGCAATATGCTTTGGAGCCATGAGTTTTGTCACTTAGGGTTTTTATTTACCCTAAGTAACCAACCTCCATATAAGGCATTTTTGCCTTTGTTTTTAAAAACCTTTACATAAATTAAATTGCTATGTTTTAGGTGTTTTATATACCTTTGCATATATTTGCAAACTTTGCAAAGTTGTAATCAAACTCAAGGTCATCCCCTTATTTCTTGCGTAATTTTGCATGGAATGAAATGAAATGAAAATGTAAACATTATTAGAGCAATCAAATTATAAATTGCTTTAATTAATGTCATAAAGATGCAGAATAAAGGAAAATCCATAACACAAATTAAAGTAATCCATAACCGATTGCTTTAATATTTATTCAGATTGTTCACCCTAGTTCCAAGTCATGCAAAATCAGTAGGGGAGTTAACTTGAGTCGTTTTGGAGTTAACTAAATCATGTGAAACAGTGAAGGGCAGTTAACTAAACATGCAAAGTCAAAAGGAGGTGGAATTGAAGGTGTTTTCATGCATTTGGAGTCGACTGGAGAGTTTTGTCCTATTTTTCAGTTATCTCATATGGCTTTGAGGTCAACTTTGGTCAAACTAATTGTGAGGGGGAGTTTGAGCCTATTTTTGCTCAAATTACTTCAGTTTTGACCCCTCTTTCTGAGGCTTTTCATCTTTGCTCGTAGGAAAAATATTTGGAGATATTTTCACTTTCAGTTAGCTACTAGTGCCACCTCCTAGCTCTTTGAAGCCATCTATTGTATATATTGGAAAAAGTTTATCTTTTTCCTCAGTTCTTGCATCTTTGTTTTTGCATTATGCAAAGAGAGATTGGTCTTGTAACTAAGTTTTTACAGTTATTATATATAGAGCAGCAGGTTTTATAAGTTACAGATTTTTGTCTTTATACAATATTTTCCTACTATTCTCATTTAGAATCTATCAAATTTGCCTCTTCAAATTAATGCAAAGTGTCTTTATGAATGATTTGATGAAATTATTGTGTTTTAAGTTTTAACCATCAAAACCTTTAAGTTTTGTCTTATCCGTTATTGTACATCCATCACAGGTCTTAAGTTGTGCTTATTTTCATTTTGATCTTCAAACTAAGAAAATTTATTTTCCTTTTGAAGGGACAAACTGTTTGGCCTTCTTTAGAAACATTTTTGTGATTAAGTTACCATTTCTGAACTGTGTAAACAGTTTCTTTGAGAATAGCTGCAAATCATTCTACAAGCTTTATTATCATTTAGGTACATCACCATACTTAGTTTTATCCGTTTATTTCAAAGCTTTCTATCCCTTTACCTTCAAAATCATTAATTCATTAGAAAAATCAAAAGGGAACCAGTCCATAATCTAGAGATTCACCTTCGCTATGAGCATACCCACAAGCTCAAAGGTGTTTCCATGTTTCACGAGATTGTTGAGCATTTAAACTTAGCATCCAAGTGCAATCTTCGTGACAGCAGTATCCTTAGGATATTGATTTCACATTAAATGCTTATACAGATGCAGATTGGGCTAGTAGTGTTGATGACAAGAAAAGTACAAGTGGTGGTGCATTCTTTCTTAGATGTAGATTGGTGTCATGGCTGAGTAATAAACAGGATTCAGTTTCTTTATACATTGCAGAGGCTGAGTACATTGTAGCAGCATCATGTTGTACACAGGTATTATGGATGAGACAAACATTGAAGGATATCAAAGTTGTATATGAAGAACCTATATCTATCTTCTGTGATAATACAAGTGCAATAAACATTTCAAAGAATTCAGTGATGCATTCAAGGATAAAACATATGTCTATCAGGTATCAGTTTTTGAGAGAGAAGGTTATGGAGAATGAAGTGAAGCTTGAGCATGTTACAAAGGATCAGATTGCTGACATATTTACTAAGGCTCTTCCTAAGGATACTTTTGAGCATCTTCGAGAGAAGTTGGGGGTTATTGCCCCTCCTTTCTTGAACTAGATGCATATAGAGGTGCATTAGTCCAATGGATCTATGGATCTATCTCTTTTTTGGACTGATGATTGGTGGCTACCTCTCATTGTGTTGTTGATTGAGTTGGGTGTACTCCTAAGGGGGAGTATTCAGATCAGGAAATTTTGGTTCAGTGTCAAAGAGGGAGAACAATGCAAAACATTTTATCCTCTTCCATTGATGTCAAAAGGGGAGAGAGAATCATGTGGAAATGAAAAAAACTTATCTACTCAAGGAAAGATAATTATGTGAAAAAGAGTGTTCAGAACTGTTGTGTGGTCTTTGGTGGCTTTTCACATCCTGTGTTGCCATCAATGACAAAGGGGAAGATTGTTGCAAGAATGATGGTGTTGTCATTGATGTCAACAGGAAGTCTGTTGACTGGTGTTGTCATTGATGTCAACTATGGGATGAAGATGTTGAGGATATTGAGAAAATTGTTGAAAAAAGGAAAACACATTGTGCATGTGTAGTTGAGACCTTGAGGAAGTGTTGTTAGTATATGGAGCTATTCTTTTATTGCAGAGTCTGAAGAAGAGTTGGAATGAAGTAATAAGCTGGGATGATGTTTCTGGTACTTGGTTTCCTAGTGCTTTTGATAAAATTTAATAAACAAGGTAAACTGTGTTGTGCAAATGTTCATAACATGCTCCAATATTGTGCTCCGCATTCTTTCAGTGTTGATGTTATGCCTGTGTGGATCTTACAGATTATTCAAGGTTGATAGAGGTTGCTACACCTAGAATTTGGGTTTCTGGATCATTGTATAGTGCGAGATATTTTCACTAGTGTGTGAACCAATTGTTCAGTGATGTTCTTTGTGGTCTAGGAGAAATGTATTTGCTCCGTGTTTCTCCATTGTTTGGCTTCAGGTTGTGCAGATTTGTGAAGTTGCTTATAATGCTTTTATATGTTTATGTTCAAGTTTCTACTTTATTTGGGGCAGTACAATGTGAGTTTCATTTATCATTATGCAATTAAGGGTTATCAGTTGTCCTGAGCTGAAGTATTTGTTGATGCGAATTTGGGTGAAGTGTTTGATGAATCTTAAGTAGTTTGTGGATTGTTCTGGATTGACTTCGAGTGAATTATGTTGTCCGAAACTTTTGGCTTGATCTAAGGAAGCATGTACTCAATGTCTATGGTGTTTTGCACGGGTGTTGGCCAACCTTGTGTTTAACACTACATGCAAGGCTTGTGGAAGCATGTTGAAATGTGTTGGGATCTATTTGGGTCCTAATTAAGGATTTATGTATGTCACCTTTCGTTCCTATCCACCACGAGAATGTTTAGGTGCCGACCTATTTCGAGTTTGAATGTATAACAACTAGTGGCCAACATTGGAGAAAGTTTTAAGGTAGCGCTTGATATAAATATGTATGGTGTTGATGCAAAAGGGTGTGGAAAGAGTAAGAAGAAAGATAGATGCGATATTGTCGCAAGTGATGTGTGTGATGCGAAATTAAGCAGACCAATGTGAACTTCATGTTAGGGTTCCTGAAGGCAATGAGCTGAAGGCATCCGAAATCTTTCATGTGAGACTGCGAAAGTGTGCGAGCAATTGTGGTGCTTTTGGTTGCGTTGAGAAGTGTTTTCTCTATGTAACTTTCTTCCTCTATCTTCTTGTTTTCTTTCTGTGGCAGTGAGCCCTAGCTGTGAGCCCTTTTGGATAGTGTGTCTTGTTCTAGCAGTGAGCCCCTTTGTACCGGTTTTTCTATTACTTATATTGTGAGCTAATCCTCGCCATGGTTTTTCCATCATTGGGTTTTCCACGTAAATCTGGTGTTCTCATGTGTATGGTGTTGTGATTTCAGTTTTTGTTATCTGCATATCATGTTTAATCAATCTAACAGAATAAGGGCTCAATGAATGCTTGTGGATCTGATTACCGTTGAGGGTTTTTGAAGGATTAATTTGCTACAACTGATTCAACCCCCGCCCCCCCGCGCCCCCTCAGCTGTCTTGTCCAATTCAACACGTGGTTATTTTCTACATTAGTTTAATTCAAATGGAACCTTAATGGTTAAACACTTTTCCCATAGTCCTACTTTTGCTAATTTGTTTCCTCATTTCCCTTTATTGACTTACCAAACATCTAAGACTCGGGTTTAAAACTAAATTGATTGTACATATATATTTATTCAAACTAAAGTGATAAAATTAGGAGCATCAAGTTATTCTTTGTTCTAATTCGCTTAAGTCAACTTTCTAATTTTTGAATAGTGGTCTAAATATTTCCCCCATCCAAAATGATCTTTAACAAATGTGTTTCTTAAGGTGAAGAGTTATGTTTTATCAATTCTACATAGTAGTTTTTCCTTAATTCAATTATGTTGTTGTAAATACTCAACTTGATATTGAATTGTGTATAGATCGCATTATTTTGTATATGTATTATGTGTCCATGTTTAAATGTGTGTGTGTGTGTGTATGTCTCATGCTTGTAAAAAAATGGCGATTAAGCATAGCAAAGTCTTAAAAAAAAGGAGAATCGATCAAAGCATAAGGATATTCCTATGATCAATGTTTCAATGTAAGCCAATAAACAAGCCACATCTCTGCTACAAACTGCCTTAATTAGGCGAGTCCTTGGCGCTAAGAATTCAAGAGCAAACATAGAAAAATGGATCAAAACAAATTGGCAATAAAAGATGATTATGGCAAACATAGAAGATGATTATGGCTCTGATACCATGAAAGAATTATGGGCAGATTCATAGAAACCAAACATAAAATTTTACACAATAATACTATTGCTTCTATATATTCGTTCAATAAAAATTAAACATATATATAGGAGTTGTATTTCCTATATTATAGGAAGGTTCCTATTACAACTCCATTATTACAGGATAAAAAATAAACAGACTCCTAAATATATGAGTTGTTAAATCAACTCATATACCAAGAAATAAACTACAACCACTAACAAATAATTATAATATGACACACTATCAATCTACAAGAATGATGTAATATTCCCAATAGGACATATATGGCGTTACAAGACAACTAGTACTTTTAGATTTGTTGAACTTGCCAGGAGTATAACCTGGACTTGCATCACTGCATGTACCACTATGATTTGACCTCGATCCCAAACTTGTAATCAAATTGCCTCCGAAACTAGATTAATGCAATCATAACATCTGTGATAGACATAATGCAAACAATTGGACCTCTTATTCTTGCATTCGGTTAATGTCCCAAATTCTCAATACTAAATTCTGCACAAAATCAACTAGAACATAAAATTAGAAAAAAGCTAGTAAAACGAATTGAAAGATTTTAGTAAGAAACTGCAAAATTAGTAAACTCTAAGTCCAATTTCAGGGTCTTAATTCCCTAGACTCTAGAGAAACCGGTTTCATGAAAAGAAATGAGTGGTTGACACATTTCCAATATGAATGGGTAAGACCCCTTTGGCATCCTTTTAACGATGGTAGGTTGTCTTAGTGTGAAATGTGCACCATTGGGAAGTGATTGAGATTGATGGTTTCTTTATTCCTTACACATGTGAGCTCCTTTAATGGGTCAGGGAAGTTCCTTGTTCAGAAAGGGATGAAGCAATTTGTTATGTGGTTATTGTGGTTTGGCTTTTTTCTTGCAATGCTTTGGTTTTAGGGTTTTTGAGGTTGACTTTTGCTAGCTTCAAGGGTTTTCTTCATGGCCCACAAGTAAAGAGGTTTTCCCAAGGATCGTTTCAAGCATGGTCATGTCTCTAATCATTGTCTAAAGAAGATATTTGGGTGTTCAAATTTCATTCTATTGAACCTTGTAAAGAGCATTTTAGGGTTAGACTGATAATGATTCTCTCTGCTCTCAAGCAAAGATTTTAGGTGATTTCACGGACAAACTCTAAAAGATAGTGTCGTATGAAGAGGTTAAATGATGGTTAGAGCTTCCGTTGTTTCTCTAGGAAAATCCAATGATTGAAAAGGACGATCTAGGGATGCAATGGTTGTTTTGGACCGGTTGAATATTTGGCAATGAATGAGTGCAATACAGGGAAGGGTATGAAAGCTATCAAATCTGAGTTGCAGGATGTTATCATGGACTTGGACTCATGGTGTTCTATCAAGATTTGTAAATGGTCACAAAACATCTCTTTGTTCCACATCATAAAGGTTTATTGGAGATTTTAGGTGGATTTACCTTGCCTCACCTAGAAGGTAGCAAACTACCGCAATCTGTTAAAAGGGCTAAGGTTATTTGGGAAGCACTTGCTGTCCAAGGATTAGCTATCTAGGGAATCCCTAAATTATTTGGTGGTCAAGTTTTCTATGTATTAGGGCATGATACTTTTTGTTATGGTATCTATATCTTATTCAGGTATTTGTGTATGTCTCATTATGTTAATCCAATTCTCACTGCAGGGTTGGGGCACTTTAGTAGATCACTAGAAGTTAATTTTAATCTCTCCATTTTTGGTGTCCTTATTCAGGCTAGTTTGGTGTTGACTCACTTACTATTTTTAGTAAGTAATATATTTAGTAACTGGTCTTGGCAACAGTGCAATGCAGGGTTTCCTGTTTGGGTAGTGTGTGGCAGTTGTCAAGTGAACTCTAATGTTTTGTGTCAGTTTGGTGATTTGGAGTATTTACTATTTTTAGCAATTGCTATAAATAGTAAGTCTATTTGTGGTAAATGATCCTAGCCTAGGCTACATCAACAGTGTTTGTTTCCAGTTTGGGTGTTGGCATAGCTAAGGTTTGATTTAATTATCATTTATATTTCTCATTTAAGTTATTTTAATAGACTTACTTTAACTTAAGTGAAGAGGTAAGGGGGTCATCCAAAAAATAACTTGCAGCCTAATGTAATGACTTAGCGTTGTTTTAAAAGGCAACAAAAGTGAAATAGTTTCCTTATGAGCAAGGACGCCCAAGGGAGGTATAAGGTGTTTCTTTAAATAATTAAAAATAAAGTGCTCATGAAGGGGGTCGTTTGTCATGTCCCCAAAATCGTAGCACATTGAAATGTGAATAAACGAGAAAATAAATAAAGAAATATATATAAGCAATTTTATTATTATCAAGATAATATTATTATGATTATAAATATAAACAATAGCAATTCAAAAATTATTATATTTACAATATATAATAAAATAAATATTAAGAATCTGATATTAAAATTATTATAATATAATAAATATTATAAATATATAAAAATAAATATAAACATATGATATGAAGTCTAAGAGAATTAAAATTAATAAATTAAACTACCAAGGAGAAACGGTTAAAAGACAGTAATATATGCAGTGATTCCTAAATGTGACGATTCCTTCAAAGATTAAGCCAGCAAATGGGGGAAGGAAGTGAATAAGACAAAATATATATAGGACGAAATCAAAATAAGACAAAGTGTGGCTGAAAGAGAAGCAACTATAGTCCAAAAAAAGGCAATGATTAGTTACAAAGAATAATAAAGGTAGAAATTAACGAAAGGACATCACTTTCCAAAGATACCTCTTCACTCAGCCGTGAGGACATAAAGGGAAGCATACTCAGCCAAAGATGGGAGGGTAGAGGGGTAGAATATAAGGAGAATATAAAATGAACAACTGGAAATCAAGAAGGATCTGTAGATTCAAACACAGATATATATGAAGGAATGTTAGCAGATATATATATTCCAGAACAGCAGATCCAAGTGCTCTTGGAAGCCATGATCATCATAGCAAAAATATGAAGGAAGGGAATAGAATAAGAAAGAAAAGGCATGGCTGGTTGTAAATAAAGAGGTTATACAGAACAGTAGCTTGGAGAAATAGGGATATCTGCAGAATTGACTAGCAATAAGGAGATAAGTATTTTATGAATTTAAATAATAAGTTAGATAAATGTTTGTACATTTGAATAATGATATTGATAAATCCACCATGGATTTAAATAATAGTGTAATTAATAATAATTCATACATGATGCTATTTATTTAATGTTATCTATTTTTTATTGATGACATTGGGAATAATAAATCATGCATGCTACTAGTTATCTTTAACAATGCTGATATGTTTGGCTCCATTGACATTATATAATGTAATTATATATATATATATATATACAATAAAGATGCTTGCAGCAATTATTGAGCCTTATAAGTAATTGTGATTATTTGATAGAAAAATGAATAGATTTATGAATGTCTTTATCCTATGATCGATCAAGAAAAGGACAAAAAGAATATAGTCTGAACACTAAACCACCATAAAAGGATATCTTCAGAAAATCAGGGCAAGAATATGGTTATCCCAAAAAGGGGACATTACAAGTGGTATCAGAGCATAATCCTGCCATCCTGTGGAAGAAAGTTAAAACAAGAAGGATCTGTTGAAGATTATATATCTAAATTTCAAAGGCTATCAATAATGGGACACCACCCAAGAAAAAAGGAAAGGAGCACTTTCATGGAAGGAAGAATGCAATGAACCACACCACGATCGAGAGGAACTAAAGAGGAAGGACTTTGTCATGATTGAGGAAATGTACGAAAACCAAGGCACCAATACAATCCAAAAGACCTTACAAGAGCATTGCAAAGGGAGTGGTGGACCTACGAGGAGGGGAAACACCGTGTGGGTCACCCTCTATGGCAAGAGCCACATGGCCCAAGAGGGGTATATTGCTCTTGGGCTTAGAGGGAGTGACTGCCCAGGACACCCTACTATAGCTGCACCCTCAATCTCCCAACATGATTAAGCAATAATGGTTCTGATAAGGGGAACGGTGATAGGATGCCTCACTAGGTACCCAACCCCTATGAATGGCAAGGGCCACATGGGCCAAGAGGGGTGTACTACTCTTGGGCCTAGGTTAGAGGGTTTCTTGGGCACCCTATCAAACTATTTTGTTCCAAGAAAAATGAATTAGAAGACCTAATCTAGATACGCCACCCAGGAGGGGACAAGATGAGCCCACTTGGGCCAAGGGGGTACTTGCCTCTGGGGTATCTAAGGGTACTGCCTTTGGGTCTAGAGGAATTGAGACAATAAGTGTATCCACTAAGTATGCCACTCCAAGGGTGGAATTGTCTTAGTTCAAACATTCCTGCTGCTTGGGGCCAAGGGGTGGGTTGTCTTGGTTAGACGCTTGTTCCCTTGGGCTTAGATGGATAAGTTTAGGCAGACATTGCATCCAATAATGGCAGTCATTGCGACCGATAATGGCAGACTTTGTGTTCGATAATGGCGGTCATTGCGACCGATAATGGCGGACTTTGTGTCCGATAATGGCAGCCATTGCGACCGATAATGGAGGTCATTACGACCTATAATGGAGGACATTGTGTCCTATAATGAAATAATTTTTCTATAAAGGAGGATCAAGTAGACCCAAAGAGGCTAAATCATAAGAGAAAGGGCAAGAGTTGGCATGATGGATCCTAGGCTCCCCATCAAGTCATGCTTCCCATACTCTTATGGTTGAACCCTCCAAGGATAGAAGATGCACCACGGACATGTGTGTGTCAACCATTGTGATGTGCTAGTTAGCCATTGTGTATGTGATGAATATTAGTGCTAATCACTATGTATTTGGAACTTGTCATTGTGTTTATGACTACTTTATGCTTAAAAACTACAGAAATCTTAAAAATGTTGTTTGTCAAGTCGCTTGAGCTGGTTGGTTGCGTGTTTGAGCTACTTGGTTGCGTGCTTGAGCTACTTGCCTACTTGCTTGAGTTGGTTGCCTACTTGTTTGAGCTGGTTGTGTACTTGCTTGAGCTACTTGCCTATGCGCTTGAGCTGGTTGCTTGCTTACTTGAGCTACTTGTTTGCTTGGTTGAGTTACTTTCCTGTGTGTTTGAGCTACTTGCCTATGTGCTTGAGTTGGTTGGTCGATTGCTTGAGCTATTTGTTTGCCTGGTTGAGCTACTTGCCTGCTTGGTTAAGCTACTCGGTTATACACTTTAAAATCCGATTCATGTAGTTTTAAGTTATACTGGTTCACAAACTCCAACTCTTGGGTTTTGAGAGTTATGGAGAAAGAGTAGCAGTTAAGAATAGTAGTCAATACATTATCCTCATAACCAGAATAACCATCACTTGGGTTAGAACTTCCAACTCCTATCAAAGCTAATATCATCACCACAAGAAGCAACATCTTAAAATCACACATCTTAGATTATGATTGCTTGAGGGCAAGCAATCTTGGGCGGGGTGGACTGTCATGTCCCCAAAATCGTAGCACATTGAAATGTTAATAAACGAGAAAATAAATAAAGAAATATATATAAGCAATTTTATTATTATCAAGAGTTAAGCCAACAAATGGGGGAATGAAGTGAATAAGACAAAATATATATAGGACGAAATCAAAATAAGACAAAGTGTGGCTGAAAGAGAAACAACTATAGTCCAGAAAAAGGCAATGATTAGTTACAAAGAATAATAAAGGTAGAAATTAATGTAAGGACATCACCTTCCAAAGATACCTCTTCACTCAGCCATGAGGACATAAAGGGAAGCATACTCAGCCAAAGATGGGAGGGCAAAGGGATAGAATATAAGGAGAATATAAAATGAACAACTGGAAATCAAGAAGGATCTGCAGATTCAAACACAAATATATATGAAGGAATGTTAGCAGATATATATATATATATATATATATATATATATATATATTCCAGAACAACAGATCCAAGTGCTCTTGGGAGCCATGATCATCATAGCAAAAATATGAAGGGAGGGAATAGAATAAGAAAGAAAAGGCATGGCTAGGTGGAAATAAAGAGGCTCTACAGAACAGTAGCTTGGAGAAATAGGGATATTTGCAGAATTGACCAGCAATAACGAGAAGCATTTTAGGAATTTAAATAATAAGTTAGATAAATGTTTGTACACTTGAATAATAATGTTGATAAATACACAATGGATTTAAATAATAGTGTAATTAATAATAATTTATACATGATGCTATTTATTTAATGTTATCTATTTTTTATTGATGACATTGGGAATAATAAATCATGCATGCTACTAGTTATCTTATAACATTGCTGATATGTTTGGCTCCATTGAAATTATATAATGTAGTTACATATATATATTTATATGAAATATATATATAATATGATTATACAATAAAGATGCTTGCAGCAATTATTGAGCCTTATAAGTAATTGTGATTATTTGATAGAAAAATGAATAGATTTATGAATGTCTTTATCCTATGATCGATCAAGAAAAGGAGAAAAAGAATATAGTTTGAACACTAAACCATCATAAAAGGATATCTTCAAAAAATCAGAGCAAGAATTATGGTTATCCCAAAAAGGGGACATTACATCATTGACTTTTGGAGGGAAAGAGGATTTGAAATTGTTTGCCCTAATTTCCTTTTGGCTCTTTAAAACCCCTCTTTTTTGGGCCTCATTCGCATATCTCTGGGTTGACGACATAACAAGATGCTGCTGGATTATTTCCAGAATATTGTTGCTGCGTGTTGAGGATGAAAACCCTCATCATTGGAGCTGGTTTTGGTGGTGGGAGATCCACCCTAACTGGATTTGGAGTGGTTCTAACACAGGAATCACCTAGGGCTTCATAGTTTGATGATTACAGTATTTTGGGAGTGAAAAGATGAAGATTTTCAAGTATTTTTGAAGTGGGTTTTTGGTATTTGGTGTGTTGAGCAATTGGCTTCATTTTGGTTTGGGTTTGGTGGCAATTCAGGGCTGTTTTCAGAGGTTTGAAGCTATTTCTTGAAGTCCTGGAAATTATCTTTTACAAGGACAAAAAATGGTTAAAGGTTCATAACTCCAATTCGGCTTGAAGTCTCGTTCTAGGTGTTGCTTCATTGGAACCCTCACATCAAGGCATCCCATTTCAAGTGGTGGTTTGATTTTATTGGGTGAAATCTGAATTTCTAGGGCAGATCGCCCCTCTTGAGAGACCACCCTATTTTGGGTGTTTGCTTGGTTTCTAAGCTTGCTGATGTATAGGCCTCTTTCAGCCTTCGTTGGAGTTGAGAAGCTGATATTTGGCATTGGCTTTCAAGGAGGTTGTTGGCTATCTTGATGGTGTTGAATGATGCAAGATTGGAGTGACTATGCTGCTGTTTTGAAGCTTTTATCAGGTCTGATATATGTTTGTAAAAGTCTGATTTTCTGAGTTTCTATCGAATGTTTAATTTATGAGTTGTTTTCCTCGAAGCAACAAAAATCTTTTGGGGAAAAAATCAGCAAACCAAAAGTTCAAGATTTTTTGAAAAAATCAGATTTTTAAAAAAATGTAAAAAATTGTAGAATAAGTGACAAAAACTGTTTTTTTTAAATTCAAAGGCATTTCCATAGAAATAGAGATATAGAGAGCAAATAAAATAGAGAGTTTAACTAATGAATCATAGAAAACAGATTTTGTTGTTTATATTCATATAGCTGATTACATTGCATTCCACATTTTTCAAAGCATTAGTTCACAATGCATAATTGATAGATGATAAAATTTCAATTACAATATAGTTTGTACAAATTCAACCTATAAACTGAGTACAAAGTTTCAAAAAATCAAAAGTAGCCAATGACTCTAGCTAGTTGCTACTATAATAGAGCTATGCTAGAGGGTTGCAAGCCCTGATGATGAAGCTCCTAGGGCTTTGCCTCTCCTAAGTCCTTCAATCTCATGAGGATCCCAGCTGGCCTCCTTTAGGATCTCAAAATCCTCAAACTCAAGAGCTTCATCATCATTAGTAAAACACTCATTGTCTGAAGCAATCTCATCAAGGTCAATGGGCTTAGCATCCTCAAGGGTACCTAGTTTTTCCCATGGACAAGTTAGTCTTTGGATTACAAGTGAAAAACAATGAATACAATTACAAATTTACAACTACGATTGCAAGTATACTAACCTTGCGCTTTCTTTAGCTTCAAGCGGAGGTTGTGGTGAACAAACACCAAGTCATTCATTCGTTGTTGTGTTAGGCGATTGCATTTCTTTGAATGTATGTGTTCAAAAACACTCTAAGTATGCTCACAAGCAGATGAACTGCATGGCTGGCTCAGAATGCGTTTTGCTAACCACCTAAGATTTTTGGTTTCGTGACCAAAAAAATCCCACCATAGAGCTGAAAAACACATTATATGGAGATGATGTCATGTAAGAATATCTCAAATTTTTACACATTTTATGATTTTGTCCACAAAATAGAGATTGTCAAAATTTTATAGACTCTACCTGGTTGCACAGTCTTCCTACCTTCCACGGCAGCCTTAGATGAGAAAAAACCCGTTGCTTGCTTGTACATAGCTAACTCTCCCATAGCTATCGTTAATTGTTTTGTGGTAGAAAACAATTTTTCCATGCATATGAACAAGCCCTGTGCAACCTCACCATAATCATCTCTACATGAAGAGTTATGGTACATACTTGGAGAGGAGAATGCATTTGTTGATCCCATCTATCAATTATATCCCATTATGGCATATACCTGTCCCTGTCATTTTCCATCCTACTCCTCATCACCTCATTGGTCCTATCCATGGCCTCATACAAATATCCCATGGGGGATTTATCCCCATCCACTAGTCTCAAGACTTTCACTAGAGGCTCTAAAATTGTACAACTTCTTCTATTGCATCCCAAAAACTAGAAGAATAAATGTACTCTGACATTGCTATACCATCTGCTTGATTTGAGAAGTCAGACTCTATCCACTCACTTGAAACAAACATTCATTCCAAATTCATTTTTTGTTCACATAGAGTTTGTAGTGCAAGGAAGTGTGTTGCAAATCTTGTCACACCTGGTCGAACTAACTCCTTGCCCTCTGTGAAAGTGTGCATCATACACAAAATCCTTGTGTGGTTATAGATAAATTTGGTAATTGAGCGAGCCTTGTGCAATACCTCCTTAACCCACTCAAGTTTACCAATGTCCTCTAGGGTTAGATCAATGCAATGTGTTGTACATGGAGTAAAAAATATGGAGGGGTATTTGTCTGTCAAGAGTCTCCCAGCAGCAACACAAGTAGCAGCATTATCTATAATTAATTGAACTACATTTTGTGGCCCAATTTATTTGACCACTAAGTCATACATGTCGAACAATGCACCCGCAAATTTGATTGTGTCTGATGCATCCACAGATTTCAAAAAAATTGTGCCAATTTCACAAGACACAAGGAAGTTGATAAGTGTTCGATTCCTCCTATCTGTCCATCCATTAGACATTATGCTACAACCAGTCTTTGCCCAAATCAGTCGATGCTCAGCAACAACATCATTAACATCCAATACTGCATCATTAAGCAAAGGAAGCCTCAATGACTCAGAAGATGGGGCTATGAACCCAGGACCTACAGATGCAATAGCATCCACCATACCTTGCCAATATGGAGACCCGGCAACATGGAATGGAAAGCTAGAGTAGTACCAGAAATTGGCTATTGCCTTCTTTGTTTGTTCATGGACAGTCTTCTTCGATCGTGTACTCTCCAAAGTGGTATGTGATCCTGGTTTATACGAGGTGGGAAGAAAGAATTTATGTTTCCTCCACCTGTGTTTGGACTACGTGTTGTAGAAGGTGTCGACCCAGATTCCCTGGAAAACACATGTGCACCATCTTCCCCATCCAACCAATTCCTCCTAACTTCTATAGAAGTGGAGTCTACTTCATTCCCAATTCTTGCCTTTTAGCCTTACCCTCAAAAATCCCTTCAAGAGCTTGTTTTGCCTGATACGTGACTTCTGCAGGGAATTATGTACAAAGAATGGTGTTATTTCCTGGCTCCTTTGCCGAATGCCATTTGAAGCGATAAATGCCACCATTGATGTCACGCAAACACCAATTGCATTTAACCTTCGTTGAACCCGGTAATGCCTTGCAATGTGTCCACACAAAGTCTTTTACACGTGGCATTTTGATCAAATCTACAAATGCATCTTGATTCAGTATTAAGGCATGAATAATTAATTGGGAAAAAGTAGCAAATTCATTTCAATTCCCTTGCACTAAATGTCAAGAAGGTATCAACTGTGAAAAAAGACTAGCAATACATGTGGTTGAATTAAAGTATAAATGTTCCATTTTTGTTTTTGTATCTTCATTTTCCCTTTTACCTAAATATCTACATCTACAAACGTAACTGAGAGTTTTATTTTTCCTCTATGTTTTCCATAATGGTATATGTATACTAGCTCCTTTTTTTTGTGTTTCATAGTTCCTATGAGCTTATCTATTGTCCTTTAAGTACATTTAAATTATAAAAGTTCACTTTGTTTATAAATACTAAGCACAAATGTGAAAAAGTTCACTGTATTTTATAGTCCCATTGACCAAGTTTGGATATAACTCAGGCAACCATTGCATTTACAGCAAGCTGGTAATACTAGCTTAATAATTCTATCACAAATCTTAAGCAAATACTATAAAAATAATTTGTATAATTTTGTAAAAAATTAAAATAATACATTTACAGTATAAATATTTTATATTATAAACTTTGGTGTAAAATAATTCACCATAAATACTTGGATGAGGTGGATGCGAAGAGGATCCTAACACAGGCCAATACATTTGGGGGGGTCACCTATATGGCGCTTCATATGGGAAAGCAGAAGCATAGTGACTAATCATCTACCTTGGAAGGTTGGTAACGGCAGAACAGCAGATTTTTGGTGCAATTCATGGAATGGTGGGCAAGCGTTTGTGGAGCTCTGTACGAACACAGGCTAGTTGGCTGCAGTCAAAGAGCAAAATGGACATGCAGTGGTGGGGTATGTATTAAGTAGGGACAGCGGAGGTTTGCCCGAATGGAATTGGAAGTTGCTCAACTCACTGCCATTACCGATGCAAGATAAGGAAAACATGTTGAAAGTGTTGGGAGCAAGGAAGATCTTGATCACGAGTGAAGAAGATGAAATAGTTTGGAGCGGTTCTAAAATGGGTGAATATTCAGTCAAATTATGTTACGAAATCCAAAAGGCACACACTGGAGATAAGGAATGGCCAACCAAGCTTTGTTGGAAAAGTGAGGTATTGCCCAAGGTAGGGGAGTTTTTGTGGTCCGCTTTGCACAAGCGAATTCTAACCAGTGATAGGCTTGGTAAATTTGGAATACAAGGGCCCAGTATATATGTGCTTTGCTGCAAAGATGGTGAAAGTGTTGATCATCTACTTCTGAACTACGAATTTGCCTCGCATTGTTGGGATTGGTTACTACGATCAATAGGTTGGACAACCCCTAGACAAAACGATTTGTTGGTATTTCTAAAAGGCTGGCCATTGAAGAATACTAGGAATTTATGGGGAAGTGTCTGGGTGGTTGCTCCCTCAATGGTAGCCTGGCAAATATGGAAGGAAAGGAATCGGAGGATTTTCTGCAACCAAGCTTTGGGAGTGGCCGAAATAATAAAGAAAATAGAGGTGGGGATATGCGAAGTTGTAAGAGCAAAATTGGTAAAGAAGAGGCCAGTGAAATTCACAGTCTGGGATGAGAGTTTGCAGAAAGTGTGGAAGGAACTCAAGCCTCCAAATTGGAAATTTTCAAGTTCTCTCAGTGGAAGAACATCTGTCAGCTGGTGCCCTCCGTCTAGTGATAGGCTCAAGTTGAATTTCGATGGGGCATCGAAAGGGAATCCCGAGAAGGCGGGTGCAGGTTGCCTGATAAGAAACGCCAAGGGTGAGTGCATTTGGGCACTGTCAAAGAAAATTGAGGAGGCTACAAATAACGAAGCACAGTTTGAAGCGTTGGCTAGTGGGCTTCTCCTGTGCATACAAAAAAGCATTTGCATTTTGTCGATTGAGATAGAGGAGGATTCGCAAATCTGTGTGGACACAGTGAGCAAAAATCATATTCAATGTTGGCATCTAAAACATTGGGCTGCTGTAATAAAAGGTTTGTTGGGGAACCTTAGTTGGTATTCAATTTCACATATCTACTGTGAAGCCAACACGGCAACTGACTGCCTGGCTAATAAAGAGGTGTGCCAGGATGGATTAGAAGTGATGTCAGGACAAGATGATCTAGAAGCTAACTTGGATGCCATAATTGTTCGGGACAGATTGTTTGACAGGTAACAAGAGGTCTTTGAGTCTCATGTGGAGGCTAATTGAAGAGGAAGATGTTCTTAGGATGATTGTCATTGCTGAAGGTGTTGGACACCTCTTTCTTAATTTGTACTAAGTTCTAAGTGGGTGTGTTAAGCAAATATTTTCCATTATATAAGCACTAATATATAGTGTAGCCGAAAGGTATATGTAAAAGCATGATCTAATATGAAGCTCTGAAATTTA
Organism: Sequoia sempervirens; assembly: GCA_007258455.2. NCBI lineage: Eukaryota > Viridiplantae > Streptophyta > Pinopsida > Cupressales > Cupressaceae > Sequoia > Sequoia sempervirens. The sequence goes on from VDFB02056351.1 coordinate 24,314,823, forward strand.
ATAGAGGGAGCCACCCCCTATGGTGGTCCTTATCTAAAAAATATATATATATATTTTATATTATTTTGTATTTTACAATACATTTACAGTATTTTATTTAGTCAAAATAAATACAAAATGTTTACATTATTTTATTTATATTTATTTTTATATAAATATTTACAGTATTTTATTTTGTAAAAATAAATACTATATAATACAAAATATAGTATAAAAAAAAATATTAAATATTTATATTGTAAAACATTTACAGTATATAAATATTTTATATTTTAATTTATTTTGTAAAAATAAATACAAAATATAGTATAAAATAAAATATCAAATATTTATACTATAATACAATTACATTATAAATATTTTATATTTTATTTTGTACTGTATTTTGTAATAAATCAGTAAATTATTCTTACAAAATATTTACTGTATTATTACAAAATAATACAAAATATTTCTACAGAAATAATTTCAAGAGAAATACAGTAGGAAATTTTTATAAAGTAATAAAAATAGCCAATCGAAAACAATATATACTGTAAAAAAAATTCAGAAAATACAGTAATCAAGCCTACCTAGAAATCGCTGGAAGGAAGAAATGAAAGGAAAAGAAGAAAATTCGCAAGCAAATTGGAAATCGCCACCAAAATAATGAGCAAACTGGAAATAGCCATCATTTATGCCCTCTGACGTTTGCTGCTTTCCTTTTGTGGTTTGAGCGAGACACATTGGCAAATTATAGCCTTTTCCCGCAGATTTTAGGGTTGCATTTTTCCGGGAACATCTAGTGCGTTGGTGAGAATAATAAACACGTTCTTTTGCCGATTTAAACCCGAGTAAAACCCCTTTTAATCGCCCAAAAAATCATTCACTTTTTTCAACGATTTTTTTGCAGATATTCGAGAAAAAATCGAGGGCGCCAAATTTTTAAAAATCGCAATTAATTGAGTTTTTTTCCAATTTTTTGTTTCTATGGTTTTCCTTATGAAAAGCAAAGTTTATTTCCAGCTTTCCCTCTTTATGTTACCTATATAATGCATGCAATGAAAACCATGAAAGATACATGAAACAAACACAAAACCATCTGCAAACACTTGCAATCAGCAAATAGAGATATTATCAAAAAAAAATCAGGGGTGACCATTAAAGTGGTATCAGAGCACTAAACTTCCTGCCAACCAGTAGGTGATGCAATCCTTTGAGCATTAGTGATAGAGAGAGAAGGTACCGTGAGAGATTAAGCAGACAAACAAACAAATTGTGGGAATGTTGGTGTTTTAATTCACACCTCTAGAGTGCGTACTGGACATGGACAGCTATGCACAGTTAGACTGCTCTTCAAATTAGGAGGGGAAGCTCCCTCTTTTACTGATTATGCGTAAAAAGAAATGTAAACTAAATTCTTATCTTTTTATCTCAGCTGAGAGCACAAGGTTTATAAAACTCTTTGCATTGCAGCTAAGGTTTTCTTTGGTTTCGTAATCTCAACTACAACTAGGCCTAAATTTATAACGCTTCTATCTCCTCAAGTAAATTTAGAGCAAGAGGATTTAGAAGTAATGGGGAATGATTTTGGTTAACTTAGACAAACTTGTTCTCAAAACGCATCTAAAGGCTCATTGCTCTTTCAGATGTACGTTGAAATAGAGTTTATGAAAGTAAAACATCAAACGATAAACTAAATCTCAGGATTCCCTCGAAGGCTCATTGCTCTTTCGAGGTGTAGGTTAAAATGAAGATTATTAAGAACATAACATCAAATGATAAACTTGATCTCAAAATTCCCTTGAAGGCTCATTGCTCTTTCGAGGTGTAGATCGAAATAAAGATTTACAAAAACATCAATATTGAAAGATCTTGAGAATTTTGGATCAAAGACTCATTTACTTTCGATTTTATTTCCTCAAACTCAATCAATGGTTACACGTTTGGGACAGCAAATTGTATGAAGACACGCATACAATCAACAATCAACCAAATTACACTTGAACAAAGATTGAACGCAAGTACATGAACAACAAGAAAGCAAGCAAAAATAGCTCAGCATTTTGTTATCACAAGCTCTGATTACATACTCGGCGAGTACTCTCCGAGCAGCCGAGTAATCGTTTTTTTTTTGGCTGGGCGAGTAATCTTCACTTTTACTCGCAGGAAACCCTAGCCGATTTTTTTTTCTGTTTTTTCCCGAGTAATCGCCGTGTAATCTGTTGTTTACTCGCAGAATAATCGTCACAAAAACCCAAACGCTTTTTTGACGCGTTTCTGACGCGTTTTTCTGTGAGTTTTCATTTTCGCGGGTATTTTTACCGCGTTTTGGACGCGTTTCGTGCTATTAAACCCTCGTTCTTACCATTTACAATCACCTTCGAGCGATTTACAGTGGTTGTTGCGCGATTTGGACTGGTGGCTACGCGATTTGGACTTCTGGCTGGGCGATTTGGACTTCTGGCGCGATTTCCAGGTTAGTTTGAAACTTTGATCAAAACCCTGTGCCTTCAATGAGTGATATTTCCTGCGTTTCATATACTGTGCTCCATATTTATTTATTTTTTCAAATACCCGAGCTTCAGATGACGCGATTTAGGTTTAATTCTTAAATTTTTTCAAATGCCCGCTTCAAAAATGACGCGATTTCATCATATTCCGCGATTTAGGTTTATTCCGCCAGACTTCAGACGCGATTTGCATTGGATTTTTTGTTTTTTCAAATCCCTGAACTTAGAAAATGACGCGATTTGCATTGACGCGATTTACATTGGATTTTATTTTTTTCAAATCCCTGATAGAAAATGACGCGATTTCATTTTATTTTCCAGAATTAATTAAAATAATGCGATTTACATTGGATTTAGTATTTTTATTATTTTATACATATGCTTTGTATAAAATAATAAAAATATTAATTCATTTATTTTCTACATCAAAATAATATTTATTATTATTAAAATTTCGTTTTCATTTATTATTTTATTATAAATTTATAATAATATCATGGAAGTTAAAATGTTCACTTTTATACATAATATTTAATATTTATTAATTATTATTAATTTATTATTTTAAAACAAAAATTTCATATATTATTTTATTATAATTTATAATAATATCATGGCAAATAATACTATTGTTTTACATTTCTTATTATTATTTGCCAAGATATTATTAATATATTATAATAAAATAATATATAAAATTTTAGTATTAAAAATTTAAAATAATAATAAATATTAAATAAGATGTAGAAAAATGATATTATTATTTGCAATTTCACCATGATATTATTGATTTATTACAATAAAATAATATATGAAATTTTACATTTAAAAATTAAAATAATAATAATTCTGATGTAGAAAATACTTAGCATTGAAAATAAAACGTGCTCAAAAGTCGAGAATCAAACTCATACAATGTCATACATGATTTAATCTTTAATGAATAAAATGAAAACATGCTCAAATTTCAGCTTCTAAAATGATTGATGCTAATATGATATCACAGTAAACTGATAAGTGAAAGCTAAAACAAGAAACAACAGAATCACAGATAACTTGCATACAAGTAAATTAAATCAATGTGCATCCAACAAAAATTAAAAATATAAGAATGAAAAAACTGAAATTAGAAAGACAGTATACTGAATGAAATGTCTTACAGTCTTTCACTTTGATAGTTTACAACTTTACTGTTTGATAATGATTGAAATTATAACGGTGAAGTTAAACAATTAGTTGATTGTTGATGTTCCTTTCACTTTGTATTGGATTTGTTACATCTTCTAATATATTCATTATTCAACATCTGATATTGTAGGTTAATATTTAATTGCAATGGCATCCGCCTCTGCATCTGGTTCGAACACAGCTGCCTCAAGCCAGAGCATTGAAAGGAGACCCCCTGGTAGCCGTGATCCTACTTGGAAACATGGATATTATGGGCCAGTACCAGGAAGTGTTATTTGTACTTGGTGCAAGAAGAAGATTAGTGGAGGCATCAATCGCCTCAAATACCATCTTGCTGGTATCCCTTGCCATGATGCAAGGGCATGTCCAATAGCCCCTGCAGAGGTGAGACGAGAGATGGAAGCTCTTCTTGCAGCACTTGATGAAAAAAAATTGGAGAGGGCAAAGACACAAGCAGCCATACAAGCAGCCATTGCTCCTAATTTGACTGAAGATTCTGAGGTAAATATGCAAGGCATTGTGGGCTCTAGTCGTGGTCCACGTATACGTACACCATCCACTTCATCCACTTCAAGCAAATTCCAATTTTTTGTCCCTAGAAATGTTCAAGGATCACAACCTTCATTGGAAGGTACTGGGTGGAATAAGGAGGTGCACAAAGAAGCAGACAAGGCTTGTGCTAATTTTTGGTTTTATAACAACCTTCCCTTCAATGTAGCAAGGAGTCCGTATTGGGAGTGTTTGGTGACAGCATTGACAGTTGCAGGGAAAGGGTACAAGGCTCCTAGTCCAAGAGATATAAGTGGCAGGTTACTTGAAGATGCTATTGTAGATGCAAAAGGAATTGTGGAAGCTCAAAAAAAGCAATGGCAAAAGTATGGATGCTCAATTCTTTCAGATGGTTGGACAGATGGAAGAAACCGCACTCTTATCAATTTTATAGTGGCTTCAAATGGTGTGTTGGTTTTTCTAAAGTCAATTGATGCTTCCAACATAATAAAGAATGCAGAAAATTTGAGTTTGATGTTGGAGCGGGTTGTTTTAGAGGTGGGCATAAAAAATGTTGTCCAAGTTGTTACTGACAATGCAGCGGCATATGTGGCAGCTGGTAGATTGCTTCAAGCAAGGCATCCAACACTTTTTTGGACCCCTTGTGCAGCTCATTGCCTTGACCTTCTTTTGGAGGACATAGGCAAAATTGACTGGGTGAAACCAATTGTAGAACAAGCAAGAGACATAACAAAATATATATATAATCACCCATGGGTTCTTCAATTGATGAGAGATCACACCAAAGGGAAAGAGCTTGTGCGATCGGGTGCTACAAGGTTTGCAACTAATTTTCTTACGTTGCAAAGTATCACTAGTTTATTGACTTCCTTGAAGCAGATGTTTGTGAGTCAACCATGGGTAGACTCAACTTACTCAAAGAAGGCTGATGGAGAAAAGATTCAAGCAATAATCTTTGATAGTCAATTTGCAACTAGAGCATTAGAGATTGTCAAGGTAATTCAACTCTAATGAATTTTTAGATTGAATCCTTTTTTGTTAATTTAGAATTCTATAAGTATTTTGTTTCATTGTAAGGTGTAATTTAAATTTGGTTCTACTTTGTAATTTATAGGTGACTGAGCCATTGGTGAGGGTCTTGCGCTTGGTGGATGGTGAGAAAAATGTGATGGGATATCTTTATGAGGCAATGGATAGGGCCAAAGAGGCCATCCAACACTATTACATGGGGGATGCAAATAGATTTAACCCTATTTGGGATATCATTGATCGAAGGTGGAACAATCAACTCCACCAACCCATTCATGCAGCGGGGTACTTTCTCAACCCCAAATTCTACTTCTCTGATGGCTTCACGGATCCTAATGGGGAGGTTATGGAGGGCCTATTCACATGTATTGACAGGATGACACTTCAGTCTGAAGTGAAAGACCTCATCCTTCTAGAGTTGCAACAATATAAGGCAGCTAGGGGGCCTTTGTTTTCTTCCACATTATGTGAACGAGGAAGAGAGATCCAAACACCATGTAAGAAAAAGTGAAGCCTTTATCTTGCAAGTTATGAATTACAATTATTATTACTTATTAGTTATTACAAATTATAATATTGTTTATTAATATTTACAAAACCTTGAATATCTTATTTGCAGGTTCTTGGTGGGAAGATTGGGGTGGAAAAACCCCAAATTTGCAAAGGGTAGCCCTCCGAATTTTGTCTCAACCTTGTAGTGCTTCTGGCTGTGAAAGAAACTGGAGTTTGTTTGATGCCATTCACACGAAGAAGCGTAATAAGTTGACTCAACAACGCCTCAATGATCTTGTTTTTGTGCAGTATAACCTTCGGCTTCGCACAAAAAAGGTGCAAGAATTGACAGATGAGCTCATTGATTTGGATGACATTGATCCATACAGTGATTGGACCGTGCAGGATGATGAGGCCTCCTTGTTTACAGAGGATGAGATTGCTGATTTCGAGAGGCAAGCTATGGAGGATTTGCCTACAGCAGAAGCAGGGGAGATTGGATTGGATGACATTGATGTGGTGGAGGAGGAGCCATTACCACCTACCAGCATGGTGGAGCCACTGCCACAATCTTCTACGCCAAGTAAGGAACCAGAATCGAGTGCAAGGACCATACCCTCTACCTCCCAATTTTTCACTAGGTTGGGGAAGAGGAAATTGTAATTGCCTAGATATGAAATTTATGATGATGATTTTCAAATGCAATCATCATAAATTCATTAGTTATTAGCAGTTTCACTATGCGGCTTCATATAATGATGCCATTTTGTAATCCATATGTATTGAACTATGAAATTTAATATAAAACACTCCCTCATGGTTTTTAGACTCATTTGATGCATTTTGTAATTGAATTTTGCAAAAAAAAAGTGTTTTTATGAGAAATTTTGCTGCTTTTTAATTTGCCGAGTATTTGCCGAGTATTTGCCGAGTTTTTCCCGATTTTTTCCCGAGTCAAAATTTTTGGGCTTGCCGAGTACTCTCCGATTCCGAGTATGTAAACTATGAGATTCACAAGTATAGTTAAAAAAATAATGAGCAAAGGTTGCTCTTATTTATAAACACTCAAAGGAGTAGGGAACCCTAAAATCTCCTCGAGTTAACATTCAATTCTTGCCAATCAGCAAGATTTATTCCTATATCTAAACAAATGTAATTAACAATTAACTGGAAAGACTACCTCAGTTAACTGATTCTAAAACTAAATAGAACTCCACTACACAATAGGTGTCTCCAAAAATAGACATACATGAAAGGTGGGACAGCAGTTAACTTGGAAAAGATGCCAAGTTTAACTGTTGTTTTAAATATTATCTTTGGAAAAGGTAGGACGTCCCAACCAGTAGTCTATTGGTCGTGATCTCAAGCAATCAACTCCTCCAAGAAGTTGTTAACTGCCTCATCATCTGGAGCACTGATACTCCTCTGAACAACGTGATGTCTCCATAGCATCTCCTTGCCATCCATGATTTGGCTTTGCAATTCCCTTCCCCTTTCAGCCGCTTCGTTGAATCGAGCTAACATGGCTGCAAGTTGACTCAACTTGTAGTCAACTAAGTCGCCGCTGAAACTACCACAGATGAGATTTTGAAACTCTGACTGCACGTCGGCGAGCTCAATGTATTCACCATCCTCACGTTGATACTAGCAAGGGACTTGTGACACGAAAGTTCTTACGAACTTGATGGCATTTGCCACCTTTTGTCTGTATTTTGTCATTTCTGCAGAGATTGTTTCGTGTGTTTTTACCTTGAAGATTTGTTGTTCTCTCAAAGTAAAAGTGCTTGCTTATCCTCTTCTGCGGTGACTAAGTCATGCCATCCTCAAGTGAGAAATCATGATCTCATTTCGGGGTTTGTTTTCCGCCATGCTTTGCACTGACTCCTGAATTTCTAAGCGAAGATCGTGGGCATTGTACCTCAACTGGTACAACTCTGAAAGTATGAACTAGCCACTGGTGACGAACTCTTCTACCTAGTCTCTCAGGTGTTTCCCATCAACAACCAGCTGACTTAGCTAATTTTGTTTTGCTGGTAACTAACAACTAGCTGACTTAGCTGATTTTGTTTTGCTGGTAACTCTAACATCTGCGAAAGCAAAGCTGTGACATGTGAAGTACCGTGAAGGAGGTTAGAGATGTACTGTCGCAACTGCTGATTTTCAGCCTTGAGGGCTGCTTTTTCTTCACCATCTCTGACCACTCTCTCCTTCAAGTTTACTACTACAACCTCAAAGAGGTCTACATCAGCTGATCATGTACTTCTACCAAGGTTGGCTTTGACCAATGTGAAATCATCGGCCTCAACCTCGTTGGCGTTCTTGTCAACTGGTGGCATCTCAACGACAATCCCGTTGAGAACATTCTTTTCCACATGAACTTGCTTTTTGAGTTTATTGTCTAATGTGTCTTCATAGACATTGTCAAACTCAACAAAGTCCAATTGGTAAGATGGTTTTCCTCTTTTCCTAGCCAGGAGGTTCTCAAGCCAAAATGAGGAATCTTGACTAACTTCATTGGGAGGATCAACCCCTAATGAATGGGTTGGTGTAGAGACGTCATGAATCGGTGAATCAGACACCAAATCGACGTGAATTGGAGACGGTTGCAGTGATGATGGATGAATAGGAGGCTCTGCTTCAACTTCTGGTGCTGCCTCAACTGTATCTTGAACTGCATCTATCTGTGGCTCTTGTTGATTTACATCAGCAACCTACATCTTTTCTTTTGTATGTCCTGACATTTTGGTTCCTTCGAGAGGGTTACTCATTGTCTTAACCCTAGGTTTCTACTTAGAAGTGGAAGGTAGTGTATTGGTAACCAATGGCGGCTTTGTAATTGGTGTGACTACCTTTCGCGTCCTCTTGCTATCTAGGAATAGCCTGTTGTTCCTCACAACCCTACTTGATCTTTCCCCAATAGATGTGTAATGTCCCCTTTTTGGGTTGTTCTCGATTTTGGTAGATTAGCCTATTTTTTGACTCTCGTAGGCTAGTGTGGTGGATTAGAGGGTCCAGTTTGGGCGTTATGGAGCTCTTCAGGTGGCAGTTATGAACTGGGTTGTCATTAAATTGTGAAAATATTGAGTATTTAAGCTGGTATAAAAATCTGGAATTTTCAGTTGTGTTTTCCCAATGCAATTTCAGTTTTGAGTTAAAAAATTATTATTGCAACATCCCACGTTTTTCTGCATTATATTGTTGTATCAAACATTGCAAATATATCAAACAAAAACAAAAAAACCACAAGCAAACAAACAGGCAGAATTTCAAAATTAAATATCCTACCAGGGGTGGGATACTAAGTGGTATCAAAGCGGTCTTCTGCCACCCTATTGGGGTTTGAATTAAATATTCAGAGAGCTCACATTGACAACATTTGAGTGACCAGCACTCATCAGTTTCCAGCCAATTTCATTTATGGGTTAGTATAGTATTGTAGGGAAATCCAGCGAAGAAATTGAACAGGATGCCATCAAGATGAGGGAAAGTTATGAACGGGAAGCTCCTTGACTCTTTGAGGACTATCAGAGTATGCCAAATGATTTTAAAGCACAGTACCCTCTTAATGATTTTTTGAACTTTGTTGTCATCTTGAGTCCCGGAAAGATTGGATTGGTAAAGTATATTAGGAGGGTGTATAAGAAGAAAATTTCATCTAAAGGAAAAAAATTATGTCATGGGCACAGTGTGAGCAAGTATGGTAGAACTACTAAATCAGATTATGAAGGTGGTTCTACATCTAAACTCAATGATCAGGTTACAGGAACTCCCATAATGAGCAAGAATGAAATGAGAAGACAAGGTCTATGCTTCACTTGCAAAGGTTTTCGGGAGCCTAACCATCAATGCACGGATAAAAAGGACTCACACCTTGATGAGAGTTTGGCAGAAGCTCTTGATGTTACCTCCAGCACTCAAGAGGTTGTTATCAGCCTTCATAACAATTCTGATTTTTATGACAGCAGTCATTCTTTTGAGCGTAATCACGATCTAAATATTATGGCACATGAGAATATAGTGGAAGGGTCTACTAATGTTGGCACGCAAGATATGAGTGTCAAACACAAGGAAAGCAAGGAGAATACAAGCCATAACAATTCTGATTTGTGTGACAGTAGCCTGATATATTTGCATCAACATGAGGTTACCGCCATTACACTTGAGAATGATGGTTGTGTGGAGCTCCCTAACATTGACATTCAAGATTTGGGTGTTAAAAATGAATTATGTGATGTGGATTCAAGTCACTGCAAGTCTGATTTTGCAAATCAGACCTTAGAAGAGTTACTTGTTGGTGATGGGGAAGAAGTGGGCAATGATTATGTCCAATCAACAGCTTCTACTATGCCATTGGAGCCATCCCATGTGGTACATGACAACAGTACCTTCGTTGGGGAAGTGTGCAGAGTTGATGGCTCACATGATGGTGGGAGTTTGCGTTCTATCTCTCTCAATAGAGAGAGGCTCAAGGAAAGAGAAGGAGGTTGTTTAGGAGTTCAATTCAATTCATTGTTCTAGGGGTTGGGAGATGGATGATTCAAATCAGCACGGAGTGGTTGTGCAGTTTGTGAATAATCCATTATTTGAGTCCGACGCAGAATTGGTTTATGATAATCCACTCTTCGAATTGGATGTTGATCTCCCTCCTGACACTAGTACAAATTTGAGCAATGATCGTAGTGTTTGGGATCCTTCTGGTGCATTAGGATTCCAGACAGAGCTCACGGAGGAGTTTTTTAGTGTGTACACAATGAGGAGTGCCTACAGCTTTGTTTTTGATTCACCTGTACATGATGTGCATTCAATGCACATTCCTAGTGCGCATAAGTTAGTCAATGGGCATGATGGTCTGGTTAGTTATCACATCTATGAGAGTTTAGTAGGGAATAGAGAGAGATGTGGTGTAGCAAAAACTTCCAGATGTTCTTATCTCCGCATGACAAATGAATGTGAGTTCAGATTGTATTGGGATCCCGGTGGTGACAGGGTTGGCACTGCAGTTTCGATGGGCCCCGACAAGTTGCTTCACCATTTTCAGCATGGTGAAGTTGAGATCAGATTTGTGCAGAGGAAGTCGAAGGATATTAGACATGGCAAACTTCCATTGTGGATTTGGGATCCAGGAAAATTTTGTTGGACACTCTTCAGTGTGCTAAGGGATCCTTCATGTGCATCAAGGTTCCAATCTATGAAAATCCACACCCAAATTTTGTTCCAAAAAAACAAGCAGCAAGAATACAACAATATTTGATATCGAATTAATGCAAGATCTGAAACAATTAATCTGAACAAAATGTGAATTCGTCTGATGTAATAACAGCTAGAATGAATTGCTTCACCAGGTGGATAGATTCAATACAAAATACCATCAGAAATGCATCAACAGTATAGGAATTCGATCACTGGCAAATCTGACTAGGCACGTTGATTGTCTTCAAACTTGTGCGCAGGAAGCACTAATCAATACCCAGCACATCTCCTGAGATCACCCGAGTGTTCCAAGATAGTACGCTCAATACTGCGGCCAAGGTGTTTCCTTTGTTAACTGGTGCTCGCGTGATTCTTGCGTGGGGGGTTGGAACCTGAAAGATGTTGCGTCGTCCTTCCAATGAAATCGATTGAGCAATGGCAGCCAGAGTCGTGAGGCTTGGCCAGAACGCCTCTTATAATCACGCCTTCTCTATACACGGGTGCTTGGGCGACTATGTTTCAATATCGACGATGAGCCTAAACCCAATCCTGAGTGCCAACGCCAGTTGAACTATGTCCCTCTGCGATACTTGGCAGAACAATGCGTCCAAAATTCGTGATGAAGAAACAATGAAATCAACTCCTATAAATACTAATCAAACCCCCCAACCTTGAGCATGTCGACTAGAGAAATAAAATGAAATTCAAATTGAACTTGGCGTCTCAAATGAGGTCGGCCCACACTATTATTTATTTATTTTATTATTAATTTAATAGTGTTTAAAATCAGTTTTCTCTTTCAAGTCGGCCGGAGGGTCATTTTGAATTTGGGACATTACAGTCCCCTCCCTCACACTATTGCTGGTCCTCCAACAACCTCAAATTGTGATGCTCAAAAATATCCACTCCTTCCCATGTGGCATCTTCAATGGGCAGATTTTTCCATTTCACCAAATATTCAGGAATATTCCTTAGTCGCTTCTCCGTCACATCTAACATTATCAGGTTCCAAAATGAGTTTTCCTTCATCATCGAGAGGTGGTAACTCAATGGATGGTGTGACTTGCTGTCCCAAAACCCTCTTCAAGCATGAAACATGAAAGATGTTGTGAATTCTGCTCCCTTGAGGCAACTCGAGCTCATATGCAACCTCCCCAATCCTCCTAGTGATCTTGAATGGGCCATAAAACCTGGGTTTTAATTTTTCCACTCCATTTCCCTTGAGGGAAGACTGACGGTAGTGCTGCAACCTCAAATACACCATGTCATTAACCTCAAAAACCCTCTCAGACATTCGCTGATCTGCGTATAGTTTTTGCTAGTTTTGGGCACGCTGCAGATTTTCTTTCAAGGAATTCATGATGCCAACATTATGTTGTACCATGTCTCTAGCACTCGGTACTCTACCGTCTGCAAGAATTAGATTCATGAAGGAGGTAGCCTCATAACCATAGAGTGCTTTGAAAGGGGACATTCCAATTGACATGTGATATGTGGTGTTGTAGCAAAACTCTCCAAGATGTAGCCATTTTACCCAAGCTGATTGCTGCCCCGTCACATAGTTTCTCAAATATCCTTCAATCCATTTATTTACGATCTTCGTTTGTCCATCTGTTTGTGGGTGATAGCTAGTGATGGAAGTTAACTCTGTGTGAGCCACAACGAAGGCCGTTACCGTCTCAGCAAACAACTTTTCAACAAAGGATCCATCCAGCGATAGACAACCGTCAGACAGAGTATCAGGTTACTTTAATAGAAACACCAGGTGTGGGATCCAGGGGTGACCATAGTCGGGCCATTTAGAGTGTGCAGGGTGCGCCTACGTAACTGCGAGGTTATGCAATGCAAGGCCCAGTGGGACCAATACTCTGAGGAAAATGCCACTTGGGAGGATTATGAAGAAATCCTTCAAAAATTTCCTTATCTTTTGATGAACAATTGAGAACATTATATTTATGAATATGTTTATGTTATGTTTAAAATTTAGAATAAACAATCATCGAGGACGATGATTCTTAAGGGGAGGAGTATGTTACATCCCCTACTTTGAGACTATGAATTGGTAATGTATTTTCAAATGCAAGTTTGTTGCAAGTAACTGCTTTCATTTGAATATGACATTGGAAATGCATAAGTTGTTCTTTTATTATTGTAACTGTAATATTAACGAACTCTTTATTTTGCAAATGAATTTATTGTTCACATGAAGTTGAATGAGATCATGAGATTAAATTTAAATGTATATTATTTAGTCGTTGAGAACGATCTAACCATAATCCTTGTCAGTGGATGCAGGATTGTCGAAGCCACGAGAGAAAGGGAAATATCATCAGGGAGAGGACATGGTTAACAATGGATCAATTTTATTGTCTACCTCGAGCCGATGTATGACAAATATCTAAATCGTAACTTGGCCATAAATAATATAAAGTAATTAATTACTCTATAAGTTAATTTAAATATATATATATTAATCTTTAATTATTTTTAAGAGATTGCAAATTGATTAATAATGTTATAATAAATAATAATAAATTAGAAGAGGAGTGAACTAATGTTCAATATCAATTTAACACTTGTAAATATTAAATATTGGCATCGAATGGTTATAATTAAATTGAATTATTTTGAATTCTTTGGGGAATCGGAGTTATGAAGAAATGTCTTTCTATTCTCGTGCCACCCCCTTCTTGAAACGTCCTAGAATGGCAGACTAAGGGGCAGGGCGTTGATAATGATACGATTCAAGGCTGGAAGTCGGGGAGTATTCTACACTTTTTCCTTTCATCGACTGAATTGAGTTTACACATTCTTGAACCCACTGAGTTTCTTCTAAAAAGGAATTCCTTGTTTCATTCGGGAGGCTAAGACATTTAGTCTGTATGCAAACCTTTCCGTGCTACTCATAATCTTCCATTTCTCTTTATCGAATCCTTGTCTCTGACCTCAAAATTGTGGTCAATTTAATTTCGTCCTTCCCATTCATCAGAGATCTTCTTGGGTTTTTAATTTTCAAATATCATCTAGTGTTAGCCGCGCACGTGGCAGAAAGTCTCGTTGCTTCCATTCAAATCTTTATTTGAGTGGCGGGAGTTTCCTACCTGATTGCGTCTTCAGCTACGGTGAAAGACTAGCGAGTTTTATTGATAGAATTTGGAGGTTGAAGCTATCGGAATTGGAACAACTCTTCAGGCACGTATGAATCTTTGTACACCAGCTATAGTTTGCGTATTATCTCCTTTGAAATATGTTTGATAATATCTTTCTTTTAGTGAAACCCGTGTGTGTTGAATCTTGTGATATCGTTTCTATTGTAAGAACCCTAATGGAAATTTTGAGATCGAAGTTTTCTTCTTCTCGACCTGGAACCAATATCAACTTAGTACTTATCTTGATAAAACTCTGTATTTCCTTATGTCGAGTCTAAGCTTCTTAAAATTCTTCTTAATCTGTCTTGTGTTAGTATTTGAAGATTTGTTGGGTTTTTAATCTGAAAAGGAATTTCACCTAATCAGTTTGATCTGTTGCTGACCTTGGGCTTTCCCATGTTATTCGAACCTTTATGGGATATAAAAGTGGTCTTTAAAACTCATCATTTTAATCTCTTCATTCACACATAAATCTTGTGGTTGTGATACAACCTGGAACTAAGAGGGAATAACCAAACGTTGTAAACTTACTTGAGACCAAAATCTGTAGTTGATTGGTAAGATCGGAAAGACCATTTAATCGAATATGTCATTCAGTATATAAGAGATCAATGATAACAACCTTTGTTTTGAGAAGACAGTTAATCTTAAAAGAAGTGATAGATGTTGAGTCGAGACTCTCTCTCTCTCTTTTTCTCATGAAAAATAGATGCTTAATGATATTAGCTTAACCTTAATAAGAGAGACTTGAAAATCCTCTATGCCAGTGAACCTCTTTTATTATGTATGAAACTTGATGGTTAAGATATAACTTCGAACTAAGATGAAATGGTAAATAAACTACTAATTTAAAATTAGAACTTGATCTGAGAATCATCATGTCAAGCAAGGGTGAGAGTGCTGACTGCACAAGAGTGCCAACGATATCAACACAGGAGTGCCAGAGATATCAGCACAAAAGTGTCAATAATATTAAAATCCTTGGCCAAGGTACGATGCTAGATTTAGCATTTGTCAGCTATCAAGTACCAGATATACCACTAATCACAGTGACCTTTCTAGTTGGGAGGTACCCTTAGTAAGGTCAATCAGGAGGTATAGGTCATTGACACCAAGCTCAGAGGCATGATGATAATTTGATCCATGTTGATTACCCTCGTGAATAGCGGGTCCTTCAGTTGAAGAAACTCGGGAAGCCAGTAGGTCTTGGTTGGGCGGTAAAGCCCCTAATGATAATTCTCTTTCCCTCCTTGATAAAGATTCCCAAGTATAACAACATGAAGATGATGTCAAATGTAATCCTTTCTCACTCGTAAATCCAAGTACATGCAATGCTCATTAAAGTTTACTTTCATTTATGTTGTACCCAAACCAAATTTTTTGCTTCATTAAGGCATTTTGCTTAAAAGAGTCTAAACCTTGTTAAAATGATGTCAAAATACAATTTTTGGGCAAGTCAAGCATGGACTTTGGTCAGTGTCAGGTCAGTCATAAGCAGCAATTGGTCAGTACCTGGAGGTTAGAACCTGAACCTGGGACTCAAAGCAGGACATGTGATGATGGACAAGCGCTTCACGATGAGATTATACTCCTACAAGGTCAAATCAGTGGCTAGAGTAGTGTTTACAGAGGATGAAACATATAAAGATTTCAAGCAAAAAGCAAATCTACACCCCTATAGCCCAGGGGCACCCTTCTTTTTGAAGGCTCAAATCTTGTTGCATGTGCTTGCAAATACATTCAATCTCTTCAGAATTAGTCTAGCTTTCCGACGAGCTATCAAGTGAAGTCATCCAAAGTGAAAAACTCCGGCAATTGACGTCAGAAGCTAAAGGTACAAGGAGGTTACATGTCACAGAGGTTGTCAAGTTTTCAGTTTCTGTGCCCCTGTAGCCCAGGGGCGCCCTTGAATTTGACCCCTCAGATGGATGAATTTGCAAATTTTGTTTCCAACAGATCTTTTATAACTCAATTCAGCTCCGCAACGCACCAGTTCGCGAGATGATCCGACATTTTGAGTGATTGTGGCAGAAGTTCTATCGAGCATGTAAATCAAAGGGTGGAAAAATGTAGAAATACACACCTGTACCTCTATAGGCCAGGGGCACCCAGCGTTAATGTAATAATTAATTACACCAACACTTTAGGCCTGCCAAATGGGGTTTTTAGCAATCACAGTCTTCACGAGACTTGTGCGCAATTACTCCAGCTATCCAACGAGTCCAGCCATCAACCTCCGAGATTTGTCAAACGCCCGTACGTGAAAGGTCAATGTAGAGTGCTGAAGAAATCAGACAGCCAGAAAAATGGCGAAGTATGGAAAATGCACATCCCCTTGGAAAAGGCGCCCTTCTTTTTGAGGTCTTAGAAGCAGTTTTCTTGCTTTGTCACCTCCAAAGACATCTCTTGTAAGTTGTTCTAGCTACGCAGAGAGATTGACAATGCGCAAATCGGAGTACTCCAACTCCCGGTATCAGGGGACAAATTATGGTGTTCGGATGAAAGTTACACTTTTGACAAATTAGTGATTGCACCTTCACAAGCTAGGGGCGCCCTTGCTTTTGGGGTTCCTAATGCAGCTTTCAGATGCCTTACATAAAATCGTTGGATGCGGAATTCTTCCAGTCACACAATGAATCTATCATCCAATCAACAGGGTTCATCGTTCATCATTCAATTTAATCAAAGGCGCCTAATTTTTTGAGGTGTCAAACGTTGATTTTAGCAATTGCAGCTCCTAGCAGACATTTCATCCTTGTTCTGCAGGCTTCGCGATGGATATCTCAGTTTAGTCACAGCCTCACTCAGTCACCCAGAAATCAGAGCTGAATAGGGGCAACTGTAACTTTCAGTGAGCTATAAAGTAGGAAGTTAGCGAAAAATCTCATAACTTTTGCAAATGGACGCCTGGAGAGTTAATTTTTGACTTTTCCGAATCCAGATGCTGAGATTGTTGCTAATTTATCAAAAATAATTTTAAATTCAGTTTTTGCATGCAAAGCATTAAAATGGCAATTTTCTTCAATAATTTATTATTAGTGCCCTTTTTAATGTTTAATCTCAAATTTGCATGTTAAAGCTAACTAAATATTTTAATATTATTTTGTAATCCGGGACTCCGAGTCAATCTCAGTCGAAGTAAAGGGGGTCCAATGTGATGAGCCTTGCTAGCTCACTGCTCAAACCCCTGTCTTTTTCTTAAGTCTATTTGTGTTTTTTAGTTTTTTAGAGAAATTTTGTAGACAGAAGAGAAGGGGCGCATCATATAAAAGCTCACAGAATGAAAACTTGAGCAAAAATTTAATCAAACTGAAATTGTAGAAGGTGTTTATTATCATCAACAATGGATTTAAAACATACAAACATACCCGAAAGCCTCCAGATTTTTTAAATAAGAAATCCGACCAGCATAGTGAAGAACTGACGAAAACTGGAGTAGAGAGTTACAGATTGCAAAGTTTATTTTGAAACTGAAGCCAGAGAGAAGTATAGGTAGGGCGCCCAAGTTCATGAAGAGAGATCCTCAAAAAGAAGACGTTTCTCCAAAAAGCCAAAAAAAACCTTCCTTGCAAGTGCCACGCCCTTTCAAACAAAAAGCATCAAAAACCATCTTTGAAGGTACACCCAAACAGCCATGAAGTCTGCCATGGTAAAGGAAGAATAGCAACTAATAAACCCTCTATTTTTGATGAAGAACACTACAAAAATCTGTTGAAGCACTGCAGAACTTCTGAAATGAAGCTCTCTCAATCTGCACTAATTCAGCTGATCTTTCACAACTTCACAAGTGCTCACACTGAAGAGATTTCGTTCTCCAATGGTGGATTTGCTGCAAACCTGATCACAGGCTGAAAGCAAGGGAAAAAACCTCCAAGGCAAAGTTGAAATATTCAAAAAGATGAGTTTCTCATTGCCCAAACTCCTTATAAAGCAAAGGAGGTGAAAACCTAAGAAAGCCGTACCTTTTAGGTTTTTAGATCATTTAAATTTATGGAAATAAACTTAAGTCACTTTCCATAGTCTCCCTTTTGATTTTTGGCGCCTCCTTTAAGTGAATAAAAGATATAACATTAAAATATTCACTTTAGACTTAATTTAAGTGAAATAAGAATTATAAAGTCAATTTGACTTTATAAAAAGACTTTAAGTTAAAAATTAACTTAAATCACTTAAGTAAGCCTATCTCCCTCAATTCTCAACAGAATTCAATGCCGTCAGAAGCAAAGAAACTCCTGTACTGCCAAGGCCTGCAATGAGCCTATCCACGATCTCAGAAAATGAAAATGACCGAACTCTCCAGAAGGTACCACTGACCCTCTAACCGATCTAGTTAGCCCACAAGGGTCCAAGAAAAGGGCTAACACACTGCATCAGGTGACTGACTAGAGTGGGGACATCACATCCAATCAGACAATTATTTTCAAAATCAGGGTTTTAAATCTTGCAGGGGCACCATTATGGTACGATTTTGCTTTATTTATTCAAGACTGGCACCATTTCTCATTCATCCAACTTGAGCAGAGGCGAATTTCCTTCAGAGTTGGGCGAATTTTCATCAGCAATCAGTGGCAAAGACATCAAAAACATTCTTTTGCAAGTACAAGTCCAGATTCATCAGCAAATTCAAGCCAGAGTAGCGATTTTGGCAGAAGAAAACATCAAAAAATGTTTTTTTTCTTCTCAATTTCTTCCATTTTCTCGTCTTAAATTCATTCGCATGTTTGAAGAATTGGCAACTTTTGACAAAACAAATCATCTAGGTCGATTCAAAATAGCTTCCTCGAGAAAACCCATGTGCTAGAATTTTTTAGGAAAATTTGTTCCAAAGCATCAGTTCTTGAAGCTCTGATTTTCTTAACTGAAATTCCTCTGCATGGTCGAGTAGAAGTCAAATTTTCGCAAATCTAACATTCTGGGTTGTCTTAGAATCATTTTCTGGACAAAACCCATATCTCAAAACTTTTCGTGAAAATTGCTCTTCGATAGGCTATTTTTAGCCTCAGCAGGGTATTTTTAGCTTTCCCGAAAAGTTGTTAGAATATAGTCGTGTTCACAGTCAACAGGTGAGTTTTTCATAATGTAATACACTCAGTTCGAATTCAAGACCAAAACGGTCTTGACTCATGACTCCATCGGTACAGTTGATACAAATTTACATAAGGTGCTTCCAGAAGCAGTCTTGGATCCAGTCAAGATAAAAGATTCAATACTTCAAAACATTCAACAATCCGGGTTGCTTGAGGCCGCTTCTATACCTATCTGAGCCGCTTCTATACCTATCTCAGTTCATTGCATAGAGTTTGTAATGTCTTGTGTTAAGCATTACAATTTTGCTACTCGCGAGATACAGTCAATAGATGGACGAGTCATATGCAGTCTCAAACCCCTGGACATCGAAAGATGTTTTGGTATTCTTCAACACCCAAACAGTCTAGTCATTTCCATGGAGCAATGTGAGCGAGCATTCAATGCTGATATGGACAAGTGTCAAAGTAAGATGGCAAAGAGATGGTTAAAACAGAAAAAGAACAAGTTGCCGAGCAATGTGGGTCGTGGTGAATACAAGGATGAGTATGCGGTTTTGATTACACTTCTTAATCATGTCTCAGGTCATGCAAATGCAAACAGATTCCAGCCTTGGATGTATTATATCATTGGTCAAATCATCTCCGGGCGAAAGCATTATGACTGGGCATCCTTCATCAGCGACGTTCTCCACGAGCAAATCACTGGTTTTCTAGTTGCCCACCAGTTTCACATGTGTTCCTACCTCATATACTTGATCGCCTATCAGGGTCAGTTTAGAGGGTTGAACACGATGGGCATACTCAGTGTGCAGAAAGTCTACCATTACTATGACCAGCTTGAGTTCACGAAGGCTAAATGACATTTCAAGCGTGTGCATGAGGCTTTCTTGACGTACACAATGAGGAACCTGGACCGGGAGTTGCATGTTCGTATCTCAGCGATTGCTAGAGCAGCGATGGTTGATTAGACAGACTGGTTCATTCAGTTCCCTACATATACCTACATCCGCGTCTACGAATACACAGGAAATCCAGCCATGCTTTCACGCTATCCTTCACATAAAATAGTCTTCATGGAGTTACTGAGGCAACTGTACGATGTTCATCGACATTTGCGCCACAAGAGTAAACAAGCTGCCAACTTTCCAATGCAGTTCAGAATCTATTGGCGCAAGACAGCAATTGATGCTAAAGCTGCAGGACAAGAGTTGGAGAAATATAAACTCAAGTACCTTGTCGACACCTGCACATATGATCCTTGGGGTCATTATACAGCACACCTTGGTGGTCGCCCATACCATAAGCCTACAATGGAGGATTATTGGGTGAACTGCGAGGATGATTTTGAGGTGCGCAGATGCAGCTGTAGCAGGTTCTCTCTTCCGCAGATTTATGTCTTCTTGGTGGAAGATGTGGGAAGTTTGTCAGAGGATGAGGGAGATACACTTCCTCAATTTTTCAGAGAGCAGGTTGATACACAACCACTGCCGATTGTTGATTGGTTCTTATATTCATCAGTAAAGGAGAGGTCAAGTAGAGTTATTCAAAATAGTATACTTTACCTCGAGAGCAAGAAGACCAGGAGGGTAGTCGTGCCTAGAACAGAGCTGCCACCGGTGGATGCTTCACTACCTTCCTTGTCTAAACCTAAATATAAGGAAAAGGAGTAACCCTCCTAAGAAGAGTCAAGCGCCTAACAACTCAAAAGGGAAGGAACTTGCTACTGAGACACACATGGAGCCTGTTAGAGAGCCAGTTCAGAGTTTGCCAGAGCCTGAGGTTCAGCCACGCATACCATCACCGACGCCAGAGCAGTCTCCAGTTCCAATTCACATTGATTTGGACTTGGACTCGCCACCTCGCAGTAACACCTCTACACGTTCACTCTCGTCGAAGCCTCACATTGCTAGTACAGACCCTTCCAGTGGGATTAGTCAAGACTCATCTTGGCTGGAGAGTCAACTAGGAAGGAAGAGGAGGCAACCATCTTATGTACTTGATCATTCAGATTTTGATCATGCCTACCAGGATGTGCCCGACAAGAGGATCAAGAAACAAGTCCATGTGGAGAGGAATGTTGATATGGAGATTGTCATTGAGACTGCTATACCTCCAGAGGGGAAGAGTCTGAATGAGATTGAAGTTCAGGATTTCGAGGTGATCACAGCCAACCTTGGTCGAAGCACCTGCCAGACACAGGTTGATCTCCTACAGGTTGCAACAGATAGCGCAAGGGATAGAATACTAAAAGATGGAGAAGACAAGGCAGCCCTCAAAGCTGAAATCCAACAACTTCATCAATACATTTCTAGCCTTGTACACAGAACGGAAGATGTCACCGTCATACTCCCACCAATGCTAGAGCCACCGGCAGAACAGGGTTAGCTTGATCACCTGGTTGCTTACGACAAGTGTTTGGAGGATTGGGAGGAGTTCGTTACTAGAGGCGGCTTTGTGCTTGCAGAGTTATACTAGTTATAGTACAATGCACGCGAACTCTATTTACATCTCCAAGATGAGAAGCGAGACTTGGTGATGGACAGACCCAGGGACGAGATTATGATTGCTCACCTGAGGATGGCATATGAATCAGTCACAGATGCAAAAGACAAAGAGGCTATCTACACTTGGAGGACACAGTTGATCTTCAAGGCGAAGATAGAGGAGACAATGGCATCAAAGTTGGCTAAGAGCAGAGAGCACGTCACTAGTGCACTCCGGTATGTAAGAACTCTCGTGTCTCGCATACCATGCCGGTATCAGCTTGAGGGTGGTGCGTATGTTGAGTTTGCTAACGTACAGACAGACTTCCAAGCACTCATTCATAGTATTTTCAGTGGGGAGACCATTGCCTATAAGATGAACCAACTTACAGTCATGTCAGTGCTGCTTGATGAAGCAACCAGAAGCAGAGGTGAACTTCAATTACGCCAACAATTTATGCAATGAATGGTATTCTTTTATGTTAAATGTTTGTTGTAAGATTCTGCAGTTAAACAGTTATTTGAATCATTCTACTGAAATGAAAGATCTGAATTTAGTTAATGAATATAAAGAAGATATTTCTTTTCCTTTGTTCATTAATTGGTATAATGAGAACCCTAGATGGTTTAGTTAGTTAGTTATAGCCGAATGAAATCTAGCAGTTGTTTCCATTTCTTAAACCCTAAGAAAGACTGTTGTTACATTTGTTTAATAGTTGTAGTATTTGTTCGTTACTTTCTGGAAGAAAGAAAAGTAGTTATATCTTTCTGTAATTTTCTGTATATGTTTACAGTTAATAGTTTTTCCTTTCAGTTGGGATTGGTAGTTTAAAATTTAGTTGATAAGTTGTATAATGTAACGACATCGGAATTGGTTTTCTTTTCCATCTCACTACAAAGGAAACCCTAGTTTGACAATTATTTAGTTATTGATCTTCCATGAAATGATTGGTGAAACAGTAAGTTGTTTCAATTTAGCTGAAACTGGAAACTTAGAAGTTAGTTGAAAATTTTAATTGATTCGGTTGAAATCGATTGGAAACTCTTGAATGCAAACAAGTTAGTTATACTCAGTAGAAATTTGGTAGATGATATCAGATGTTGGGATTGAGTTGTTACAAGCTGATTGCTGCCTCGTCACATAGTTTCTCAAATATCCTTCAATCCATTTATTTACGATCTCCATTTGTCCATCTGTTTGTGGGTGATAGCTAGTGTTGGGAGCTACCTCTGTGTGAGCCAAGCGGAAGAGCTCTTTCCAAAACAAGCTGATAACCCTGCTATCCCTGTCACTCACAATGTTTCTTGGCAACCCATGGAGTCTAAAAATTTCTCTAAAAAACAAATCTGCCACTTGAGGAGCCTTAAATTCTGAAGTAATGGCATAGAAATGAGCATATTTAGTGAGCCTATCCACCACAACATAAATACAATCTTTACCTTGTACCCTCAGAAGCCCAGTGATGAAATCCATTGATATTCTCTCCCATTTTTGATAAGGAATAGGCAATGGCTCTAACAAACCAACTGGTAACACATTTTCTGTTTTATTTTGTTGGCACACCATACATTCTCTCACATGCTGCAAAATATAATTTTTCAGCCCCTTCCACGAGAAACGTTCCCTCATTTGTAGGTCTTGTAGAATCCGGGGTGGCCAGCAAGAGGAGTGTCACGGCATGCTCTCACAATCCTATCCTTAATCTTGGAGTGGGGCACAAGATACACCCGATTCTTGTAGAGGATGAGATCAGCAACCACCTTATACCTGTCATCAATTACTTTTCCTTCCAAAATATCATTAGCAAATGAATCTCTAGCATACTCAGCTATAATTCCTACCCTCTAATCAGCAGATATATCAGTCATAGCACAAAAATAAGGCTTCCTAGAGAGTGCATCCTCTACCACATTGTTCTTTCCCTTCACATATTCAATATCAAAATCATAGGCTTGAAGTATGCTTACCCATTTTTGTTGTCTATCATTCAAATCACGCTGATTGAGGAAGTACTTCAAGCTGTTATAGTCCGTCTTCACCACAAATTTCCCACAAACCATGTACTATCTAAACTTTGCAAGGGCGCGCATGATAGCCAACATCTCTTTATCATAGATGGAGAAAGCCTTCTCTGAATTTGTGAGTTTCCTGCTCTCATATGCTATGGGGTGCTTATTTTGCATCAATACCGCTCCAATACCTTCCCCTGAAGCGTCACACTCAAGTACAAAAGGTGATGAGAAATCTGGAATAGCCAAAACAGGACACGAACTCATTACCTCCTTGAGTTTGTCAAATGCCTATTGTGTTGTGGGACTCCAAGCGAAAGCTCCTTTCTTAGTCAGATTAGTCAATGGTGTTGCAAGCTGGGAGAATCCCTTCAAAAATCTTCTATAGTAGCTGCAAAGGCCCACAAATCCTCTCAATTGTGTCAAGTTCTTGGGTCTAGCCCAATCCTGAATGGCCTTGATCTTCTCCTCATCAACACTAACCCCTTGAGCGCTGATCTTATGGCCCAAGTATAGAATCTTCGTCATCCCAAACTCACATTTAGACATTTTAGCATAAAACGAGTTCTTCTCAAGAATGTCAAGCACCTCCTCTATATGCCTCAAATGATCTTCCCATGTCTTACTGTAGATCACGATGTCATCAAAGAAAACCGACACAAATTTCCTCAACTGAAGAATGAATACCTGATTCATACAAGACTGGAATGTAGTGGGGGCATTGGTTAGCCCAAACGGCATCACCAAGAACTCATAATGCCCATAATGACACCTGAAAGTTGTCTTATGCACATCCCTGACTCTAATCTAATGATATCCTGAATGTAGATCAATCTTGGAAAAGTATACTACTCCATGTAGCTCATCTATCAATTCATTGATCCTGGGAATAGGGTAGTGGGTCTTGATTGTCTTCTTGTTGAGAGCTCTATAATCGATGCACATCCTGAGTGTCCCATCCTTCTTTTTGACCAACACCACCGATGAGGCGAAAGGACTCGAGCTTGGCCATATGTGTCCCATATCCAACAACTCCTTGATGGCCTTCTCGATCTCTTCCTTGTACATCCTTGGATGACGATATGGAGTAGTGATAACCGGTTTGGCTCCTTCTTCAAGCTCTATCACATGCTGAAACCCCCTATTCGGCGGCAACCCCAATGGAATCTCGCGAAACACCTTGCACTTTTTGTTCAAGACAGCCTAAATGTCAATGGGAAAGGTTCTTTCTTCTTTCGGTGGACTAGTGTCTATGACCAAGCACTCTGCTGCCCATGCTACTTCACCTCTACGAAAAGACCGTTCCATCGTTTTTGCTGAAACCACCATAGGACCATTCCGAGTGAGGCCCTTGAGAACAACCTCTTTACCATCATGTTTGAATTTCAGCTCCATGGTTTGGTAATTGGTGGTGTACTCCCCCAAAGAATGAAGATACTGAACTCCCAAAACCATGTCTGTGTCACTAATATCAAAAACATAGAAATCATCCCTCATCTTGTGTCCTCCTAAGATCAACTCCATTTGTCGAATCAGTCTAGTGCAAGAAAGGATATTTCCTCCAGCAGCTGCCACATCAAACCCTTCAAAGTCTTCTGCTCCCAAGCGCAACTTGTGTAAAGTGCCTTGCCAAATCTGATCCAAAAACACTGATTTTCTACCTTTGGAATTTTGACAAACACTTTGTATGCAATCTTCAATTTGCTGGTAATTGATTTCAGATTGCTTTGTCTTTGATTTGATGGATGCAAATGTTGTTCAAATGATTGGAAATAACTTCTAAGATATGTATTCAAAGTTCTAAAATGAAGATGCAACTCTTTTTGTGTTTTCAAATGCATATGAATGAATTTCTAAATGCAAATGTCCACCTACAGCCAAGAGGTATTTTCACAAACACTTGGCATACATACTAATTGAGAGAAATGTAATTACATAGAAGAAACATTTTTACAAACACCTCTCATGTAATTTCCCTAATGCCAATAACCATCTACAACACTATGACATTTCTACAAACATTTAGTATGCAAACTAACATGAGGGAATGAAAGCTACAGCCAGAGGCAATTTGTCAAACATCTGTCATACAACCTTATAACTCCTTCATTAAGTGCAAATCCAAATACAAGGCTGTTATACAATGTTGATATGATGATTGCAACTACTCAAAATGCAATGCCAAGACTCTTGGCTTACAATGGAATGAATAATGCTATTACAAATATGATATAGAATATGCACCTACAGCTGCAGGAAGGCAGCGACTAAAATAATCTAATATGACAATGCAAAGCATGCAAATACATAAAGGAACCTGGTAATAATATGCTGAAGGAAATCGATGATGAAATGGCAACTTGGTATTTTCAAAACAATCTTCAATGATGCACAATCTTCACCTACAGCAGCCGCCCCTGTTCTTGCCTGGCAACTCTTTAGAAAAATAAATACAGCCTCTAAGCTCCTCGAATTTGTTATGAAAATGATTGCCAACACCAAAGGAAGCAATCCCTCAAGTGCCCACAAAATTATATCTCCTTATTGAAGAGCAACGAATGAAAATGTAATTTCTCTCATGGCTGATCTGCAGACTGAAACAAAATTGCAGACTTCAAAATATCTCATAAACCTCTCCAAAAATGACCTCCAATGATTGCAATAAGTCCAATGAGAAAGACTGAAGTATCTTCCTCCACTATCCAACTAGGGTTGGTGTTGCACAACCGAAATTGGCACTTAACCAGCTAGGTTTGGTCTTTCACAAACGAAGACTGGAAAACAATAAGCTAAGCATTCAGCTTCAGCAGTGTAGTAGAAAAGTGTTTGCAACTCAAGATGTCCAAATGCATAGCCCAAGCCTCTTTTTATACTTTTTCAACCTCATCACCAAGAGACTTCTAGAAGATTCCAGAAATATTCCTTAAGTGACTTTATTACTTTATTATTTTATTATTAAGTCACTTAAGTCACTTTTTATTATTAAATTAATTAAATAATAAGTCATCCCTTTTGATATTTTATTTTATGGGAATAACTTAATAAATAATTAATTTAATAACATCTCTTGATTTAATTAAATCATCAATTAAGCTATCCTCATAAATTATCAATAATTTGGACAACTTAATTAAATAATTTAATTAAATCACCATACCTCTAATTCGGAGACATGACAACTTGGCAACTATCTTCGTGTCAATGAAATTATGAGTAGCTCAGCTATCTATCAGCACTGTCACTCTCTGACCTCGAAGGACTCCTCGAACCTGGAGAGAATGGTATCGTGGTGCTCTTGAAAGTGTTGCAAGAGTAACTCCCGTGGGACCTCCTCCCATCACAACCTCTTGTTCTCCCTCATTAGTGACCTCCTCATTGCCCCCTTCTTTGGTTTTTGCTTCATCATCAGAAACCACTTCAATGTAGTAAACTTGACCTCTCCCTCGACATCGGTGATCGTCATTCCATTTTTTCTTGCAATGGTAGCACAAACCCTTTCGAAGAAGTTCATTTCTTGACATTTTTGATCCATTCGGTCCTGGGATAAAATTTTTAGAGAAAGGCTTTCTTGGCTGCCCTGCGGGTGTGGTTTTGGCCATAGGTTTGGTGGAGTCTTCTAGACTCAAAGCTCTCACCAAGCCTCGAATGGATTCAGATAATCCTTCAATGAAAAAGAATGTGAGCCTTCTGTCTGAAACATCTGGTACCATCACTGCAAGCCTCTGAAATTCTGAAACATAATCATCCATGGTGCCCATCTGCTTCAATCTTGTCAACTCCTAAAAGAATGCCTCTGGATCTTTCCTATCAAATTTGTCCATCAGTTTTTGTGTGAAATCAGCATATGTCCTCACAAGCCCGAATCCTTGGGTCACAATACCATGGTACCACCATTCATGAGCCAAGCCCTCCAAGTGCAATATGGTGAATTTGATAGCTTCTCCTTTCGTCATGGGGCTGAGAGAAAAGTATGCGTTCAATTTATGAATCCATGAGTGTGTTATCACCTTCCCCGAACCATCAAAAGTTGGAAGTGAAAGCTTGCTGACTTTTTTCTGCAAATCCTTGTTCATTCGTTGTGGACGTAGTCTCCCATCGCTTCCAAACTCCCTCCTAGCTGCAATGAATTGACCAAGTGGAATGGCAACCTGAGCTTCAGCGTCTAACTTCATGTAGTCCTGGACAATGGTGTTGAAGATGAGATGTTCTTCTTCCTCATGTGTTGCTTCAATACTAGGCAAAAATGTGGGTTGAGAAGAACTGTGAGGTGAATCCCTTGATGTCCTGTTGTGCTCTCCTCCTCTTGAGTGTTCATGGTTCCCTTCTTCAGCCGTGTTAGACCTTGATTTGTTGTTACTTGCAGTCAGATTTTGCAACATTTGCAGCAATGCTTGATTTGTCTAATCTTGCTTCTCCATGAAGGCCCTAAATTCCTTGATTTGGTCCTCCATCTTCTCCTTACCTCTGTCTCCAATTCCCTGACTAGCATTTTGATTATTTGCTTCTAGCTTCTTTTTTTCTCTTTCAATAGCCCTTAAGTCCCTTTGACTCAGTTGCATAGAGAATCATCCCCCACGCTGGCAGGATCACTACTCTGATACCACTATGAAAATCCACACCCAGATTTTGTTCTGAAGAAACAATAAGCAACAAGAATACAACAATATTTGATATCGAATTAATGCAAGGTCTGAAACAGTTAATCTGAACAAAATGTGAATTCGTCTAATGTAATAACAGCTGGAAGGAATGAATCGCTTCACTAGTTGGATAGATTCAGTACAAAATACCATCAAAAATGCATCGATAGTATAGGAATTTGATCACTAGAAAATCTGACTAGGCACGTCAATTGTCTTCAGACTTGTGTGAAGGAAGCACTAATCAATACCCAACACATCTCCTGAGATCGCCCAAGTGTTCCAAGATAGTACGCTCAATACTGCGGCCAAGGTGGTATCCACGTTTCCTTTGTTAACTGGTGCTCACGTGATTCTTGCGTGGGGGGTTGGAACCTGAAAGATGTCGCGTCGTCCTTCCAATGAAATCGATTGAGCAATGGCGGCCAGAACGCCTCTTATAATCGTTCCTTCTCTATATGCGGATGCTTGGGCGACTATGTTTCAATATCGACGATGAGCCTGAACCCAATCCTAAGTGCCAACGCCAATTGAACTATGTCCCCCTGCGATACTTGGCAAAACAATGCGTCCAAAATTCGTGATGAAGAAACAATGAAATCAACTGCTATAAATACTAATCAAACCCGCCAACCTTGAGCATGTCGGCCAGAGAAATAAAATGAAATTCAAATTGAACTTGGCGCCTCAAATGAGGTCGGCCCGCACTATTATTTATTTATTTATTTTATTATTAATTTAATAGTGTTTAAAAACACTTTTCTCTTTCAAGTTGGCCAGAGGATCATTTCAAATTTGGGACATTACACAATCAGGTTTTACTGGGGAGTATTGTTGTGTGTACATGATGTGGATTGCTTGCAGTTTCACTTTTGATCCTCATGTACATGATTTGTTTCAGATGCACGGTTCTAATGCGCATGTGTTCGACAGTTTGTATGGCATCTCACCTTGCACAGATATGGGAAGCAAACTTTATTAGCATTTTGAGTTGCTTCCTCTTGAGGTTTACACTCCTGCGACACCTGATGTTGAGGTTGACATGGTTCATCATGTTTCGTCAGTTGTTCAATTGTTGGTGTTGCAGGAGTTGGTTGATGATATGAGGGGCATTACACAGCACTTCCCTTGGGATCCAGGTGGAAAGGTGTTCTCTTGCAATTGGGATTCCTTAGGGACAAGCAATTTCAAAGAGGGCGGACTGTAATGTCCCCTTTTTGGCTTGTTCTCGATTTTGGTAGATTAGCCTATTATTTGATCCTCGTAGGCTAGTGTGGTGGATTAGAGGGTCCAGTTTGAGTGTTATGGAGCTCTTTAGGTGGCATTTGTAAGTGTTTATCTCCCCAAATCCTTCATATGTTCAGTGGCATTGATATTCAGGGGTTTTTGGTTCCGTTTTGAGGATAGTAAGTCAGTGGATGTTAAAGAGGGACCCCTACTATTTTTAGTAAGGAAGTTGGATGCACAGTGGATACAATGGTTAACTCCCGGGTTCAAACGAAATTGAGAAATAATGATTATTTGTGGAGTTATGTTATTTTAATTATTAATAAAGTGATTACTTTATTAATAATTATTTATAAAGTGCAATTATAAAGTTCACTTTATGTCCAATGGGGCCATGACCCTCAAAAAGGTCACTTAAAGTACATTAAATATTATTATTATTTGAGTGCCCATTTATTAAAGCAAGTGTTAATGATATATTAAATGTTTTTAAAGTATACTTTATTATAAGTGATAAAGTGTTATTTAAAAGGGAGATATAAGTGTTTAATAAAGTATACTTTTTATTGTGCACCAAATGGAGGCAAAAGTAAATGAAATTAAATGAGATGAAGCCAAATGCAAATTAAATATTATATAAAGGCTTTTGAAAAGGGATTTCATTCATTCTGGGAATCATTCAACACTTGTCTTTTCTGAAGAAGCTTTGGCTTTGAGGAAGAAACCTAGGGTTTCGCTGTAAATTCAATCTTGGAGAACGTAGCCTCTCTTCGATTGTGTTGGTGGCTTCATACAGAGGTCACAACTGAGCTTTAATGGAGTTTATGCAAATCTGAAAGTGATTATCTTCAAAGATTGTTCAAGGGTTTGGAGATTAATCATCTAAATTCAGAGATATCTGATGTGAATGATTTTGTTGTTGCTGTTACATGTTGGAGAACTCGTCTTCTGAAACCAGGTGTCCATTAATGGAAGACTCCAATTTGTTGATATAAAGTTTTCAGTTCTACATCTATTGGCTTGGGTCTACGGATGATCATTTGTAAATCAAATAGGTGTCTATTTTGTTGTATGACTGCTGCAAACTTTACACTTCTTCCTAGCAACCATTTTCAAAGGGTTTCAAGGCATGTTTACTTGTGAGTTCATGAATTGTAACTCCTAGATTTTTTGGGTATTGTTGTTTTAGATATTAGGAGTTATTTTATGAACTAGGTTGTCATTATATTGTGAAAATATTGAGTATTTATGCTGGTATAAAAATCTGGAATTTCCAGCGGTGTTTTCCCAATGCAATTTCAGTTTTGAGTTAAAAAAATTATTATTGCAACATCTCCAGTTTTGCTGCATTATATTGTTGTATCAAACATTGCAAATATATCAAACAAAAACAACAAAAAACACAAGCAAACAAACAGGCAGAATTTCAAAATTAAATATCCTACCACGGGTGGGATATTACAAGATGTGCTCTCCTTGGCATACCAATCAACAAATAGAAGTGGCTGCAAGTCAATTTAATCTCTGAAAAATGTGGGAAGTATGATTTCACCATCATCATCTGATAAACCTTCCACATCCTCTGATAAGAAATCAATGATCTGTGGAAGAGTGAATCTGATGTAATTGCGCCTGCACACTTTGAACTAATCTTCACAACTAAACCAGAAATTCTCCATGGAAGGTTTATGTGAAGAACAGTTACCAAGGCGAGCTGCCAAGTGACCTCAAGGATCATATGAGCGTTTTTCAATGACAAACTTAAGATTAAGTTTCGTCAACTCATGGCTCATAGCCTTGGCATCAGTTGTTGATCTGCACCTGTATATGCCCATCTCAAAAGGAAAGTTGGCAGCAGTCTTGTGTTTGACATGCAAAAAAGTGTGAACCTTGTGCAACTGCCATAGGAACTCCATGAATACCACCTTATCTGATGGATAATGGGATAAAATGGTTGGACTGCCGGAGTAGCCATATACACGAATATAGGTAAAAGTGGGGAATTAGATGAACCAATCGGCCCAATCTGCCATGGCCAATCTGGCCTTTGGTGAAATGCGTATATGTAACTCGTGATCAAAATCCCTCACTGTGTGCATCAAGAAGAGGTCATTTACCCACTTGAAGTGTTGTTCTGAATGTGAAAATTCAAGCTACGAGAAATGCTCATGAACTGGCTGCACACCCAGAGTTCCAATGGTATTCAACCCTCTAAACTGGCCTTGAAAGGCTATCAGATATACGAGGTATGAAGCCATATGGAATTTGTGAGCTTTGAAAAACCTTATCATTTGGCCATGGAGAGTGTCATTGATCAAAGCAGGCCAATCGTAATGTTCTTTGTTGTTGACAAGTTGAGACATGATGTAATACATCTATGACTGAAACTTGTGCGCTTTTGCTTGACCCATGACATGGTTGATTAGAGTAATCATGATAGCGTACTCATCTCTAAATTCTCCACGTCCACGTTTTTTGGCAAGTTGTTTCGTTTTTGTTTGAGCCACCTTTCTTCCATTCTTTTCTGACATTGTTCTTTTCGCAAGTTGAACACCCTTTCACACTCCTCCATTGATATGACCAAGTTGTTTGCACATGGTGGAATAGCGAAGCACCTCTGAATATCCTTTAGCTTGAGAATGCATATTACTCACCCATTTGCTGATTGAATCTCTCATGCAGTGGGATTGTAATGCTTTACACAAGTGATTACAAATTCAATACTCTGAGTCGAGATGGGAAAGAGGCTGCCTCATGTAATCCGGATTGTTCAAAGTTCTGGAGTAATCATGTCTACACTTGCCAATTTGTCCAAATCAATCACTAGGCATGCTTGATGTAAATCGGTGTCAGCTATCTTCAGCAAATCATGAAGCAAGACTGATTTGGTCTTGAATTCAACTTGAGAGAACTGCATTCGGAAAAACTGGAAGAACGGCTGTGCACACGACCACACTTGAACAACTTTTTTCGTAGAGGCTAAAAAAAGCTTTCCTGGGAGGCAGTTTTATGAAAAATTCTGAGACGTGGGTTTTGTTGAGAATGTCTTTCTAAGCAAACCCAGATTGTTTGTTTTTCAAAAAAGTGACTTTTTCACAAACACACAACAACCCCTCAAAGGCAAAGGCAACGAGGCAATATTTTATCAGAGAAATTCTAAGACATGGGTATTGTAGGCGCCTCTACCTCTGAGGGGTTGTTGCATGTTCATGAAAAAGTCACTTTTTCGAAAAACAGACAATCTGGGTTTGCTCAGAAAGACATTCTCAACAAAACCCACGCCTCAAAATTTTTCGTAAAACTGCCTCTCGAGGAAGCTATTTTTAGCCTCTACGAAAAAAGTTATTCAAGCGTGGTCATGTGCATAGCCGTTCTTCCAGTTTTTCAGAATGCAATTCTCTCAAGTTGAATTCAAGACCAAATCGGTCTTGCTTCATGATTTCCTGAATACAGCTGACACAGATTTACATCAAGCATGCCTAATGATTGATTTGGACAAATTGGTAGGCGTAGACACCATCACTCCAAAACTTTGAACGATCCAGATTACTTGAAGCAGCCTCTTTCCCATCTCGGCTCAGAGTATCGAATTTGTAATCGCTTGTGTAAAGCATTACAACCCCACTGCACGAGAGATTCAATCAACAAATGGGCGAGTAATATGCAGTCTCAAGCCAAAGGATATCGAGAGGTGCTTCGCTATTCCACCATGTGCAAACAACTTGATCATATCAATGGAGGAGTGTGAAAGGGCATTCAACTCACAAAAGGAACAATGTTAGAAAAGAATGGCCAAAAACGAAACAACTTGCCAAAAAACGTGGGATGTGGAGAATTCAGAGATGAGTACGCTATCATGATTACTCTAATCAACTGTGTCACGGGTCAAGCAGAAGCGCACAAGTTTCAGCTTGTTAGTGTTTTGTAGCATCGGGAGGTATTTCCCTAAGAGAAATTAATCAAAGGCAAGTCGGCCTTTCTTTTTGTAAAACAAATATTATACATTCTAGGTCAGCCCTAGAAGAGAGCTCGTCTAGCTTGCTATATAAAGGAGAAGGTGTCTCCACATTAAGCATCAATTCATTCCATTCCAATTCGAATTTCTTCAGCAGCAAGTTCACTATCAAGAGCAGCAGATTTGCTTCAAGGAGAAGTGGTATTATTTTGTGTATTCAAGGAAATCGCACTATCTTCAAGTGCAGATTCATTGTATGAGATTGGGCCTTTCTAGGGCCTGATTTTGAGTGCTATTTCTGCACTTATTTATTCTGATTTATAAGAGAATATCTTGCTAGGTTTTTCTCCCTTGAGTAGGAGGGTTTTCCCAGAGTAAATTCGGTGTTCATTGTTCTCTATGTTGTATTTTCTGCTTATTTGCATTTTTTATCCTAAAATTAACATGGTATCAAAGCGGGTTTAGAAAAGATCTTATTAGATTTGGCTAACCAATATAAGACAACTCATTATTTAGGGCAGTATCTCAAAGAAAAGAAGATGGTGTTGTATTCAAATCAATAAGGCAATCTTCTTTATCAGGACCTGCTTGTGTATGGGAGTCGAATATCACCAAACTCAGTGTTCATTGTTCTCTGTGTTGTATTTTCTGCTTATTTGCATTTATGATCCTAAAATTAACATGGTATCAGAGCGGGTATAGAAAAGATCTGATCAGATTTGGCTAAGTAGTATAAGACAACTCATTATTTAGGGCAGTCTCTCAAAGAAAAGAAGATGGTGTTGTATTCAAATCAATAAGGCAATCTTCTTTATCAAGACCTGCTTGTTGTGTATGGGAGTCGAATATCACCAAATACGAGACGGTCTTTGCTGGAGATAGGTGCAAATAAATAATATTTGTTTCTGCCTTAAGACAAAATATATAGTGGAGATAAATTTATATTGAATCAACTGAATATATAGTGGAAGCTTTCAAGTTGTGAAGATTTATTTCACTCTTCATAAATCCGCCTTATCTATCTTCCGCCATGCTCTCAATGTAACGGCTGCATTGAAATCATGCTGTGTATGGATGCTGGAGATAACGCTCAGATCATATATTTCATGCAATCGTGCTGCCTATCACTATCGTGGTCATTCAAATATTCTTTGCTTTTTCTGGCGCGAATCATCATGTGGGACGCAAATGTTATTAAAACTATCCCTTCCATTCTTTATTACACAAGATGTATGGTGAAAATGCCATGTGACATAACTTGTATATGCATGCGGGTTGAATAATGAGCCTATGTGTGAGTTCTTTCAAGCCACAAAGATGATATTTATACATCTATCGTTTTTGAGGTTGAGCATATAAAAGTTGATGTTTTTGTGGGAGACATATTATGGAGTCATGCTCATTCAGATACACTATTGCTATCACTCCTTAAGGGTGTCGGGCTCTGTGAAGGTAATTTTATTATGATTGAAATTTGTGGAGTTGAACTGTGTTAAAGATCATCGGCCAATTTCTGTGTTTGAGGGTGTGTGTGCCATCTTCATTATTTGCGGACCACTCAGGTTAATATCATTAGCACTTAGTCTCTCTATTGGATGTGGTCATTATGGGCTATATATGTTTGAAAAGTCGTGCTATTTATGTGCGGTGTGATTGATGCCACTTGTTGGTATAATTTGGGCTGCCTATGTGAACTGTGCCTCTATGTGTGAAGTTTGAAGTCATGAAAAATGGATATTATTACTTATGCTCATCTAGGGTCGTGTTCTATACAACATTCATGAAGTATACAAATTAAATGGAATATCATCTTCCTATCAGCTAATTATACAGACTTATAAACTAAAGTATGTTGTTATGGAGTTTGTTATCAAGAGCCTTGCAAATATAGCTATAGACGGGATTCCTATTCTTCCAGCTGGCTAACTATGGATAACTGCAGATATTACATCATCGAGTATTTCATCATTCGGTATTTGGTAGACAGCCCGATATCATTCGGTGGTCGATGGTTTATTCCTATAGTCGTCTTTCACCTTGTCTCACCCAAAACATTACTGTTGCTGCTCACTTCAAAGCGCTCAAGATTGTTTCAGGGTATTCAAAGACATTTTAGGAATATGTCCTTCATTGTCACCTATTGATTATCACTATAGAAGGGGCCATCCATTGGCCATCAAGATGCGCCTTATATTTAATGAAATCAGGAGTTCTATCTTCTGCGCTAAACTACACAATAGTTAAGGCAGAAGTCAAAAGAGATAAAACAAGATATAAACAGCAACAATGGATATTATAAAGAGCCGTGAGTTATATATTGAGTGCAATGATTAGCATCTTCAAGAGCAGAAATTGAGTGAAAACGAAAGAAAGATATATCAGAATCAACAAAGATAAGTTCTATTATTCCTTTAATTGTTCTATCTAATGATATTTGCTATATGACTATATGCTTCATTTGTATCAGGGGTAGTTTGATTTTATGAACTATTATTAATCTCTTTAAAATGCAAGATGGATCGAGGAGCAAAAGGATGTTGGATTATTTGAAGATACCTCAATATTTTAGGTGACGATTCTTGGAGATTAGTCAGTGAGGAGCAAGAGGCTCCAATGGATATAGATTCATGACTCGATTACACTCCTGCCATTCAAAGGGAGTTAAATTCCAAGCACGAGTTGAGATCATGTCTAGGAAGAGGATTTAAGGTTCTAAGATCAGTCAATGGAGGGGAGTTCACTTCCAGAGGATTTTTACAATCTTTGTATTGAGGAAGGGATCAAGAGGGAGTTTTGTGTTCAGCAAAATGGAGTCCTATGCCTCGAGGAACTAGAGTGACTCATTGAGAAGAAGTGAAGGTGTCAGCTAAGTGGGTTGCAATGGTGCAAGGCCAAGTGCTAAGTCCTTGGAAAACCTCTTCAACTGCAGAGAACGGAATTGCACAACGCAATCAACCTTGTTTTGACATTAGTAGCACCGCAAACCTATTTAGAATAGGGTGATCTAGGATGAGGTCGAGGAGGACAATCTTGGACTCTCGCAAGTCAATAGTGTCGAAGGTGTGCGTTGGAAACCGTTCCTCTAAGGCAAGCATTGCAGGCAATCTTGGACGAGGAGGTCAGGAGGTTGATGTGGGTACTTGGAGCTCCAGAGGGAGTCACAACATCATTAAGATTTGTTGTAATGTATATTTCTCTGAGACTGAGAAATATGAGGTGAAAGCCCTTGTAGCGTATATTTCTCTTAGACGGAGAAATATGGGGTGAAAGCCCTTGTAGCGTATATTTCTCTGAGATGGAGAAATATGAGGTGAAAGCCCCTGTAGTGTATATTTCTTTGAGATTGAGAAATATGAGGTGAAAGCCCTTGTAGTGTATATTTCTTTGAGACAGAGAAATATGAAGTGAAAGCCCTTGTACAAGATCACATCTCTGAGATTGAGCTGTGTTTTCCACAATTGGGTGTAGCCATTGTGGACGTCATGTTGAGAGACTCCATGATGAGGATATTTGAAAATACCTCCCTAGCTAAGAGGGAGTGTTAGTGTTTTGTAGTGTCGGGAGGTATTTCCCTAAGAGAAATTAATCAAAGGCAAGTCGGCCTTTCTTTTTGTAAAACAAATATTATACATTCTAGGTTGGCCCTAGAAGAGAGCTCGCCCAGCTTGCTATATAAAGGAGAAGGTGTCTCCACATTAAGCATCAATTCATTCCATTCCAATTCGAATTTCTTCAGCAGCAGGTTCACTATCAAGACCAGCAGATTTGCTTCAAGGAGAAGTGGTATTATTTTGTGTATTCAACGAAATCGCACTATCTTCAAGTGCAGATTCATTGTATGAGATTCGGCCTTTCTAGGGCCTGATTTTGAGGGCTATTTCTGCACTTATTTATTCTGATTTATAGGAGAATATCTTGCTAGGTTTTTCTCCCTCGAGTAGGAGGGTTTTCCCAGGGTAAATTTGGTGTTCATTGTTCTCTATGTTGTATTTTCTGCTTATTTGCATTTTTTATCCTAAAATTAACACAGCCATGAATGTATTACATCATATCTCAACTTGTCAACAACAAAGAACATTATGATTGGCCAACTTTGATCAGTGACACTCTCCACAGCCAAATGACAAGGTTTTTCAAAGCTCACGAATTCCATGTGGCTTCATACCTCGTATATCTGATAGCCTTTCAAGGCCACTTTAGAGGGTTGAATCCGTTGGAACTCTAGGTGTGCAACCAATTCATGAGCATTTCTCACAGCTTGAATTTTCACATTCAAAACGACACTTCAAGCAAGTAAATGACCTCTTCTTGATGCACACAATGAGGGACCTTGATCACGAGTTACATATACGCATTTCACCGAAGGCCAGATTGGCCATGGCAAATTAGGTCGACTGGTTCATCCAATTCCCCACTTTTTCCTATATTCGCGTATATGGCTACTCAGGTAGTCCAGCCATGTTACCCCGTTATCCATCAGATAAGGTGGTATTCATAGAGTTCCTATGGCAGTTGCACAAGGTACACACTTTTCTACATGTCAAATGCAAGATTGTGTCCAACTTTCCTTTTGAGATGGGCATATACAGGTGCAGATCAGCAGCTGACGCCAGGGCTATAAGCCATCAGATGACGAAACTTAATCTTAAGTTTCTCATTGAAAAACGCTCATATAATCGTTGGGGTCACTTGGCAGCTCACCTTGGCAACCATTCTTCACATAAACCTTCCATGGAGAATTTTTGGTTTAGTTGTGAAGATGAATTCGAAGTGCGCAGGCACAATTACAACAGATTCACTCTTCCACAAATCGCTGATTTTTTATCAGAGGATGTGGAAGGTTTATCAAATGATGATGGTGAAGTCATACTTCCAACATTTTTCAGAGATCAAATTGACCTGCAACCACTTCGATCCGTTGATTGGTATGCCAAGGAGAGCACATCTATTGAGGAAAGATCAAGCAGGGTTGTGAGGAACAGCAGGCTATTCCTAGATAGCAAGAGGACGTAGAAATTAGTCACACCAATTACAAACCGCCACTGGTTACCACTACACTACCTTCCACTTCTAAGTGGAAAACCAGGGTTAAGACAATGAGTAACCTTCCCAAAGGAAGCAGAATATCAGGACATACAAAAGAAAAGATGCAGGTTGCTGATGTAAATCAGCAATACCCACAAATAGATGCAGGTTGCTGATGTAAATCAGCAATACCCACAAATAGATGCAGTTCAAGATACAGTTGAGGCAGCACCAGAAGTTGAAGCGAAGCCTCCTATTCATCCATCACCACCGTAGTCGTCTCCAATTCACATCGACTTGGAGTTTGATTCACCGATTCATGACGTCTCTACACCAACCCATTCATCAAGGGTTGATCCTCCCAGTGAAGTTAGTCAAGATTCCTCATCTTGGCTTTAGAACCTCCTAGGTAGGAAAAGAAGAAAACCATCTTACCAATTGGACTTTGCTGAGTTTGACAATGTCTATCAAGACAAATCAAACAAGAAATTCAAAAAGCAAGTTCATGTGGAAAAGAATGTTCTCAAAGAGATTGTCATTGAGATCGCAATGCCACCAGTTGACAAGAATGCCAACAAGGTTGAGGCCGATGATTTCACATTGGTCAAAGCCAACCTTGGTAGAAGTACACGATCAGCTAATGTAGACCTCTTTGAGGTTGCAGCAGTAAACTTGAAGGAGAGAGCAGTCAAAGATGGTGAAGACAAAGCAGCCCTCAAGGCTGAAAATCAGCAGTTGTGGTAGTACATCTCTAACCTCCTTCACGGTACTTCAAATGTCACAGCTTTGCTCCCACAGATGCTAGAGTTACCAGTAGAACAAAATCAACTAAGTCAGTTGGTTGTTTATGGGAAACACCTGAGAGACTGGGTAGAAGAGTTTGTCACCAAGGGCCGGTTCATTATTTCAGACTTGTACCAGTTGAGGTACAATGCCCACGACCTTCGCTCACAAATTCAGGAGTCAAAGCAAAGCATGGTAGAAAACAAACCCTAGAATGAGATAATGATTTCTCACTTGAGGATGGCATATGACTTAGTCACTACAGAAGAGGATAAGCAAGCGCTTTTTACTTGGAGAGAACAACAAAACTTCAAGGTAAAAACACACAAAACAATCTCTGCAGAAATGACAGAATACAGAAAAAAGATGGCAAGTGCCATCAAGTTCATAAGAACTTTCGTGTCACAAGTCCCTTGCCAGTATCAGCATGAGGATGGTGAATACATTGAGCTCGCTGATGTGCAGTAGGAGTTTCAGAATCTCATCCGTAGTAGTTTCAACAGTGACCTAGTTGACTGCAAGTTGAGTCAACTTGCAGCCATGTCAGCACGATTCGACAAAGCGGTTGAAAGGGGAAGGGAGTTGCAAAGTCAGATCGTGGATGGCGAGGAGATGCTACAGAGACATTGCGTTCTTCAAACTTGTATCAGCGCTCCAAATGATGAGGCAGTTAACAACTTCTTGGAGGAGTTGATTGCTCGAGATCACAGCCAGTAAACTACCACTTGGGATGTCCTACCTTTTCCAAAGATAGCATTTAAAACAACAGTTAATCTTGACGCCTTTTCCAAGTCAACTCGCTGTCCCACCTTTCATGCATGTCTATTTTCGGAGACACCTATTGTACAATGGAAATCTATTTAGTTTTAGAATCAATTAACTGAGGTAGTCTTTCTAGTTAACTATTAATTACATTTGTTTACACATAGGAATAAATCTTGCTGATTGGCAAGAATGAATGTTAACTCAAGGAGATTTTAGGGTTCCCTACTCCTTTGAGTGTCTATAAATAAGAGCAACCTTTGCACATTATTTTTGTAACCATACTTGTGATAACAAAGCACTGAGCTATTTTTGTTTGCTTTCTTGTTGTTCATGTACTTGCATTCAATCTTTGTTCAAGTGTAATTTGGTTGATTGTTGATTGTATGTTTGTCTTCTTCATACAATTTGCTGTCCCAAACGTGTAACCATTGATTGAGTTTGAGGAAATAAAATCGAAAGTACAATGAGTCTTTGATCCAAAATTCTCAATATCTTTCAATATTGTTGTTTCTATAAATCTTTATTTCGATCTACACCTCAAAAGAGCAATGAGCCTTCGAGGTAATTTTGAGATCAAGTTTATCGTTTGATGTTATGTTCTTAATAATCTTCATTTTAGCCTACACCTCAAAAGAGGAATGAGCTTTTGAGGGAATCTTGAGATCTAGTTTATTGTTTGATGTTTTACTTTCATAAACTCTATTTCAGCGTACATCTGAAAGAGCAATGAGCCTTCACATGCGTTCTGAGAACAAGTTTGTCTAAGTTAGCCAAAATCATTCCCCATTACTTCTAAATCCTTTTGCTCTAAATTTACTTGAGGAGATAGAAGCGTTATAAATTTAGGCCTAGTTGTAGTTGAGATCACGAAAGCAGAGAAAACCTCAGTTGCAACGCAAAGAGTTTTATAAACCTTGTTCTCTTAGCTGAAATAAAAAGATAGGAATTTAGTTTACATTTCTTTTTAGGCATAATCAACAAAAGAGGGAGCTTCCCCTCCTAATTTGAAGAGCAGTCTAACTATGCATAGTTGTTAATTTCCAATATGCACTCCAAAGGTGCGAATTAAAACGCCAACAGTTTTCTGGCACCTACCATGGGGCACGAGGCATAAAACTTCAAGAAAAGCTGACGCTTTTATGACACAAGAATGACCATTTGGCATCCTGCTGCTCCAGTTCAACAACCAGGTCTTACCTCAACTATCTTTCAACCGAATTTCATACTAATTGAAGGAGATCAAACAGACATCATAAGTAGCCTAAGGAGTTTCATATTTGAGAAAAGAGAAGATCCTACTCAGTGGAGAAACGCGGCTACTACTCTGGACAAAGAAGAAGAAAAAGTCGACCTTGTAGCCAGAAGACCAATATTACCACCTCCTATGTGGCAATAAATCATCCTGGCTTACCAAGTTTATTCAAGAAGGAGAGGCTTTGCCATAGATTCTGAAATTCAAGAGGATCCTGAGATCCAAGAAGAACCTGTCATCCAACCAAAAGCAATGGGCGACTACCACAACAATCACGATGGCAACAACAGAAACGGTAATGTCAAACATCCACCCCCATTACCTTGAGGTGACAACATTGGGTTGTTGGCACTACAAGGTAGACATGAACTACCTAAAGGTTCGAGAAAGTATTTCCCTCGATTTCATGGCAACAGGCCTCAACACCCCAATGAGCACATTTCCGCATTCACATCAGCTTGCTTTGTCTTGCCCGTACGTCTCTTTGTAGAGACTCTTGAGGCAAGTGTTGCAGAATGGTTTCATTATTTGGAACCAAGCATCATCACAAACTAGACGACGATGAGCGAGAAGTTCTTGGCGAGATTCAAGCCCACTGAATATAGTCATCGATTGTTCGCTCAACTCTCAACTTCAAAGATGGAGTCTAATGAACTAATGAGAGAGTTTGTGGCAAGGTTTAACCACCTCCTCACATGTCTTTCCCATACGCTCAATCCGTCACTGCAGATCTTGTTGAGCAACTTCATCAATGCTCTTCTGTCAGAAATAGTATTTTTCTTAAAATCAGGCCATGAAACAGAATTACCAGTTGCACAAGAAAAAGCTATTAAGATCGAGGACAACATGATCACGTCCGGGAAGATGAAGAATGATGCCATCAGACAGCTTGTTCAAGCATCTGCAGATCCATTGCTACAGAAGGTAGCCAACAAGGTGACTATCCTCAAAAGACAGTCACCTACTCAAGGGCAGCAAGTATTGCCCACACCACCATATCAACAACAACAATATCAACCTCAATAGTCGTACCAGCCGAAGAAGAACAACTTTCAGCCTTTCAACAACTACAAGCCGAGATTTCCAGCAACTCCACCAAGACAACCTCTTGAAGCTGAGAAGTCTACAATGTTTTGCTCTTTCCACGAGACTGATGCACACACCGGATCCAAATGTCCTAAGAATTTGAGAATGAACCAAATCATGGGATATACTAAGGATGCACCAAGTTTGAGTTTTGTGCCTTCACCTAGTTCAAATGTTGTCTTACCATAGACGGACAACTTTCATGGCGACTCTGCAACGGGATATTTTGATAGTAAACCTGTCAATCAAGAAGAACAATACCGTCAGTATTCTCTTGTTGTAAATCACGAGATTATTTTAACGCTTGTGTTCACACGTGCTCAGCACTTCAAAGCCAGAAAGAAGAAAGACGGAAACCAAACAAAAAGGGAAAAGAAGTGCCTTCCACTATTGATCCCAAGCCTTCACATGAAAACACAATACCAGTGGATCAAGCTCCGTCTTTAGCAAATTTTGATATCATGACTTCCATGATGAAGACGAAGGTACAAATATCTCAACTGGA
Organism: Sequoia sempervirens; assembly: GCA_007258455.2. NCBI lineage: Eukaryota > Viridiplantae > Streptophyta > Pinopsida > Cupressales > Cupressaceae > Sequoia > Sequoia sempervirens. Next base: position 24,357,631 of record VDFB02056351.1, read on the forward strand.
ATATCTTTAGGACCATCCATAACAGCTGGATCGGTGTTACATCCCCTCTATCTTGAATATGATTATGGCAATGAAATGATGATCGTTATGATAGTTGTGATTAACTACCTTTCACGAGAATAATCCCCTCTATTTAGGACCATTCTAATTTGATGATAGCCTGAACGAAGATCAATCTTCGAGAAGAACATAGCCCCATGGAGCTCATCAATAAGCTCATCAATCCTAGGGATTGGATATCTATTCTCGATGGTCTTCTGATTTAATGCGCGGTAGTCAACACACATATGCATTGTGCCATCTTTCTTTTTGACCAGCACCACTACAGAAGCAAAAGGACTCTTGCTTGGTCTAATGAACCCACTCTCCAAAAGCTCCTTGATGGCTTTTTCAATCTCATCTTTCTGCTTCTTAGGATAACGGTAAGGTGTAGTCATGACAGTCTTTTCTCCCTCTTCTAACTCAATTACATGCTCAAAACCTCTTTCAGGAGGTCTTCCAAGAGGTAGGCTTCCAAAGACTTTGCTCTTCTTTGAAAGTAAGGCTTGAATATCAAGGTGATATTGCCTTTTCTCCTCCACCAGATCAGCTGGTAGAACCAAACATTCAGCAGCCCATTCAACCTGATCGTGACGAATCAGCCTTTCCATCCTCTTCAAAAACACAATTCGAGGGCCCCCATTTGACATCCCTCTTAGAACAACCTTCCTTCCATTAGACTGAAATTTAAACTCCATAGTTTGCAAATTCAATGTGATCTCACCAAGAGATCGCAGCCATTGTATGCCTAGTACAACATCAATGTCTCCAATTCCCACCACATAAAAATCATCTTTAATCTCATAATTCCCCAATTGCATAGAGAGGTTAGGAATCTTCTTCGTGCAAGACATAGTAAAACCATCTACAACCATTACCTTGAAGCCATCAAATTCCTCAGTCTTCAAACCCTTTTTAGCAACTAAACCTTTATCAATAAAATTGTGAGTTGCTCCGGTGTCAATTAGAGCAACTATCCTTTGTGAATTCACAACTCCATGAACCCGAAAGGACTCATTTTTTTTAAAACTTGATAGTTGTGCAAAAGCACTACCATCTCCCACCTCATCGGACTTCTCTTCTGGAGCTTCTTCACCTTCACTCCCTGCTGATTCGTATTGCTGATCAGACGAATCAGATTCTAATTCAAAATCAGAATAGCCCTCCATTAGGTTTGCTTTGCCTCTTCCATAGCAATGGTGACCCTTAACCCAAGGCTCACGGCAAGTGTAGCAAACTCCATCTTTTCTAAGCTGTTCTTTGAGCTCTTCTAACAACCTTGGTGGAAACTTCTTGGGCAGATTTGAAGAATGTTTTTTATCTTTCTTATGGCTGAATGGTTTTGAATGAAACTTAGGCCTTGGGGCTGCCAACTCCATGCTCCTAACTTTCTTGATAGCTTCATCTAACGTTGGTGGATCAAAAGCTTTGACCCAACCCTTCAAAGGCTCCATTAAACCTTCAGCAAAAAGAACCACAAGTCTTCTTTCAGTAATGTTAGGCACCATTACTGACAACCTCTGAAAATCAGCCACATAGTTTTCTAAAGATCCTTGCTGTTTCAATTGTGCCATTCTCTGAATCTCAATTCTGGATCTTTGGTATCAAATCTTTCAATCAACTTATTGGTAAACTCACCATATGTGCGAATGAGGTTATGGCCAAGAGTGACCAAACCATGAATCCACCATTCGTGAGCTATCCCATCCAAATGCAAAGTAGCAAATTTGATAGCATCTTCTTCTGGCATGGGTCTGAGAGAGAGGTAGTTATCTAACTTCTGCACCCATGATCTAGCTGTACACTTATTACTACCATCAAAATGCTCCATAGTAATCTTTCCCAATGCTTGGTAGAAATCATTTCTAGGTGCCATAGGAGGACGTTGTTCAGTCCTTCCTCCATTTCTTCGACTCCTTTGATTCATGTATTGATCAAAGGTCCAAGTACCTCTCAAGTCAAGAGGTAAGGAAACATACTCCATGTAAGCTTGACGTGCATCATCAGCAAAAGTTGGTGCAGCTTCAACCGGTTGTTGCTCTTCCCTTGGTGTGAAGACGGGAAAAAGGGGTCTAGAGGATGACCCACTAGGAATTGTTGCATGCTGACCCACAATTATGTCTCTTGTATTCACCTCAGGACTGCCACTATTGTTATTCCCATTAACTCCACTGCTTTCTCCAGTTGAGTTATTTTGGGGCTGAATGATATTCTGAGCTACTTGCTGGTCCAACTTGGACAATAATCGAGACATCATGTCTATCATCCCATCAAACTTCTTCTCAACTCTGTCCCTCTCTTCATTATCTTGCCTTACACTGTCTAACATTATTTCAACTGTCTTTTTTGTACCTTCCACTGTTTTGCCAAGATCCCTCAAGACTCCTGAAAAAGTCTCTGCCTCTGGAATAGGTGGAAACTGATGCTGAGTTCTGGCCTGACTTCTGGTGAATGGCCTAACGTCTCTGTCACTCATCAGACAACCAACTGCAAAATTGCCACAGGATGGTAGGGTCTTCTGCTCTGATACCACTGAAATAAACTAACCAATTTTTTTCTTGAAGATTTACACACATAATCAGCACTAGTCAACTTGATTAGCGTTAGCTCCAAATAGGAAAACAACTTGAAAGAACTCACACCAATAATGCACACTCAATCCCAAGGAGGGATAGGTGTTGTCATATGGCGGAGGAGCTAATTGAAAACAAGTACTTGAATTTAACAAACTCAACGTCAAGAATGTGCACTCAAGATCCCACTGAGGGTGAGGTGCTAACATATGACGGAATGACTATTTAAAAATTGAAACTAGTAGGCGGATAACCAGCCATGAAGCTACAGCAGTCTGATTCATCCGTTGCGGCGGGCATCCACAGAATTGTGGGGATTCACCACTATGAAAGTGGGTACAAAGAGAGTTACAATCAAATTATCCACACTGGCGGTAAACCATCCAGGGGTACTTATGTGAGAAGAAGAAGAATTAATTACAGCAATTAGAACTGGAACAGTACTATTGTTTACAATCTTTACAAATAAGAAATAAGCTGCAAATTACATATGAATTACAATAGTCTTCAAACACATGAGTAATAGATGATCTCATACAATTATTTATCTCTCTAACTGCTGATAATGAATCAAAAATCAGAACTTCTAAAGTCTGATACAAAAAATAGTAAACTAAAAATGTCAATCTGCAACTGTGGAAATCAATAAAATATTCATAACTCACTCATTTCACCTCCAAATCGAATGAGATCAAGTGCAATGGATTGCTAGAAGGTAGGCGACCATGCTGAGATGAAGAAACAGCTTCAAAGAACTTCTGTGAATTTTACACGAATCCCAAGGCACTTCCAGAAAAGTACGGCCCTCCTTGAAGGGGCGATTTCTCTTTAAAAATCAATTTCTCAATCATAAAATCCCAAAATTGGCATGAAGGGGCGCCCTTGATCAGCAATTAGAATGATGAAATGCCCAGAACCAATTTCAAACTGAAAATAAAGTTATAACTTGAAATCACCTTCAGCTGTAGATGAAACAGCAAAACCAAAATTGATAAATCTTCAAAATGTCTTCACAATCAAGCTCAATCTGCCAGTCTAGATGAGAAGCAATGAATTCCAACTAGATGTATTTCAAACATGAAATTGGATAATTGGCTAGGAGGTAGCATCCTTGAAGCAAGATTTCATTTGTCATTCTGACAGCATAACAATATGATAACATGAATGGATGAAATGCTGGAGCAAAATCCTTCATTAAATAGAAGCTCACAAAACTCTTCAAATTCCTAAGAAAGCACACCAAAAGACACAGGAGTCCTTTCAAATTTCCAAAAACAAATAACTCCTCAAGATGGCGTCCTTTTTTTGCATAATAAGAATTTCACTTTATTTTAAAATTCTCTCTTATTAAAGTGGCGTCCACTTTTCCCAAGGCATTATGTTCTTATCAATATTTAATAAATCTCCTCATGAAGGCATCACCCTTCCAAGTCCCCTTTTTAAACACAACTTAAAGTTGTTCTCCTAGGCCAAGGGGGTCAACTGCAAAATATAACCTCGATGCCTTTATTCAACATAAAAATGCCTTAAGAGGTCAGACATGAATTGCAAATAATTGTTCCAACTGGAAATGATGTACTGAAAGCTGACAAACTCCATACTGCTAAAAATAGAATTTACTATAAATAGTAAACTCCCAAAAATGCCAAAGAACCTCAGAACTGGAAAACCTAATTTTTCCTCAAACGAGCCTACAGGCCTCCGGAATAGGCTGATGAGTGATAGAACAGATTACTGATGAGAAGGGGACATTACACTGCTGGAGTAGTCTTATTTCGGCTGGGTGAGAAATTTACCTTGCTGGAAGTGAGAATATTACAGGTCAAAGACTCCACCTTAATGCTGGATTGTTTGGGCAATGTGTATGCCACAAGCTGGACATGTTCTTCAAAGTATTCTTGCTGAATCTAAAGTGAATGGAGAAAGTGTTGACACTGGCTTTAATACCTCTTCTAGGTCTTGAAGGCTATGTGCAAGTGAAGTTTATGCAGGGTTTCACTATTGATGCAAAGGTGGTTTATGAGGAAGCTAATCAAGAGGCAAATGATGTTGGAAGCATTCGGACTGTTGCCTCCTTCTATGCAGAGGATAAGGTCATCAATCTATATAATGAAAAATGTGCTACTCCCATGAAAAGTGGAGTCAAGCAAGGAATTATAGCAGGATATGGTTATCGGTGGGGGAAAAAAAAAATGGTTGCAACTGAATCAACAAAGATAAGTTCTATTATTCCTTTAATTGTTCTATCTAATGATATTTTCTAGATGACTACATGCTTCATTTGCATCGGGGTAGTTTTGATTTTATGAACTATTATTAATCTCTTTCAAATGCAAAATGGATCGAGGAGCAAAAGGATGTTGGATTATTTGAAGATATATTGAAGACCTCATTATTTGAGGTGATGATTCTTGGAGATTAGTCAGTGAGGAGCAAGAAGCTCCTATGGATATGGATTCTTCCCTCGATTACACTCTTGCCATTCAGAGGGAGTTAAATTCCAAGCACGAGTTGAGATCAAGTCCAGGAAGAGGATTTAAGGTTCTAAAGATCAATCAATGGAGGGAAGTTCACTTCAAGAGGATTTCTTTGCAATCTCTGTATTGAGGCAGGAATCAAGAGGGAGTTATGTGTTCAGCAAAATGGAGTCCTATGTCTCGAGGAACTAGAGTGATTCACTGAGAAGAAGTGAAGGTGTCAGCTAAGTGGATTGCAGTGTTGCAAGGCCAGGTGTTAAGTCCTTGGAAGACCTCTTCAGCTGCTGAGAACAGAATTGCGCAAGACAGTCAATCTGGATTTGACATTGGTAGCTCCGCAAACCTATTCAGAATAGGGTGATTTGGGATGAGGTCGAGGAGGACAGTCCTGGACTCTAGCAAGTCAGCAGTGTCGGAGGTGTGCGTTGGAAACCGTTCCTCTAAGGCAAGCATTGCAAGAAATCTTGGACGAGGAGGTCAAGAGGTTGATGCAAGTACTTGGAGCTTCAGATGGAGCCACATCATCATGAAGATTTGTTGTAATGTATATTTCTCTGAGATGGAGAAATATGAGGTGAAAGCCCTTGTAGTGTATATTTCACTGAGACGAAGAAATATGAAGTGAAAGCCCTTGTAGTGTATATTCCTCTAAGACGGAGAAATATGAGGTGAAAGCCCCTGCAATGTATATTTCTCTAAGGCGGACAAATATGAGGTGAAAGCCCTTGTAGTGTATATTTCTCTGAGATGGAGAAATATGAGGTGCAAGCCCTTGTACATCTTTGAGACTGAGATGGACGTCATGTTGAGAGACTCCGTGACGAGCCCTTGTACATCTTTGAGACTAAGATGTGCTTTTTCCACATATGGGTGTAGCCATTGTGGACGTCATATTGAGAAACTCCATGACGAGCCCTTGTGCATCTCTGAGACTGAGATGTGTTTTTCCACAAATGGGTGTAGCCATTGTGGGTGTCATGTTGAGAGACTCCATGACAAAGATATTTGAAAATACCTCCTTAGCTAAGAGGGAGTGTTAGTGTTTTATAGCTTCGGGAGATATTTTCTCTCAAATAAAATCAACTCAAGGCAGGTCGGCCTTTGTTTTATAAATAAAAAATTGTATTTCTCTAGGTTGGCCCTAGAAAAGAGGTCGCCTAGTTTAATATTTAAAGAGGATAGAGTCCTCTCATTTGTGCATCCAATCAATTCATTCAAGATCGAATTCTTTCAGCAGCAGGTCTGTTTTTCTAAGCAGCAAATTAGCATCAAGGAGAAGAGTCAAATACTTTGTATATTCATGAAATCGCACTAAATACAAGTGCAGATCCATTGTATTGTATTCAGCCTTTCTAGGTCCTAATTTTGTGTGCTATTCCTGCAATTATTATTCTAATTTATGAGAGAATATCTTGCTGGGTTTTTCTCCCTCGAGTAGGAGGGTTTTCCCAGGGTAAATTACTGTGTTCATTGTTGTGTTTTCTGCTTATTGCATTTATGATCCTAAAACTAATAGGATCAAATTATCATCACGCCTTGAGTCGGTGAAAGATAGCTAAATTGAAGTCATAACCTTGGCTATAAATCATTTAATTAAATTATAAGAAAAACGAATCAAATTAATTTGTGCATCATTGTATATCTCTTGGGGTCTTAAAATTCATCTTATGCTCACCTTGGGAATTATTATTAAAAATAAAATATTAAAGTTAAAATTGGAAACGATCTCTTAAGTTGATGGTAAATATTAAAGTTTAAGTTAAAAGAAAAAGAAATTGTTGGGCGACGGTGCGGGTGGGAGATGGTAACTCCCCACCACCCCACCACCACTCTTGTGAAACGACCAAGAGAGTGAACTCATGCAGTCGCGCGCTCAGAGAAATCTTGGGGACTCGGGTGTTTGAAGAGGTCTCTTTTTTAATGGGCGTTCGATCTCTCTCTCTCTTCTTCACTCACTTGCATTTTGCTTAGACATTTTTCTTTTCATTCATACGGCAATCACAAAAGATTCTTCCATTCTTAGTCAAGATGAAAACTTCATTCTTTTCTCTCTTTAGACATCGTATGATAATAGTGTGCATCCTTGCTTTATCGGTGGGCATTCGTTCTACCAGTTCAGGGATCTCTGTGGCAGCTTAGGCCGTGCGTTCATTACTTGTTTTCACATTCTGTTAGTAAAGCGTCATTTTCATTACCTTCAGTCAGCGAAGCTGCTCTTGACGCCAAACCTGATAGTGGTTTGGTGTTGGAAAGACTTCAAGGAAATTGTCAAGCTCTAGTCATCTTGTCAGGCTCGTATTGAGTATCATTTATTTGACAGAAACTTAGCATCGAAAGATCTATATTGTTCTGATAACCATAAAGTTGAAAAGTAAATTTGTCTATTTCTTGTCTTGATGAAATCGCAATGGAATCGGTTCTTACTATTTACTGGATCATGTCCGATAGTAGACTCTTTCTTGTTTTGATCACGTATAGTTTATTGATCTTGTTTTCGAGTAGCTCTTCCTGAATCAATTCTGAACCTGAATGTTGGATTGAGTTTTCTTTATAATGCTCTATGGTCTATTTCGTCTTTGTCATAGCCGAAGTCTTCTTTATTCTTTGTTCTTAAAATTTCTGAGTTGGAATCATACCTATATCTTCTACCAATCTGAGTCCATTAAATCTGAAAAGTCTGTCAAGGGTGGCAAGTCTTCTTCTATATCTCTATTTTGTAAAGAAAGCAGATTATTCTTAAAAGAAGTAAAAGATAATGAGCCAAGTCTCTCTCTATATATATGCTTAAAGATAACAGCTTAACCTTAAATTACGAGAAAAGCTTTTAACCAAGTCACTGTAATATAAACCTTGAGTCAAGTATTATCATGTCGAGCAAAGGTGAGAGTGTTGACGGCACAAGTGTGCCCATTAACAATAAAAATCCTTGGCCAAGGTTATGATGCTTAGATTAAGCATTTGTCAACTATCAAGAACTAGATATACCCCTGGTCAGAATGATTCTTCTAGTTAGGAGTAACCTACAGTGAAGGATCGACCAGGTAGTATAGGTTCTTGACACCAAGCTCAGATGGCATGATGATATTATGTGATCCTTTATTGATTACCCTCGTGAAGGGTCAGGTTTCTTCAGTTAAAAAAACATGAGAAACCAGTAGGTCTTTGGTTGGGCGGAAAAGCCCTTGATGATATTTCTTTTTCCCTTGAAGTCAAGTCTTGCTCAAGCATTCCAGCGGGAAGTCTTCAAACTATACTTTCTTGTTACTTTGTCTCTCTCTTAATTTCAATTATAAATACTTTAGCATGTTTATTTCATAGCTGCAATATATGCTATTTACATTTCGAAAGCAAAGAAAAGTGAGTTATTTTCCTACTGTAATTTCGATTTCATGTATACAGTTAATTGTTTCTTCTTCAGCTGAAGTTGAAAACTAAAAGTTAGTTGATGAATTGATTATGATGTAATTGTTCAAATTGTTTATCTTTTCCGCTCGATATTGCAGGAAACCCTAATCTGAAAACTAGTTAGTTACATTTCAGCTAAAACTGGTAGTTAGTTTCCATTCTTAAATTGTAGATTAGACAGAGTGTTACATATGGTATCAATGCTACCAAGTTCGACACTGGACCTTGGGCTCAACATGCAACCATAGAAAATTGAAACCAACCGTCGGTGTTTTTCCAAGATGAACATGCGGAAAACACCCTAGAAGAAGATCCGAGACCCTGTTTTCGTTCGACTGTGGAAAATCAGACTTAGATATGATTATTCAAGCTGCTCTTTTCCTTCAGATTCAGAAATAATGGCTGAAGCTCTAAAAAGCCTTCGGAAGGAGAGAAGAAAATGGACTACCTCTAGGAAGGAAACTGTTAAGTCCGCCATACTAGCTGAGATTAACAAAACCAGCACTAAGAACTTTTCAAATAACAAGACCAAACCAAAAACATTTGAAGAGGATCGAGTTGCAACTCCTGGATACAAACTTATTAATTTTCAAAGTTTTGTGATCAGAAGGAACCTACCACTGATAGTGAAAATGATTCCTAAATATTTTGAATTGAACCTATCACAGGAACTGATAATCATTTTGTAATCTTTTTGTATTGAATCTATCACAGGTAGTGATAGAAATTTTGTAATCTTTTTGTATTGAATCTATCACAGGTAATGATAGAAATTTTGTATCATTTATGTATTGAATCTATCACAGGTAGTGATAGAAATTTTGTATCATTTATGTATTGAATCTATCACAGGTACTAATAGAAATTTTGCAACTTTTATGTATTGAATCTATCATAGGAAGTGATAGTCATTTGCAAGCAACTTGAAATTGAATCAATATCAAATTTTGTAAGCTATTTTGCTTGAAATTTAATAGCAATTGACTTGAGTCAAAGAATATTTGATTTTTTTTTGCAAAGGAAAACTCCTTTAACTTATGCTGTGTAAACTATTGAATAACATTAAAAACCAAAACTAATTAGAACTATCAATATCTCCAAGAACTTCATTGGAATGGAAAATTCCGGAAATGGGTTTAGAGGGGATCGGAATAATAATCCTAAGGCTAAATTAGATCAGCTATTGAATCTAATGAATGAAACCTAGGCCTAATTAGTCAACCTTGAGAGAAAGGTAGAAGGACAACCTGAGATGAGAGACGAAAGGTCTAAAACCCAGAGTGACCAACATGTAGATAACTCTAAAACATTAAGCTTGGGAAACAAGATAAGTCAGTCAGCTAATGAACTGGCTAAGGACATGAAAAAGATCAAACCCCCTAAGTTTGAGGGCTCCACTTCAGGAGATGCCGTTGAGGCATGGTTAACTGAAATGGAGAAATATTTTGAGTTAAGGGATTACTCAAATAATTCCAAAGCAACATGGGCAGCCTACTGGTTGGCAGGAGAAGCCACCACTTGGTGGGAAAATAAAAGGGCTAAATTGGGTCTGGCAGTAGCAAAAGTGACATGGGATCAATTTGTGAGATTTTTTCGTCAGAGATGGCTTCCATAGCTGTATTACGATCAAAAGTTGTTGAACTTCGAAAATCTCAGACAGGGACCCTTAACTATCAATGAGTATTGGGAGAAGTATACTCGGCTGTTAAAATATGTTCCTCAATATCAGCAGGATGAAAACTTTTGAGTTCAAAAGTTCATATTGGGATTGAACAACCATATAGGGGGTCCAATGGACGTTTTGGCACCTTGGACTATGGATGAAGCTTATGAAAAAGTTGTGTGGCAGGAGCAGAGGTTGAAAAATGATGACTCTTTCAGGGATAAAAATTGCAACAAGGGCAAATAGAATCAGTCACACCAGAATTTCAAAGGGAAGGGCTACAAGAATAATCAGTATGATTACAAGGAGGATAAGAAAGGAAATAACAATACTAGGAAGGATGTAGCTAATTCAAGCAAAGGTCCTGAAAAGAAGGGACCACCAGGGGGATGCTTCAATTGTGGAGGAGAGCATTACGCTAACCAGTGCCCTACTAAGAATCAGCATCGGCAGCAGCAACGGAAGCCTCTACCACCTCAGCAGATAGCTTTCCAGCAAAGAATTCATGCAACAGTAGACAATAGGCAGGTGGAATATCAGGTCACACCTATTGAAACTCCAGGTTTGTTTTACGAGAACCCAATAACCATTTTAATAGACACGGGAGCCATTGACTGTTTCATATCCCCTAAGTTACTTGGTAGATTTCCTAAAAGAACTGGGTTCATGGCTAAATCATGGACAGTTGAATATGCTAATCAAACGAGAGCTCGGGTAGAGCAGTGTCTGTTTGAAGCTAGGGTGGAACTTACAGGCTTCACCACAAAGATTAACCTTTACATGGCATCTCTGGGTTCCTATGATGTGATCATTGGAATGAATTGGTTAAGAGAACATAGGGCTAAGGTTGATTGTTTTGCAAAGACAATGGAGTGTGTGGATGACCTAGGAAAACCAGTGTTAATTCAAGGGTTACAACGAGAGGTTAACGCATGACAAATTTCAGCCATGCAGTTAAAGAGAAATAAAAGGAAAGGATGTCAAATGTTTGCAGTTAAAATGGAAGAAGTTAGGGAATACAAAGAAAGCATATATTTTGATGATATGTTAATGCACACGCAGAGTAGGGAAGGGGAAATGGAAATTGATTCTAAGGAAGAAACCTTCGCTAAAAAATATCCCTACCTTCGAGAATACCAGGATGTGTTTCCGAACGAACTACCTGGGTTACCACCAAGAAGGGTGTTTGATTTCTCTATAGACTTAGTTCCAGGGGCTAAGCCTGTTTCTAAGGCACTGTATCATATGACCACCGTGGAACTAATGGAACTAAAGGCGCAACAGCAGGAATTATTGGATAAGCATTTGATTCGACCTAGTGTATCACTGTGGGGAGCACCAGCTATATTTGTCAAGAAGAAGGATGGAATACTTCGCCTGTGTATAGATTACCGAATGCTAAATAAGCTCACCATTAGAAATAAATACCCCTTAACCAAAATAGACAATCTCTTTGATCAAATGAAAGGGGCAGAAATGTTTTCTAAGATAGACTTAAGGTCAGGATATCATCAGCTAAGATTGAAAAAAGAAGACATACATAAGACAGCTTTCAAAACTAGGTATGGTCATTATGAATTTACAGTTTTGCCATTTGGACTCACCAATGCCCCGGTTGCACTCATAAACCTAATGAACAGTATTTTCCGAGATTGTTTGGACAAGTTTGTATTGGTTTTTCTTGATGACATTCTCATTTATTCTAAAAACAAGAATGAGCACCTTCAGCATCTTCGAGTGGTCCTTCAACAATTAAGACAGCATAAACTTTATGGAAAATTGTCAAAATGCACTTTCTTTCAGAAAGAGGTACAATACTTGGGGCATATAATATCAACTAAGGGAATAGCAGTGGAACTCGCAAAGATAAAAGCTATAGTGGAATGGCCAGTACCGAAAAATGTGCATGAGGTTAGAAGTTTCATGGGTTTGGCAGGGTATTACCGTAGGTTTGTAAGGAATTTCTCTAGAATAGCCCACCCCATCACCTCCCTTCAGAGAAAAGGAAAGAGATTTGAATGGATAGAGAAATGTCAAGAAGCATTTAATACATTGAAAGAGAAATTAACGACTGCACCGATTTTAGTTGTATTAGACCCTAATAGCCATTTTGTAGTTATAACGGACGCATCTGGAGATGGATTAGGCGGAGTACTAATGCAAGATGGAAAGGTAGTGGCTTATGAATCTCAAAAGTTGAAGCAGTATGAGCAGAATTATGCACCACACGATTGGAGTTAGCAGCTATTGTGCATGCCCTGCAAATGTGGCAACATTACTTGTTAGGAAAGACTTTTGAGCTCAAATCAGATCATCAAGGTTTAAAGTATATATTCACACAGCCCAATTTAAATGCTCGCCAAAGGAGGTGGATGGAGTTAATCTCAGATTATGATTTTGAGGTACTTCAGAAATTGAATGAAGATGAATTCTACTTGCAAGTTCGTGAAGCTGTACTTCAGAAATTGAATGAAGATGAATTCTACTTGCAAGTTCGTGAAGCTCTTCGAGCAAACTCACAAGAGCCTAAATATGAGGGTTTCCAAATTGAAGCAGATGGACTTTTGAGATACAAGGGTAGGATGTATATACCAAATTCTTCAAAACTAAGGAAGTTGATATGGAAAGAGGTACACACAACACCATACTCGGGTCATCCAGGAGTAACCAAAATGCTAGCCGATGTTAAACCGTTATATTTTTGGAAGGGGATGAAAAAGGATGCAGCCACGTTTGTTGCAGGATGTTTTGAATGTTAGAAGGATAAGATGGAGCATCAACACCAGACAGGATTGCTACAACCCCACAATGTACTAGACTAGAAATGGAAAATCATCAGTACGGATTTTGTACAGGGTCTACTGATGACGAGGAGCAGGCATAATGCTATATTGGTAGTAGTGGATAGACTCACTAAAGTAGCACATTTTATACCTGGGAATTTGACAAATGGGGCTTTTGTGATTGCACGAAAGTTTGTACCAAAAAAATTCCATCTCCATGGAGTTCTGGAAAAGATTATCTCGACAGAGATGCTAGGATAACATCCAAGTTTTGGCAGACTCTATTTTCTGCTTTGGGAACTCAGTTAAATATTAGTACAGCCTATCATCCTGAAACAGATGGACAAACTAATAGGATCAAATTATCATCACGCCTTGAGTCGGTGAAAGATAGCTAAATTGAAGTCATAACCTTGGCTATAAATCATTTAATTAAATTATAAGAAAAACGAGTCAAATTAATTTGTGCATCATCGTATATCTCTTGGGGTCTTAAAATTCATCTTATGCTCACCTTGGGAATTATTATTAAAAATAAAATATTAAAGTTAAAATTGGAAACGATCTCTTAAGCCGATGGTAAATATTAAAGTTTAAGTTAAACGAAAAAGAAATTGCTAGGCGACGATGCGGGTGGGAGATGGTAACTCCCCGCCACCTCACCACCACTCTTGTGAAACGAACAAGAGAGTGAGCTCATGCAGCTGCACGCTAAGAGAAATCTGGGGGACTCGAGCGTTTGAAGAGGTCTCTTTCTTAATGGGCGTTCGATATCTCTCTCTCTCTTCTTCACTCACTCGCATTTTGCTTAGAGATTTTTCTTTTCATTCATACGGCAATCACAAAAGATTCTTCCATTCTCAATCAAGCTGAAAACTTCATTATTTTCTCTTTTTAGACATCATATGATAATAGTGTGCATCCTTGCTTTATCAGTGGGCATTCATTCTACCAATTCGGGTATCTCTGTGGCAGCTTAGGCTGTGCGTTCATTACTTGTTTTCACATTCTGTCAGTAGAGCATCATTTTTGTTACCTTCAGTCAACAAAGCTGCTCTTGACGCCAAAGCTCATAGCGGTTTGGTGGTGGAAAGACTTCAAAGAAATTGTCAAGCCCTAGTCATTTTGTCAAGCTCGTATTGAGTATCATTTATTTGACAAAAACTTATCATCGAAAGATCTATATTGTTTTGATAACCATCAAGTTGAAAAGTAAATTCGTCTATTTCTTGTCTTGATGAAATTGCAATGGAATCAGTTCTTACTATTTACTGGATCATGTCCGATAGTAGACTCTTTCTTGTTTTGATCACGTATAGTTTATTGATCTTGTTTTCGAGTAGCTCTTCCTAAATCAATTATGAACTTGAATGTTGGATTGAGTTTTCTTTATAATGCTCTATGGTCTATTTCGTCTTTTTCATAGCCGAAGTCTTCTTTATTCTCTGTTCTTAAAATTTCTAAGTTGGAATCGTACCTATATCTTCTACCAATCTGAGTCCATTAAATCTGAAGAGTCTGTCAAGGGTGGCAAGTCTTCTTCTATATCTCTATTTTGTAAAGAAAGCAGATTATTCTTAAAAGAAGTAAAAGATAATGAGCCAAGTCTCTCTCTATATATATGCTTAAAGATAACAGCTTAACCTTAAATTACGAGAAAAGCTTTTAACCAAGTCACTGTAATATAAACCTTGAGTCAAGTATTATCATGTCGAGCAAGGGTGAGAGTGCTGACAGCACAGGTGTGCCCATTAACAATAAAAATCCTTGGCCAAGGTTATGATGCTTAGATTAAGCATTTGTCAGCTATCAAGAACTAGATATACCCTTGGTTAGAATGATTCTTCTAGTTAGGAGTAACCTATAGTGAAGGATCGACTAGGTAGTATAGGTTCTTGACACCAGGCTCAAATGGCATGATGATATTATGTGATCCTTTATTGATTACCCTCGTGAAGGGTCAGATTTCTTCAGTTGAAGAAACACAGGAAACCAGTAGGTCTTTGGTTGGGCGGAAAAGCCCTTGATGATATTTCTTTTTCCCTTGAAGTCAAGTCTTGCTCAAGCATTCCAACGGGAAGTCTTCAGACTGTACTTTCTTGTAGCTCTGCCTCTCTCTTAATTTCAGTTATAAATACTTTAGCATGTTTATTACATAGCTGCAATATATGCTCTTTACATTTCGAAAGCAAAGAAAAGTTAGTTATTTTCCTACTATGAATTTCGTTAGTTATTTTCCTACTGTGAATTTCGATTTTATGTATGCAGTTAATTGTTTCTTTTTCAGCTAAAGTTGAAAACTAAAAGTTAGTTGATGAATTGATTATGTAATTGTTCAAATTGTTTATCTTTTCCGCTCAATATTGCAAGAAACCCTATTATGAAAACTAGTTAGTTACATTTCAGCTGAAACTAGTAGTTAGTTTCCATTCTTAAACTATAGATTAAATAGAGTGTTACAATCGGATTCTCAATGTTGTAAAGAAACAGGCTACGATTCAACCCACATTGCTCGAGTCATCTGTACCAATGGAAGAAAAGCCAAAGCCTTTCTATATATCTTTATATATAGGAGGATTCAAACTCAGCAATTGCATAATAGACTCAGGAGCTTCTAACAATGTCATGCCTTTGCAAGTCATGAACGCATTGGGACTCTCGTGCACTAAGACCCACGACAAGTGTTATTCACTTGAATCTAAGTCGGTGTCGTTGGTCGGCCAACTAAAAGACGCTCAAGTAAGGTTGGCATCTTGTCCGGAGAAGAAAATCATGATGACTATCCTTGTAGCTAATATTCCAACCTATTATGGGATGCTACTAAATAGAAGTTTTTGCAAGGATCTCGGAGGAGAGATTCAGTTGGATTGGTCGTTCGCGACAATCTCGTTGAAGAAAGGCAATTTCAAGCTGGAGCCAGAGGGTAAATCTAGATTCACGATGGTGAAATCCCAGGACCCCCAAACACAAGTGTTGTATCAAGACACAGGTCCTGGCACATATGCCATGTTGTCCGAAGTAACTGAAGAAAGGCAAAAAGTTGCATGTCTACAAGCACATCAAAAGAAGATCCAAAGATGTGGACCATGCAATTTGATGGAAGTTGCTCGACAGCAGGCTCGAGAGCAGGAGTTATCATCATTTCTTCCAAAGGTGCTTTATACCTGTTTGCATACCGCTTGCAATTTGAAAACACAAATAACACAGTGGAATATGAGGCGCTCATACTAGGTCTAAAAAACGCAAGGGATATGGGTATAAAATTACTAGAGTCGAAGGTGATGCAGAACTGATCGTGCAGCAGATCAGAGATCGTTTTCAAGTGAGAAAAGATCGCCTTCGAAATTATCAACAAAGGGTGTAAAATGCAATCGACTGGTTCGAAGCATTTGACATCAAGTACATTTTGCGTGAGCACAATAGCAGAGCAAATGCCCTTGCGGTATTGACTACTCTCTTCATGCCCCCTTGTTTGCAAATCTGAACAACTGTATTTGAGGCTTTGAATTCATGGGCACCCCTAGCCTGCAGGGGGGCCTTTGGCTCCAATTGGCAGTTATTCTTTGACGATTTACACCTCTTGGCGCTTCGCGTTCATCGTCTTGCCAACTACGTTGACTATTTTGTTGACGACACGGCCACGTTCACCGTTGTGATTGCTTTCACCATTTTGCGTGCACAGACAACTGAAAATTTGGTCAAGGCATTTGACTGCGTAGCATCTCCCTTGAACCAAGGCGTGCATACTTTTCTAGACAGAATATTTTTAGCAAATTTCAACTTTTGAAATTTCCCCTCCGACATCGAGCATCTTTTGCCATAGAATCTTTTGTGAAGCATTTGAAGCTTAGATCTTGATACCTAGTACCTGGCCATTTGCCATTGTTGACCTCAGACGTCCTAACTTTTCTTCTGAAAAAGTGAAATAGACCCACCAGAGCAAAACTGACTTTTTCGTGATTCTGACTAGACCAATGTGATTGTGACTAGGAATAAGCCAATCAAAATCATTTTGAGTCATTTCTAATAAGGTCCTATTTTTAGGGTTTTTTCTAAAAACAAGGACCTGAAACCCTAATTTTTCAAAATTTGCAAGTATCCTCTTGACAATAAACCCACAAAAAGCCCATGCTTTGTTTTGACCTAAAATTGACTTTTGACGACAATTTTACAAGATTTAGAACATTTTTACAAAAATGCCTTATTGAAGCAAAAATTTTATTTTGGGTACAACAAGGAACATTGGCCTTCTGAGAGTGAGGAACAACACCTTGAAGCACACCCAATTGAATCAGAAAATTCAGAAAACATGGGTGAAAGGGGTGAAGAAGCTAAAAGAACTAATGGTGAGCAAGATTGTTTGATGCTACTCCTAGATGCAATGGTTTGGGGTCAAGAAAGAGCAGCCCAACGTGCTCAGGAGACTAATCAACAACTAGCACAGTTGGTAGATTGGATCGTTTGGGGCAAGGAAATGACATGGGACAGTGTAGAGCAGCCAATCAGCAAAATGGGGCAGCCATGGCTAGGCCTCTTATGCCTATATTTCCACCAAGAGAAGGGGCACAACCCAATCAAGAGCTTACCTTAGTTGAGATGCAAGACCAATTTAGACAGGATTGGATGGATGTGGGGCCTAGTTTCTAGCATGATATATTACTTCGGGATTATATGGATCTCAGGATGAGGCATACGCCCAATAGGGGCAATAGAGAGCAGAATAATGATTTTCGTAGAGAAGTAGGGAAAGTCAATCTTCCTTACTTTGATGGGTCAGGAAAGATTTCAGCAAGAGCTTGGATCCAAAAGGTGGACACTTATTTCACTCTTAATCCCATGCTTGAAATAGAGTCAATATGGTATGCTTCAATTCACTTAGATGGGGTTGCTCATGAGTGGTGGCACCATGGGATGATCACAATGGGACAGACTCAAATTACCTCCTATGCAAAGTTCACAGAAAAATTGATAGAGAGATTCGATAATAAGGACCCAGAACTTCACTTTAAGGAGTTAGCATAGCTGAAACAGTTGGGGACAGTGGATGCCTATGTTGCAGATTTTCAAAGATTGTCAATTTTGGTGACAAATATATCCAAGAGGAGGCTTGTAGTGCTTTTCATTGATGGGTTAACAGATCCTCTTAAAGGTTGGATTAAATCTTTTAACCCACCTTCTCTACAAGAGGCAATCAAAATGGCTAGGGATATGGCGTCTTCCACTACTAACAACAAATTCCCACCTAAGGCCTACCCACATGATAGAGATAAGAAACGTGACAACAAGAACATTCAGCCCAATGAAACACCTAAGATTGAGGAAGAAGACCATAGAAAGGAGCTAAGGAAGAAGAATCTTTGCTTTACTTGCAAAGAACCATGGGCCCCAGGACATAAGTGCTTGGAAAAGGGGAAGAATCGTCAAATAGAAACATATTCAGCTGATGGATCAGAATCAAAAAAATCAGACCAGCAAGCTGAAAAGGAGGAAAGTGATGAAGATAGTTCAGAAGAACAGCCTGGCAAGAAGAAAGAAAGTAGTGGTACGTTAGCTAGGCTCTCCAATCTTCAGAGAAGTGATTCATTCAAACTTAGGGGATGGCTAAAAGGGCGGAAAATTGTTGCTCTTCTTGGTATAGGTGCTACGCATAACTTCATTGATGAAGACATTGTAACACAACATGGGCTCAAAACAAAGAAATTTGGAGGCTTCAGAGTTGTGGTTGCAAATGGTCACATAATGTCTTGTGTAAGGAAGATTCCACAGTTGAGACTCTAGCTAAACCACCACAAGGTGAATGATGACTTTTATGTTGTTAATACAGGAGGCACAAATATTGTTTTGGGAATGCAATGGCTTCACTCCTTAGGGGAGATCACCTTGAACCTAAAATCCATGGAGCTGAAATTTTGAGAGAGTGATAGGAAAGTGGTGTTGAGGGGAAAGACCCAAGAGGGATCCAAGACTGCCACGTACAAGTTCATGCAGGGAGAGTCCAATCATGATCAAGGATTAGAGCCCAACCAAGAAGGTGAAGGCACTTTCCAAGTTTTTGATAATCCTTTCTTTGACAGAGGCGTAGAAATGGCATTTCATAACCCTCTTTTTGAGTTTCATATTGATAGTTTGGGGAAAGAACAATCTTTCATTGATGGCTTGCTTCCTAAGGTGGATAAGGATGGGTTAAATCATTATGGCTTGTGGGTTGACATTGTGGATCCACCACAAGGGAAAGAGTACTATTGTGACATTGAGGTTGATAGGGTGGAAAGCCTTAGTGTGAATGTAATGTGAATTCTGGAGATGAATTAATGATGCTTGTACCTTGTTTTCAATATGAATGTTATCTCACTTGATAGGGTAAATGTGAATGTAATGTAAATTCTAGAGATGAATTAATGATGCTTGTACCTTGTTTTCAATATGAATGTTATCTCACTTGATGTTGTTTCCATTTGATATTATCTTATTAAATTACTAATATTTCTTTTATAATTTCAATATGTAATTTTGTTATTTATTTTATTCTCTTATTCTAACATATATATTGTTTTACGTATTTGCATTTCAGTGCTTAGTAATTTTAGTGTTCTAATTCAGGGACATGACAGCCTATGCTTTGTATTTTCAGATCTTTGTTTCACATTTCTCTCTCATTCCAGGGTTTTATTATTCTCCAATTTCTTCATTTTTAAATTTTATTTAGCTAGTTGCTAGTTTATAACCTTTAAATTTTTTTCAATTTATGACAAGGTTTCAAATTCAATTTTTTCTTCGAGATGTGGCATCTATTGCAAACTGTAATGTCCCCATTTTCATGAGCATCAGTTCGCAAAGGGTTTAGCCTATTCCTTGCTCTTGTAGGCTAATACAGTTGGTTAAAGGGTCTTCTTAGCAGTTACCCGTTCAGCAGTTGGCTTCTTTTCATGGATTCAGTGGCTACTTGGAGGATTTCCCATGTTTATTATAGATGTTTCTATTTCGGGAAACCTTATGTTATAATTCTTCATTATGTATTGCACTTTATGATGGGGTGTAATTTCATATTATAATAAAATGCAAATATAAAATATATCTTTTATCCCACATTGACAAGAAAGTGTGTGAACTTCCCCAAGAAATGAATAAAAGGGATCTTAAGGACTCATTCTGGGATATGAAGGATTGGTTATTTGATTTGAGATTGTTTGGTGATGAGACCAGCTAGGATTTCTGCCATTTCCAGCCATTGGGAATGAAAATTCTCAATTGGTAATGCGATTTTGAGGTTGTGAAATATCATCCGAATTATCACTAGTTGTGGGCTCTATCTTAGGAGTTCAACTTGTGCTTCATTGGAGAACTTTGTGGCCTTTGGCCAAGTTTTGCTTGGTTTGATTTGAGGAATTGCTGGAGATTACTTGTGCCTTGTATCTAATCATTGGAAGATCGATTTACATCACCAGCTATTGATAATAAGTTCTGGTATTAGATTTCAGTCGCTGCTACCAGCTTGTAGAAGCCACGAATTTGCTCATATCTTCCTTGTTTGGCATCGACTTCTTCATACACTTGCAGCGCATCATTCCTTTAGGGTTGGAGATGTTGAACATATGCATTTTGAGGGAGTTTTGCAGCATATATAATTCATCTCAGAGTTCTGATCACTTACAGCAGGGGCGGCCAAGCTAGAAAGGGCGATTTCATGAAGGAAGCATCAATAAATTCCCAAGGCATTGTCAAAGGGTGGAAAGGTTAGGCACTAGACTCTTGGAGGCAAACTCATTGAATGCAAGAGAATTGGCTCATTTGATCAAGACAGTCATCTACTTTCAGGTTCTCATGTTTGATGTATATTGTATTTGATTCATCATTTTATTATAGCATTCAATGCTGGCTTGAGCAGCATCATTGGGCATTGTAATTAGGAGTTACCACATTAATCATTGCATACATTATCATGCTGTTGTAGAGACACATTGTAATCAGACTTGGGCTTGCATTGGTTTCATATTGTAGCCAAGAGTCTTGGCATATTGGTATGTACTTGAGTCTTGCATTTAATGGAGATATAAGTGCTGGTTGCATGTTCATTGCTTGATATAATGCTCATTGTTTTTAAGTGATTAAGTTTGCATGCCAATTGTATGACGAAATGTCACTTGGCTGTAGATGATCAGTTTGCATCTAGAAGTCATATAAATGCATTGAAAATGATTAAAGGAAGTCAAATATGCACCTAGATGATAATATAAACATTGTAGTGCTGAATTGTAATCATTAGAGTCTTATATTATCATTCCTCAAGTCCACCATCAGACTGAAATTCTGTACCAGCAAGCTAAAAGTTGTATGTGAATAGTTTGACAATATTCCTTGAGGTGTATTTCATATCAGAACTTGCAAGGGATATTACACAAACCCTGCTTGGAAGCATGAAACCCCAAAGGAAGAAACACAAGTGTGTAATTATTGTGAGAAGATCAGAGGCACTGACTACATCAAATATCTTCTTGCACAGATCTATGGTAGAGATGTTTTTCTTTGTGATGCAAATATAAATCAATGTTATAAAGAGGTTATGGCTCTTCCTTCTTCATATGAGGAGAAGAAGCAAAATAGGCAATAGTAGATGTAGTGGGATGAGATGTTATTATGAATATGAATACATATGAAGTGTTATGATGTTTTTATCGCCACTATGATGTGGTTTGATGCTTTTTTGGCTCCAACCAATAGGTCAAACACATCTTGACCACACATAAGGGCATAACCACATATGACATGATAGTGGGCACTAGACAATATGATGTTTGAGATCTAATATTTATGATCATATGACTGTTTAACTTGATGCTAATAACTAATAACTATTAAGCATAGATAACATGCTCGATGAGAACTTAGCAAGTACTAGCAACTTTATGGCCAAATGAGTAACTTGAGTAGAAACTCGTGACTCAACAAGGGCATTTTTTGGCAAGTCTATAGTGAAGACTCACCATAAGTACTCAACAAATTTGTCACACAAACTCGTTGGACAGAGGAAAAACACTACAAACACCAAAAACAAGGGAAAATACATATTTCTAGTCTTTTTAACTAAGTTACCGGGTTCTTTAAAAAGGGACCCCGTGATCACTCTGAGAGCGTCCTGGTCCGATAGCACTTGGGGGAGCACCCCAGACGCCCCCCAAAGCCACATTATGCCTCTATTGTTCTTCATTGCTCTCCTCAAAGGCATTGCTCAACCATTTTTTTTTTTTCATTTTTCCATTTCAAAGTGTTGTTGGTTTTTTCGAAGGAGATCGATCACAAAGTGCCAAAGGAGTGAAGATAACTTGCACAAAGGAGATCTAATCATCTAAGGTAAGCATTTTAACTGATTCTTTAGTTTTTTAACAAAAAATTTCAAGTTTTTGATGAATTTTTTCAAGGTTTTTTTTAATTTTTTTAGAAAAAAAGAAACGAGTTTATTTGTTATAATGTTTTTTGGTGTTCATTTTGAATTTTCATTAATTTATACTTTATAAATTATACTGTTGTAGGGTTGCGTTTATTTACTTTATTTAAATTTTATAATTTCTTATAACAGCAAAATCAAATTGCAATCTATTTGGAAAGGCCACAAGTTCAAGTTCTCTGGATATTGATGGAAACAAAAAATTTAAAATTGATCAAGCATCTCCTTTATGGAATTATGTTATGATGCTTGAACAAATTCTAGGAGGTGGGGCATTCATTTGGGATTGTGGTGAGTGCAGAGTCCAATTTAAGAGCTCGTATAGTCGAGTGAAAGCTCACTTATGTTAGAATATGTGAAGGGCGAAATTAGAAGAGGTTGTCAATAGAAAAAATATGGCATTCATTAGAGAGCAAAAACAAGTTGATGTTGTGAGTGAAAGATCAAAATTAAGATTTCATCCTTTAGCAAAGAGAACATCAATGACTTTATCTACAGTTTCAATAATGGCCTCTCAACATCTTTTTCTTGGAGACACCCTCTATCCAAGTAGAAGATCCCACTCCTCACAAAAGAGGCCCATTGGATAAGGCATTTTGAAATGAAGCAAGAGACATTGCAAAGGAAAAAGTTGCACGTTGCATTTATGCCAATGGTCTTCCTTTCAACTTGGTGAGATCACCATATTGGCGTGAAATGGTGGCGGCAATCAATAGTGCACCTTCTGGTTTCACATGTCCTGGGTATGAAAAGGTGCACACCACCTTATCGACAAGAGAAAAAAAAATTGTAGAGACATCACTCAAACCAATTAGGGATTCTTGGATTGAAACGGGAGTGTCTATTGTTTCCGATGGATGGAAAGATCACAAAAACCGACCATTAATAAATGTTATTGCAGTGTCCCCCAAAGGGGTAATGTTTTTGAAGGCGGTTGATTGTGAGGGGCAAATCAAGGATGCAAAATTCATTTCTAAAATCCTCATTGAGTCCATAGAGATGGTGGGTCTTAAAGATGTTGTCCAAATCATTATGGACAATGCGAAAAATTGCAAGGCTACAAATGCTTTGGTTGAGGAAAGGTATGAACACATTTTTTGGACACCATGCACCGTACACTCCCTTAACTTGGTGATGCAAGTAATTGGCACCAAAATAGAGTGGGTGAAAGCTATATACCAAGAGGGTGAGGAGATCCAAATATTTGTGACAAACCACCATATGTCACAAGACATTTTTAAGACTCTCAAATTTGGAATTGTTGAAGGTAAATAAAATTTAATTTAATTATATAATTTACTTTTAAATTTTATTTATGCCATGTTTACTTATATAATATATTTTAATGTGTTATTAACTTATTTTCTACATGATCTAGGTTGTTGAGACCCGATTTGCATCAACATGATCGTTTTCCGACAATGGTGAAGGTGCGAGAGGCATTAGGTTCCATGGTTATTAGCAACCAATGGAGTATATGGAAGCAATCAAATTCAAAGAGGGTCCAAAAGGTCAAGTCATTGATCCTAGATGACAATTGGTGGGCTCGTGTGGACTATGTCTTAACTTTCACCGAACCTATCATCAGTATGACCAGGTTTGTTGATACAAATCGACCATGTTTGGTGGAAATTTATGATGGCATTGACTCCATGATAGAAAAAATAAAGGTCATAATAACACCAAAAAGAGAATGACCCCAAAGAAACATTTCTCTGAAGTGTTGAAAAAATCATTCATCACCGCTGGAACAAGATGAACACACCATTCCATCTCCTTGCATACGCATTGTCTCCCAAAAACTATAGTGCACAAATACTTGCTTTGCCAAGGAGAACTCCACCATATAGAGATAGTGAAGTTGCTAATGGGTACAAGCAAGCATTCAAAATACTTTTCTCAACTCTAGAAGTGGTGGAAAATGTTAGGAAAGAGTTTGGCATGTTCATCTCAGGACGAGATCATAGTATTTGTGCCCTTCAAGACCAATACAATGTAGATGCTTGTACATGGTGGTACCTCCATGGGCAAGATTTGTTCCTCGAGCCTCTTGCAATCAACATTCTATCACAAGTAATTTTTATTTTTTATAATTTAACATTTGTATTGTAAACTTTGGTACTTACCATTCTTTAATTTATTTTGCATTTTTTATTTTTAAGTTGTGTTGGTTTTCTCTCCAATTTCAACAGATTGCAAGTTCTTCGACTGAACGGAATTGGAGTACATACTTCTTTATCCACTCAGTGAAGCATAACCCGTTGGCTGCAAAAAATCAGAAGACTTGGTTTATGTCCATCCCAACTTGTGTCTTCTATCACATAAGCAAGATCAGTACAAGGAAGGTTCAATGAAGCATTGGGACATAGCCCCTAAGTATGCCAACTTGGATGTATCTATTTCAAAGCTTGCTA
Source organism: Sequoia sempervirens (assembly GCA_007258455.2). Classification (NCBI taxonomy): domain Eukaryota; kingdom Viridiplantae; phylum Streptophyta; class Pinopsida; order Cupressales; family Cupressaceae; genus Sequoia; species Sequoia sempervirens. Next base: position 24,382,427 of record VDFB02056351.1, read on the forward strand.
GAGTCACTATAGATGATGATGATGAGACTCTTACACATGATGCACCTAGTGCGAGTGGCAATGCATTTACTTGTGGTTCAAATGATGTTGAACCAAACGATGACCTTGATCTAGATCCTTTTGATGATTGATGAAGATTGAAGACAATTATACAAGTTTTTGATTGTATTTATTTCAATTTTGTAATTGTAATGATTTTCATTTGAATTGTGACTCTAAATATATATGATATATGACATAATATTGAAATTTTGAACTATCAATTAGCATTTATCTTTATCACTACCATTGATCAATGATGAAGTATCATACTATTTACAATTTTTAAACTTTTTTCACACACACACACACACACACACACACACACACACATATATATATTATACAACCATACCCAACATACCATACCCAAGGAAAAAAAATTGTTGTATAGGTGTACCCGTATCCCGTACTCGATCCTGTACCAAAACCGGCAACTAAGCTTTTTAAGCCTACACCCCATGCCATGTCATGTCCCCATTAAAATATTGAAAATATTATAGCGATAGAAAAAAAATAATAATACAATAAGAAAGCAGAAAAATACAAAAAAAGAGAGATGACCGCTTCAACTTGGATAAGGCCAAAAGTGGCCACATTAAATGGGAAAGATCTGATTTCGCTTGTTTGCAAAAAAACTAATTAAAAAAAGCATGAATTAAGGAGATGGTCACCCTAGGGTTTGCAACCACCACCCTAGGGAAATATGAGTTTATTTAGGCAAGCAATAGACAGCAAGAAGGTTATTCAAATTATCTTTTTTCTCTTGAAGCCTCAATTGAGACTTGTTCACACAATCCTAGGATGGAAAACCTAGGTATTGCTTTAGATTCAAGGACAAAAACCCTTGGGCATTTCAAAAGGAGACCGAGGATGAAAAGCCTCAGCCTTCTTGTTCATGGTTCCAATTCAAGAATTGCACAAGGCTTAAAAAATTCAGTATAGTTTTAATTTAGAAGTTTCAATGCAAAGTCACTTAGCAGCCAGCTCCAGCACTCTCCTAGTTGCTACATATCAGTCTAATTAACAATTTGTTTTAGATCTTTTTGGTGTTCAGCATAGCAATTCAACTTGACAGTCAAATCCAGCACCATCAAGTCATAGATAACTACCAAAAAAGCCTTCCTGGGCATGATTTAAGGACTGCAGATTGCAACACAGACCAGCAGCAACTGAGGGAGTTCCCAGAACAAAATGTTGTAAGGTGATGTGAATGAAGGGCACATTATTACAATGTAAGCACCAAAACTTCTAGTAGCAAAAACTGAGGTTGCATTGTCATACTTTTATTCATAAGAATCGTGTAAGCTATAAATCTCCCTCTATAATCAGACTTGCAATAAGTATCCATTTTGTAAAAGGAGTAGCAATTTCATAATAAAGTGTTGTTCAGAATTCAGTCAGCTGCTATATTCATTTGCAATCAAATTATTAAAAAAAATATTATTGTATATTAAGTTGACATGACAAGCCATTTCCTCGTGCAACATTTGCAATTTTTCTTGAGTGAATTTGAAAAGGTTTCCAAAGTGGATATGAGGACCAAATTTGTGCAATTTTCAGTTTCCATCTAAAAATTATTTCCTGTTTTCTCTCCAGAATCTTAGAACTAGATGTTTAAACATGTTTTGCATGCATTGAATTCAATTTGCCAATGCTCCAAAAGGACATGTCCCCTTTAAATCATCATGTTTTTGAGTTGGAGACATCCCCAAGTCACGGAAACATCAAGGAGACACCCCCCACTACTCCCCACCACCACTAGCAGAGGGGAAACATCCCCAAGACGTTTCCCTTGTAGAGGAGATGTTTTTGGGACATCCCCCTGATGGGGACATTGAGGAGACACCAAGGAGTTCCTAAGACAATGCGGGGACTTTGTAAAGTTCCTTGATCATCCCCCAAACTCCAAGATTCCCCACGACCTAGGACATCAAAAAGAGAATTTTTTTTTAAGAATACTTTTGAAAAATCATTAACCCTAACCCTAAAATGCTAATAGGTCCCACTATAATGTCCCCATCTCAAATCAAGATGATTAGCAGCAGATTAGCTGTCCTTTCCTTGGATTACCCAAGAGGAAGAGGACATAGAGCATCATTAGGTAAGATATGGAGTCTTTGGCTTGCTCTAAAATCTATTTTTAAGTTGTGTGTGCATCTGTTAATGCAACTTAAGTGAACTTAAGTTATATTAAGTGAACTTGAGTTATTTTAAGTGAACTTGAGTTATTTTAAGTTGGGCACGTCATTTTAGGCAACTTAAGAGTTTCTTAGCCAAAAGACTTAAGTTGTCCCCCTTTTTATGTACTTTAAGTGATTTTAAAAAGCATGTGATAACAAGGCAAAGGGGGCATGGGTTTTGAAGGAGCTTATTGGTTCAGTTTTTAGGGTTTCAATGTGGAGTATTGGATTAAGAGGTGGTGAATCAAGGGTTAAGATTAATTCATCTCTTTGGAAGTTGTTATATAACTCTCTAGGGATCTTTTAGAGCTCATTATGTGATGAAATTTTTTGTTTATTGCTGCTGCAACTTGGCTTGAGGATTGAAACCCTTAAGTATCCCTGATTTCGGTGAGACGTACAAGCTCTCCCAATCAGAAGAGTGTGTTTCGGTGGAAGAACTACAATTTGTGAAACCCTAACACATTATTATTTTTGGGCTGCAAGCATTCATCAGGTTGGAGGTCAAATTTAAAGAGGATCTCAGTGCTGAAGACTCAAATCTGGAAACTTCTACAGCTAAAAATCATCAATTTTTGAGTATCAGTAGACAGCTAGGGCTTGCAAATAATTCTGAACCAATCTGAGGTATTTTGAGTGTTAAAAATCTGCATATTTATCTTGGTTTAGACTCTGAAATTTAAAAGAGGAATTATTGTAATGTTTTTCTGAAATTTCTGGGTCATTTAGTGGATTTTCTGCAACTTTTTAATGTTTCAGAAATTTTCGGAAATTCCTTAAAAATCAGAAAAATATTTTGAGCTCAGATCTGAGTTTGTTGAAGGGTTTTCTACTTACAAATAAAATTTCAGAATTTTTTATTGCATACTTTTTCTATTATCCCTATTTGGTGATATTACACCCACTCACACCCTAAACTCTGAAAAACCCTATAAATACACATGCCCACTTTCAATCGAAATCACTATCAACATTTTGTAGTTTGTCATTGCATTAAGCAAGAAAAAGAGCAAGACCAAGATCAACAACAACAACAGCAACTAGAGGAGGAAGAATTCAATTGTCTTCTTCGTCAACCATTCAAAGCATTCATCAAGCCTTCAAGGTAAAACTTCACACTTTGATTTCAATGTTCATAGCTAAATCTGAAATCCACGGCATTATTTTGTTTTCAATTTAAATATTAAAATTCAATATATTGTTTATATACACAAATTGCAAATTATTTGAAGGGTTTCAAAATACTAAATGTTGTTTTTAAATGTAAGGGTTGTTTAACTATTGTTTTTACTAAAAAACAACATCTAGGGGTTTAAAACAAATATTTTTAGGGTTATTTTAAATATTTAGTATGTTAGGATTTTTAATTTGTTTATTAAATTAATTTTAAATGTTTATTTGCAAAGTTGCATAAAGATATAGATTTTTTTATATTTTTGTTTGGTTTTGTGTATTCTCTGCTTCTACACCTTGTGCAATATGAAGTAAGAAAAGCAAAAATAAAATCAAAATCAAAATTCCTCTTTTAAGTTTAATTTAATTTTTTGAAATTTATATTAATTTTTTATTTTAAAATTTAATACTTATTAGTAGTAGTCAATTTAGGATTTAATCTTTTGTGTGTTCTCTACTACACTGTGGGAACCTAAAGAAAGAAAAATAAAAATGAAATTCTTGTTTAATGAAGGTTGAAAATCAAGCATTCCAATTTTCGTATATCCTTTACTTTTACACTTCATGCAGCTTGAGGTAAGAAAAACCTTGTGTTTTGAGCCCTTGAATTATGTATGGTTTTAAATGTAAACCATGAATTTCATTACTTGCAATCACTATGAGTTCTATTAAAATAATGTTTATTATTTATTTATTAATGCTCAATATTGTAAAATATTGTAAAATATCCTGATAAGATCGTCCTTGTTGTCCAAGATCTTATCTAAAGTTTCTTTTAGAAACTTCCTGCTTTTCCTGAAGATAAGATCGTCTCCGATCTTATCCTTCCGGCTTGTTGTAAATCCTGTATAGTATTTATTGAGCACTTTGCTCCTGTTAATAACATCAATTTTTTTACCAATTACCTGTGTAATATGGTATCAGAGCCAACTTACTCAAAATTGAATTTTTAATTCATAAAAATCGTTCAAGATTTTTTCAGTATTTTTTGAATTAAAAATTTGATAAAATCTTCTCTGAAATTTTCGAAGATTTTTTGAAGAGTTAAAATTTTGAAATTTTTTCGTGGCTCGTGTATTTGAAATTCGAGGGTTATCAAATCTGTGGATTTCGTGGCATTTTTTTCGCAAATACCTGGACGCGTTTTTTCTCTACAAAGCTGGGCGCGTTTCTGATGCATTCAAACCCGTGTTTCTGATTTTTGAAGCCGCGATTTGTCATGAAATATGGACGCATTTCTATCTAAAGCAAGTCGGGTTTTTAAAGTCTTCTGCAGTGCGCGACTTCATGACTACTGGAGGTCGCGATTTCCTGTCTTATAGACACGCGTTTTTTCACCTCTGTCTTTGGGCCGCGTTTTCTTCCACTTGCTGGGCACTTCTGTGTTTTCTATTGGCGCGTTTTTTTTGTTGCAGACTTTTGGCGCGTCATTTTGTCTAGTTTTCTGGTGGATGCAAGTCTGTTTCAGACTTTTTCTGCAATTTTTTGGGTTGTTAATGGCGGCCAAGGTTTTCAGAACATTCGTCTAGGGTTTTGACCCGTTTTTCGAAGGCAGAAAAATTTTTCGATTATAGATTCCTGGTGGGTTTTTCGAGAGCTCAACTAGGTTGGTCTCCGAATTTTCTGGGTGCATCGAATTTTGTGCCATTCGTACACTGTACTTTCTGCAGTCTGTACCTAAATCTGCCTCTATTTTTTGCATTGGAATTCGTGCCTCGAGTTTCGTGCATCAGCCTCTTCTCAGTATCTTGTTTTTCGTGCCCGAAAAGCGTGAAGATGGCCAGTTTAAGTAATTTAATGTTGGAGGGCAGTCAGAGATTTAATGGCAAAAATTACAACACCTGGAAGCAGCGGATGCTGACAATTTTTGAATACCGCTGCCTTGATCAGATGATCCTCGGCAAAGCTACTCGTCCCAACACGGCGGGTAAGGATCAGGAGAAGTTTGATGAGCAGAATCGTGAAGCCGTCATGCTTATTAAACTTTCGGTTAGTGATGATTAGCTCCCTCATATTCCATTGGGAAAATCAGCTAAGGAGATCTGGGATCACTTGAAGGGTTTGCATGAAACTTCCGACAAAAGCCGTGCATTTTTCTTGAAGAATATGCTGTTTTCTATCATGATGGATGAGAAGACAACTCTGCAAGCGCACCTGAATAAAATCCAGGAGATCAGAGATCAGTTGGAGGCGATTGGTCGGAAAATGGAGGAAGACATGGTCGTGATCACCCTGAAGAGTCTACCGAAGTCCTATGAACACTTCATAATGACTCTCAACATTACGTTTGCTAATGTTGATCTTAAGTTTCCAAATCTATGCACTATCCTGTTGCAGCAGGATTGCTGGAGACAACAATTCGGTAGCAGTGAATCATCATCCTCCACGGAGCAGGCTTTTGCAGCTAAAACCCATCCGAAGCATCAAGGAAAAGGTCAGCCTTCACAGCAGAAAGGCTCCAGTCAGACCAGTCCGAAGAAGAAAAATGTTCAGTGTAACTACTGTCATAAATTTGGCCACATCAAGAAGGATTGTCGTGCTCGTTTGGCTTCTGAGCAAAAGAAGCAGGGAGGGTTTCAGCAGAAAGCGAATGTCGCCGAGCACTCTGAGCAGAAGGAATCTGCCTTTTATGCACTAATGGCAAAAAGGCCATGAGACCATGTCAAATCCTCTGCTTGGTATAGATTCTAGTGCCTGCATCATTTCGCACATAAGGCGTGGCGGTTCCATGAGACTTTTCCCCTTACTGACTCGGTGATTTTTGGAGGTGAGAATACAGTTATCGGCACGAGCCTTATTGAGGTTCGTCTGGCGGGAGGGATCTCATATTCCTCAGCGTGTATTATGTACACCTGCTCGAGAGCTCAATCTTCTCTCAGTCAGTCAGATAATGCGACATTCTCCCCAGATGGATGTGGTATTCAGCTCGCATAGATGTTCGATTGTTGATCGAGAAACTCGCACAACGGTGGCCGTTGGGATAGAGGATCATGGCCTTTACAGGCTTGTGGACACAGGTGATTCTCCGGAGTTAGCCTTGGCAGCCAGAAATTCAGCTGTCACCATCTTTGGCACAGCGGTACGGACGCTTGAACGTGCACTATCTCTCTCAGCTTGCTCGGGAGGACTTGTAGATGGCTTACGACATTCAGACTCAGCATCGGCGTTTGTGGTGCTTGTCGGCTGGGAAGCAGCATCGCACACCGTTCAAGGATGGCGACTCTTGGCGGGCTTCTAAGGTACTTCAATTAGTTCATGCTGATATTTGTGGCCCTATGTCTATTTCTTCTGTAACTGGTTGCAAGTACTTTCTACTTTTTGTTGATGATTATAGTAGGAAAATGTGGGTGTACTTTCTTAAACAGAAATCAGAGGTTTTTAATGTATTTCAGAAGTTTAAGGCCTTGGTTGAAAAAGAGTCCAGTTCTTGTATTATAACTCTTAGGTCAGATAATGGGGGGGAATTCTGTTCTAGTGCATTCTCCAACTTCTGTGATACTCATGGGATAAAACGTCAGTTAACCACACCCTACACTCCTCAGCAAAACGGTGTTGTAGAGCGACGCAATCGTACGATTGTTGAGATGGCTAGCTCCATGTTGCAACACAGGAGTGTTCCTACCAAGTTTTGGGCAGAAGCAGTCAATACTTTAGTCTATCTCCTTAATAGGTCACCCACTCATGCTGTTAAGGGGAAGACTCCTGAGGAAGTTTGGTCTGGTCGCAAACCTAGGATTAGTCATTTGAAGGTTTTCGGCTCTCTTGTGTATGTTTGGATTCCAGAGGCCAAGCGCACTAAGCTTGACTCCAAGAGCCAGAAACTCATGTTCACAGGGTACAGTGACAACCACAAGGCATATAGGCTGATTGATATAGACACTGATCGTCTTATCTTCAGTCGAGATGTTGTTTTTGATGAGGAACGAGGTCCATTTCACTCTTCTTCACCTGTTCAGCATTCAGAGGATCAACCTCTATAGGCTTCTGATATGAGTGTCCGACTTCCGTTAGGTTCACCTGATGGGAGGGATGACGAAGACCTAGTCTTTGATGATGCTCAACCTGAGTTTCCTCCAGATGATAATGAACATCCCCCTGCTGAACCTGTTCCAGATCCAGCTCCTCTTGTTACATCTGATGTTGGTCCCTCTACTCTCCGGCCCAAATGGTGGGCTAAGACTATCAGTGATCTTCGTGCTGATGAGCTCATTGAGGGTAGCTCATCCAGAAACAAGAGCAAACAGCAGTCTACAGTGAATTTTGCTCTCATGGCCAACATCCACAGTGTTTATGAGCCTCAGACATATTCAGAGGCAAAAGGGATACCTGAGTGGGAAAAGGCGATGGAATCAGAATACCAGAGTCTTTAGAAGAATCACACTTGGGTCCTTTCCAATCTTCCTCCAGGGAAGAAGCCCATTAGCTGCAAATGGGTGTACAAGGTGAAGTACAAAGCTGACGGAACCCTTGACAAGTACAAAGCTCGTCTGGTTGCACGGGGGTTCTCACAGAAAGAAGGCATTGACTACGAGGAGACCTTTGCTCCTACAACCAAAATGAGTACCATACGGCTTGTCCTTGCCTTAGCAGCCCAATTTGGTTGGAAGGTCCATCAGATGGATGTGAAGAGTGCTTTCCTCAACGGTGAGTTGAAGGAGGAAGTATACATGACGCAGCCTCCAGGTTTCAAAGTTGCTGGTCAAGAACAAAAGGTGTGCAGATTGGTCAAAGCACTCTATGGCCTGAAACAGGCTCCTCGGGCTTGGTACATTAAGATTGACACGTACCTCAGAGATCATGGCTTTCAGAGGAGTCCATCTAACTCGAACCTGTATGTCAAGAATACTGGTAATGAGATTCTGCTTGTTGTTGTCTACGTGGATGACTTGATCATTACTGGTAGTTCGGCACATTTGATCACTGAGATCAAACATGACTTGTGCAAAACTTTTGACATGACAGACTTGGGCCTCCTGCATTATTGTTTAGGTGTTGAGGTTTGGCAGACAGAGAGCAGCATTTTCATCTCCCAGTCCAAGTATGCTCGAAATCTTCTGGATAAGTTCCGAATGTAGGATTGCAAACCTACCTCCACACCCATGGAAAAAGGGCTTAAGTTGTCAGCTAAGTCCAATTCACCTGTGGTAGATGAAACATTGTTCAGGCAACTAGTAGGCAGCCTCATCTATCTTGCTGCTACTAGACCTGACTTGAGTTTTGCAGTGAGCTACATATCACGCTTCATGACAGCCCCCAAGGTTGATCATTGGGTAGCAGCGAAGCATGTGCTGCGTTATGTGAAGGGTACTCCTGATTTTGGACTCTTGTACACTTGGAGTCATGATCCTAAACTCAGTGGGTTCACAGATTCAGATTGGGCAGGTTCAGTTGATGACAAGAAATCAACATCTGAGTATGTGTTCAGTTTGGGATCCGGTGCAGTCACATGGACTAGTAAGAAGCAGCAGGCAGTGGCTCTCTCCTCGACAGAAGCAGAGTATCGGGGAGCAGTAAAAGCAGCATGTGAGGCAGTTTGGCTTCGCCGGATGCTTCTGAGATATGCAAATATCTCAAGCAGGTCCGACTCCTTAATGCCCGATAATCGGGGAGTTCTCAAACTTGCCAAGAATCCGGTCTTCCATGGCGAACCAAGCATGTGGAAACTCACTGTCATTTCATTCGGAAGCTGGTTGAAGACGGATCAGTTCAGTTTTTGTATGTTCCGACAGAGGATCAGACAGCAAACATTCTCACCAAGTCGCTCAGTACAGATAAGTTTGTAAAATTCAGGGGCATCTTGGTGTAGTAGATAGATTGAGCATTAAGGGAGGGTATTAAAATAATGTTTATTATTTATTTATTAATGCTCAATATTGTAAAATATTGTAAAATATCCTGATAAGATCGTCCTTGTTGTCCGAGATCTTATCTGAAGTTTCTTTTAGAAACTTCCTGCTTTTCCTGAAGATAAGATCGTCTCCGATCTTATCCTTCCGGCTTGTTGTGAATCCTGTATAGTATTTATTGAGCACTTTGCTCCTGTTAATAACATCAATTTTTTTACCAATTACCTGTGTAATAAGTTCTCACAACAAGAGTGATGATGAGGGTTAGAGGGTTGGGAATCAAGACATTGTAAGTAAATTTGAGAATGAATACAAATGTGGTGGGGGTGAGGTACCTATTCCATTGAGAGTGCTCATTTCAATTGCCCTTCAAAATTGTTGGTTGAATTTGCCAAGAGTACTTTCAATAAGAAGACACCTTTAAAACAATTTACTACCAAAATACAAGCAAAGATTGACACATCAAGCAGTGGCACTAGGCTATAGAAATGCAATTCTATGGCCTTGAATTCTAAGGCAGCATTACTAGAGTTAATGTGTGTCTTCTTCACATCCCAAGAAAAGGTGTTAGGGTATGTGACCAATTGTTGCTTAAACAAATAATAGAGATAAATTGATTGTTTGGTACTGATAAAGATGAAGAGCACACGCTAAAACTGAGAGGGGGGGTGAATCAATATTAGGACAAATTTTAGCACTTATTTCAAATCTGCAAATATAACTTAAAAACCATTAAGCAAACAACACATGCAAGAACACAGATATTACGTGGAAAACCCCAAAGGGAAAAAGCCACGGCAAAATATTGCTTTTATTAACTTCTTACAAACTATAGGCAACAAGCCACATAAGACACCGATTTTACAAACGTGAGCTCCAACTCACTGGAAGCACCAACTCCCTCTAAGCACCAACTCAGTATGAGGCACCAACATCCAATAAACTCTACTTGAAAAAACTTTTTTGTGCTCTGCTCAATCTCTTTTCATAAATCTGCAATTTTTCTCTGCTCATCACACTCTGTCTGTGATCTTCAATCACTAAAAAAAAAATTATCTTCAAAACTGCATACTCTATCATGCCTTCATCAAAAACAAAAACTCTTTTCCTTAGACAAAAAAAAAATTATTCACTTAGTCCAAAACGGAACAAACTACATGCAGTCATACCTTTTTATTTTTCTTTTTAGAAACTAATTTAACAACAACAAAAAAACTCCTCATGAGCTACTGTTTGAATTCTCAAAATAGAAGATTTCTAAAATAACTTAGGTGCCCAAATCTGATTATGAAACCTTATCAAATCTGCATTAAATCTTTCTTTTTATGTCACATTAAATCTTTCGTTTTATGGCATAAATCTTTCTTTTTATGTCACATTAAATCTTTATTTTTATGAAATAAATCAGATTTGGTTTATCCTCTCATATCCTCAAACATTCTTTTCTTGTTTCCTTCTATTCTCATCTATAAATCTGATTTTCCTCTTTTGTCTTATCTTTTTATTCGCATCTATTTATTTTCTTGTCTTGTACAGCTGCTTTTAAAATCTTATCTTATTTCCTTCTAAAAGTGGCAGCTAGCTTTATGTGATTTACTTTCCTTTCTCAAACCTTATTAAATCTTATCAAAAGAATAATTTTTATGGTGGCGCCCAGCTGCTCTTTTATATGCTTTAACCATGCTTTTGTCTTCTTTTACATGCGAATTCTTTCTAACACAGCAGCATTCTAACACCAGGTTCTTATATCTTTTTGCATGCATTAAGCTTTGACATCAATGACAATTATCTAACAAAAGACAAACCCGATGTTACTATGTCAATGAGGAGTACTAACACTTTCCAAAAGAAATGATTTCCTCTTTTTTCATCTAATGCAAGTGCCACAAAGCCTAAAGGCAAACATAAGGTGAATAATTCTAATCCAAACCCAATGGCGAAGTGGTTGATGTTCAAATGCAGATAAGGCAAATGATGTCATTAGCAAATTCTTTTCTAGCAATGGCATTCCATTCCATGTTGTTTGCTCTCCTTATTATAAGGAGGCTATGGCTAAGTTAATAATAGAAAGGCCTAATATGTGCCACCAAGGGAGACAAAACTGAGGACCACAAGCTTGGATAATTAACAATTTAATGGAGAAAATGAAGACTACATGGGTCACTAGTCAATGAAGCACTGTCATGGATGGGTAGACAAATATTAGGCATCATCCATTCATCAACAATATCTGTCCACCCATCAATATCATGGTGACATGTATAAAAGACCCTTCTTTCCTTAGGGTTGTTGATTGTTCAAGGCAACACAAGGATGCCAATTATCAATTATTTCAAATCTTTACAGATGCTATTGAGGAGGTTGAGCTAGAAAATGTGATGCAAATCATGACAAATGCAACCTATGTGAGTAGAGCAATGGAGAAGTTGGTTGAGGCAACCTACAAGCATATATGGTGGACTCCTTATGTGCATGCCATGAATAATGCACTCAAGGACATAAGCATGATAAACTAGATCAAACAAGTCACTTTTATGCTAGAGATATACAAATGTTTATACGCACCACCACACATCACACACACTATTCCAACCTTCTCCAAAAAGGACTTTCCAAATCTTGTAAAGTTGTAATGTCCCCAACTCAAATCAAGATGATTGGCAGCAGATCGGCTGTCCTTTCCTTGGATTACCCGGACGTAGAGCATCTTTGGGTAAGAAATGGAGTCTTTGGCTTGTTCTAAAATCTATTTTTAAGTTGTGTGCACGTCTTTTAATGCAACTTAAGTGAACTTAAGTTATTTTAAGTTGGGCACATCTTTCTAGGCAACTTAAGAATTTCCTAGCCAAAAGACTTAAGTTGTCCCATTTTAATATACTTTAAGTGATTTTAAAAAGCATGTGATAAAAAGGAAAAGGGGGCATGGGTTTTGAAGAAGCTTATTGGTTCAATTTTGAGGGTTTCAATGTGAAGCATTGGATTAAGAGGTGGTTAATCAAGGGCTAAGATTAATTCATCTCTTTGGAAGTTATTATATAACTCTCTAGGGGTCTTTTAGAGCTCATTATGTGATGAAATTTTATGTTTATTGCTGCTGCAACTTGGCTTGAGGATTGAAACCCATAAGTATCCCTGATTTCGGTGAGACATACAAGCTCTCCCAAGTCAACAGAGTGTTTCGGTGGAAGAACTACAATTTGTGAAACCCTAGCACTTTATTATTTCTGGGCTGCAATTATTCATCAAGTTGGAAGCTAAATTTGAGGAGGATCTGAGTGCTGAAGGCTCAGATCTATAAACTTCTACAGCTGCAAATTGTCAATTTCTGAGGATTTGGTGGACAGCTAGGGTTTGGAAATAATTCTAAACCAATAGAAGTATTTTGAGTGTTAAAAATCTGTATATTTATCTTGGTTAGATTCTGAAATTTTAAGAGAAATTATTGTAATGTTTTTCTGAAATTTCTGGGTTGTTTAGTGGATTTTCTGCAACTTTTTCATGTTCAAAATTTTTCAGAAATTCCTGAAAAATCAGAAAAATATTTTGAGCTCAGATCTGAGTTTGTTGAAGGGTTTTCTACTTGCAAATAAAATTTCAAAATTTTTATTGCATATTTTTGGAGATATTGTTGTTTTTCTATTATCCCTATTTGGGGATATTACATTGGTATCAAAGCTGCAAGAACTTGGCAGCATGTTTGGGTTGGCTGCATGCGTGGAAAGGGTGGTCATAGCTTGAAAAAGCAAAAGGAATTAATGGCAGATCCCAAGCAGCCACCATCATCAAATGAAGAAGCAAAACAAATGTTTTCAGAAATGTTGAGGCTGTTAAATGATAACAATCTTTGTTTAAGTCAGCTGGCTCATAACACAACATATGGAAGGACTTTAAAGCATACAAAGAGAGAAGTAAGTAGAAAAGTTGCAGAAAATAAGGAATTTTTCACCAGAAAATCCATGGGTTTGTCACAATCCAAACCGTTCATGCCTACTTTCATACAAGAAAATGAGCCTACACAAGAGGAACCTATTGAAGATAATGAGGATGCTGAAATACTAGCTAAGTATCAAGCTTTGGGACCGGATTTTCAATCAGCCATCTCTTTCAGGGACTACTTGAAGGTCACCAAGCACACAAAGCCCAAGCAAAAATAGAATCAAGGGAAGCAAAATTATGGGTTGCAGAAGAGGTTGGGACAGATATCCCTACCTAGTGTTGATGGATCATCCAAGTGTATGGCTAGAGCTTGGATTCAAAAATTGGACACTTATCTTGCTTTGAATCAAATGAAGGAGATTGAGTCCATCAAGTTTGCTACCCTTCACCTTGAAGGAGCTGCACATGAGTGGTGGTATCATGGGTTAGTGACACAAGGACATGAAGCAATAGTCTCTTATGATTAGTTTTGCACTACATTGATAGAACGGTTTGACCGTAGGGATTTAGAGGCACACTCCAGGGAGTTGGCTCAATTGAGACAGTTGGGACACTTGATGCATATATTTCAGAGTTTCAGCGAATATCTGTAATGTCCCCTTTTTGGGATAACCCTAAATCTAGCCTAATTTATCAAATTCAAGTGATCACCTTGGATTTGGGAATGTCTATAGTGCAAGTAGGCCCCTTCAATGGTCAATTTTTAATCCTGTTAAGAGTTGTCTTCAAATATTATCTTGATTTATCAGATTAGATAGTTGTATAATATGTTAAGGAATTACTGATAGGGACAAGCTTTCCCACTATCAATTACGATGTATAATCTGCAATGATAATTGTTCTAAGAACATAGAGAGAACACTTTAATATGTATATTGTTTCCGATCTTATTATTGGATTACAAGCATCTAATTTGTGGAGTGGGTAAGTGTCCCTCCTGAGTCACTACTTCTAAATATGCGTCTCTCAAAACATGCGAATTTCTCCTGGCTATGTATCTATTCACCTTTATTATTGTGTGGTCGATAGCATTGATCAGCCGGACCTCCTGGCAGCATCCTGATTTGCTAGTGATACTTATTATTCCCTCAACTCCAATATATTCCTCACTTGTTATGCAACTTGTGTTGAGGAGTATTCACCTCCCTAAGAGTGTTTTTGATCGGCTGGTGAATATATATAAATCTACTTACTTCCTCCATAATTGATATCCTATGTAATCTATGCCATTTAATTACATTTCCAATCTTTATTTATTTCCTATCGAGGGATGTGTCTGTTTGTGGAGGCTATGTATCCTTGTAAAGCCATCGCTGCCTTTAATAGTCTTTATTTTATAGATGTTATCTTACATTAATTAATACATTGTGGTCCTTAACTAATTCATCCCTCCTTATCGTTGACGGCCCTTCAATGTCCGACTTAAGACTTCCCTTGGTTATTCTTTGAGAGTTTGCCCAATACTAATCACTGCTATTAGAAGCCATGATTTGCATATGAGTAGCTCATAGGATAAAGACATCGACCCTCCTAAAGGGAATATACAATTGCCTGATGGTCTTTATTGACGTATTATGTACTCGATGATATAAACACTATATAGCATGCAACTTGTCTTTCAAATAAAGTCTACAGTCATAAACCACGACTAGACAACTGGGCGGCAATAGAGGTCAAAGCTTGTCAAAGATAAGCTAGCCCAAATAGCGTCCCATATTAAATCTCCGGTGATGACCAATCTACTGTTGTGGCAGGCTCAAATATATGCATCGGTACCAATATTGGTAGATTTCCTAATATCCAATAATCGCATAGTTTGATATAATCAATTATGCATGCGGGTATTGTTACTGATGATTTGCGTGTGGAGAAGTGATCGGGTTGTTATTTGATATATGGTGCAAATGGATTACAAGACTGTTGATATTCCCCCATCTACCAATATTTTGGCTAAGCCATAGATTGGAAGAGCCGTGTTTGTTGTGACTTCCTATAGAGAAGCTAGGCGTAGTATTACTCAAGAAGCACAACCACCCATTGGAAAGACTTAATGAGTTTAGGAGCATTTGAAGAATTATCCGTTTTGTTGCTTCCTCATCTAGTCGAGACTATGTAAGGAGCCCCTACGTTTATCAGGAGATTTATATAAGTGACGGACATATTCTTCAGTTGTGGTAATGATTTATATCTATATTTTAAATACTTATTTTATATTCAATTTCATTTCCTAAAAGAAAGTTATTCTCGAGCATATGAGATACAATCACCACAAATGCAATAACCTTCTTGTGATGGAAGAGCTACTAACAAGATATTAAGGGGAGCATAAATACGAAGTTTCTCTTATTGAAATATATAATATATTTATTATTTATTTATATTATATATTCTTAGCATTTATATTATAGAGATTATAATGATTTCAAGTTGTCCATGTTTATTGTGTAATGTCGATATTCATATATATTTATAATTACCATATTATCTTATGATAATGGTAATTATAAGAGTATTAAATTGATAATATTCTCTTTTATAATTTTAATTTGGATTTTGTTATTCATTTGATTTAATCACGTGTATTTCAATGTTAGGGCTTTTAGCGTTGTAATTTTGGGGACATGACAATATTAGTTATGGTTTCTGATGTGACCGAGAAGAGGTTGATTTCTTGGTTCATAGAGGGTTTGTCAGAACCTCTCAAGAGTTGGATCAAAGCTTTTGATCCACCATCCTTGCAAGATGCTATTAAGCGTGCAAGGAATATGGAGTTATCTACACCACAGGCTAGGTTTCCTAGTAAGTTTCCACAAAGATCCTCACCACAGAATTGGCCACGGAGGAAGGACAAGAAACCAAAATATACTAGACCAGCGGGAGAGATATCTAAGCCAGTTGGTGGGGCATCTCGTGATTTGAGGGATGGGTTGAGATGGAAGAGGCTTTGCTTTGATTGTCGTGAGCCTTGGACACTTGGACATAAGTATAAGAGTGGGGGCAAAGCCCACTGGATTGAGGTCTTCTAGGAGCCTAGTGATGATGAGTTGGAGGAGACCCAGGTTCATGATGGGCAACACAAGTACATGGATGGGGAGTCAAGCACAAATGAGCATCAAGATAACTTGGCATAGATGGAGGGTGCGATTGCAACTCTCTCTACCATTCCTCATTATAATGCCTTCAGAGTTAAGGGAGTTATGCACGAACAACGAATTGTTGTATTGATTCATAGTGGAGCTACCCACAACTTCATTGATGCGTCCTATGTAAAAAAGCGGGGTTTGAAAGTTGAAGAGCATGATGGCTTCCAAGTGAAGACAACAAATGGCACATTGCATTGTGTTAATTTTGTGCCACAATTGAATATTTCTTTGGGCAACTACACCCTTACTAATGATTTCTATGTAATTGACATTGAGGACACCAATGTTGTATTGGGTGTTCAGTGGTTGCATTCTATAAGTCCATATGTCACGGACTTTAAAACTATGTTATTGAGTTTTAAAACAGATGGTAAGAAGGTGGTGTTACAGGGCTCATCTTCAGATGCACCTAGAGTTGTTTCAGCCAAGAGGATGGAGAGAATTTTTGGGCATTCAGAGGTTAAGTGGGCAGTGCAGTGTTTTATTTCAGATAAGTCTTCGGATACAAGACAACGTAGATATCATGTGGACATACAAGGCATGTTGGACAAGCATAGTTTGGTGTTTTCAGATTTACCACATGGACTACCTCTGAATCATGGATTTGAGCATGTCATTGAGCTCATGGACAGCAAACCAGTGGTTACGGATCCCTATCGTCATCCTAAATGATTCAAGGATGAGATTGAGAAGACTACTTGGGAATTGTTGGATGTAGGACATATATGGCCTAGCTCTAGTCCTTTCGCTTCCTCTATTGTTTTAGTGAAGAAGGATGGTACGATGAGGATGTGCATAGATTATAATGCACTTAATAAGAAGACCATCAAGAATAAGTATCTTATTCTGCATATTAATGAGTTGTTGGATGAGCTACATGTAGTGGTCTATTTTTCCAAAATAGATCTTCGTTCAGGATATCATCAGATTCGAGTTCGAGAGCCAGATGTACACAAAATAGCTTTCAGGTGTCACTATGGACATTTTGAGTATTTGGTGATGCCCTTTGGATCATCAAATGCTCGAGCTACTTTTTAGTCTTGCATGAATCATGTCTTCAATAAGCAGTTGTGGAAATTCATGTTGGTTTTCTTTGATGACATCTTAGTATATAGCAAGACGTGGGAAGAGCATCTTCGGCACCTTGATGAGGTATTGGGTATCTTAGTAGTTAATTATCTTTTTGTGAAAGCCTCTAAGTGTGAGTTCGGCATGAGTAGGCTATTGTATTTGGGATATGTCATTGGGAATGGTGGAGTGAAGGCACATAGGGAGAAGATTCAAGCTATACTTGACTAGCCACCACCCAAGAACGTGTCACAATTGAGGGGTTTCGTTGGTTTATGCACATACTATAGACAGTTTGTGAAGGGGTTTTCTTCATTAACTCCTTTATTTGCAATTTTGCATAATCTTTAATTTAATGCGGTTGCCTGCTTCTTTTTAATTTTCATTTCTCTATTCCTTGCAAGTTTATTGATCTTTGTATCATTCATATTCTTTTGTGTATTTAAGCTTATTGATTCCTTTCATTTCTTGTTCTTGTCAATGTGTTCCAATAAACTTTATTTTCCTTGATGTTTTACATCTTGTATTCATTTTAGATAGTTATTATAAAAATTATTAGAATTTATTATTAGCAACAAGAATGTTTATTATTTTATGGTGAATCTTATCATATCTGCTTCTTTTTTATTTCCTTTTCTTTTTGTAGATATTTTTATTGTTTTTCGTTAGTGTGTTTTTATTTTATTTTTAAATATTTTAATTCTTTAATTTGACTCATTGGGTTTTGTGTGTGCCTTCTCTTGGCCCTCTCTCTCTCCTTTCCTAGCCCCTCTCTTTTTATCTATCCAAGTCTGCTTCTATTTTTCACTTTCTTGCTCTCTTGCTCAGCATCCTGATGATAGATCATGGAGTATGATCCAAAACGTTGATGCAAAAAAATGCTCACACAGTTACAATCCAGAAATCTTTATACTAATTGATCATGGACTGTGGAAACCTTACGCTATTAACTCTATTTTCATCTAAAAACCAGCCTTGCAGTTCAACTCAGCATAGTTCTAATGCTAGGCAGCAATTAACTGCAAATTAATGCCAATTCTTAATTCTATCCCATAAACCAATATTTTCAATGGTGGAAAGTTCTTAAAGCAATCAGCAGTTACTCAAATGACAAAAAAGAAAAGAAATTCATTTGGAAGACTGCAAAACAATTATGAAATTTTCAAAAAAGAACCCAGAAAGAACATCACTGCAAGTAAATCATCGAATTTTATATGCATACTAAGTTGTTAACAGAAATCTCAAAAACAAACAAAATCATACTGTTAGCTATTTAAGGAAAGGGCAGCCAAAAGGCAAAGAAAAGATGTGATCTAAAAGACTAAAACCACTTTCGAAAAAGGAGAGCAACTCAACTGGCTTCAGGGCTGCTGCAGGAAGCCAAAATATATACAAGTATCTGTAAAATATACAGATACGAAATTTAATTATGTAATCAAACCTGATAAAGCAAGGCTAGTGCATGAAATTGTACAAGAGCAGATTGGGACTGAACTACTTCTTGGACCTCGCTACTCCAGCATTTGACAATATCTGGAGTGTTCTACAAATGCAATGACAGAAAATTAAGGATAAGAGTAACAAACATATGAATTAACAAAATCTGTTGCTGGTAGACAACACTAACAATACCTGAATCAAGTGAATTCCACTGACAAGAGGAGCACTGGCTACAACAGGATTTTTATCAACAATGCCTTGTTTTAGATATCTCTCAATTTGACACAACAATGTGCCATCTGTGGTTCTGCTTTAAAATCATATTGCGTTGACCATGTACATAGCTGTGTTGTTATTCATGTCTTTCATTAATGAGCTTGTAACAATAATAATCTGTAAAGTATGTCATGAGTTGTAAGAAAATCAAAGTGCTGAAAAACCAGAGGATCCAAAGATGCAAAATATGGGTGATTAACAAAATATCACCTCATCGGGAGAAGGAGAAAGCTCCTTGATGATCAAATAAACCATTCTTCTCAAACTAGTATCCTTGGACTGGAAGAGCTTGGTGACAGCAAAGAAAAGTTCTGTAGCTTCAACCTGATAAAAACAAGCAACAACCTTTCAGTCTCAAGAAATATCTAGAAAGTTCAGCATCAAGGAACTCCAGACCACATAGATGCTAACAAGTGAAAAAATAAAGTTAAACAAAACAACCTTTGTAAAGGCCTCTCCATGGTTGATCAAATACAAAAGCTTGGTGATGACCTGATTACTATTCTGATCAAAAATTTGGAAACCCAATGATAAAATCAGTAATTCTGTTCAGCAGAATGAATGCAGAACATGTCATGCCAAATTTTCATTATCTAGGAAATGCTACAGGTGCAAACTTGTGCACAGCGTCTGGTGCCCAATTGAGGATATTTGAACACTCGAACTTCCTGCAGGACTGCTCCCTTTTCAATGCCATGAAAGGAAGTGTAATCAGCTGCAAAATGGAAAGAAAAAGCCCATCAAAATTTGTATAAACGATCAATAGTTACCGAGGTGATATAAGTTTTAACTTTTAAATTTTCTTCATGAATATTCAGTCTTTGAGTTCATGCTCTTGTGATATGGGGTATTTTTTACTCTGCTCATAACCTGATGTATCATCCAAGCCGGTGGATATTTTGAGAATTTAATAATTCATTGAAAGATACCAAGTCTGAAATCACGCAATTCAGTAGCAACTGAAGTAGATAAACACTGATCTTACACAGTTATACAGAATTTTCCAGGTCTGAGTATACTCCAGATACAACTTTTAATGTTTGCAGAATTAACACTGATATCGATTACAAGGTAAGAACTGAATACAAGTATTGCTCTGACACAGAATAATTAACTGAAATCAATGCACACTAGGAAAATATGAAATACACCGTATGAAAGCATTCAATACACACACCCACAACTACAATATTAACTGATAATTCTGGAATAATCCCAACGCGGCAACAACAGAATGAGAGTCTCAGATCCTTAGAAAATTATTAATAAATACGGTAGTACTACAGGTTACATCAAATATCTCAGAGCACCAATACACAGAACGTACTAACCCATGTGGCAGAATTAGAGGTTCCAGACAAATGATCGCAACCAAGCACGCTTGTGCCGTTAACGCATGTCCCAAGTGGCGAATCTGAAAGATACTTGTTGTGACCTTTTCACACATCGCCCCATCGCCAATGGGGACCACCAGTTGCCTGTTAGTTTTTAGGGTTTTGTCTCCTTGCAACGGTTATGTGGGATCACTTTGCTAAGAGTTTCAGGTCAGTGTGCCGAGAGTTATCCGAGCCAAGTCAGTAATTCATGCTTGAATCAGTGCGTAGACGTCATGGAAGCGCTCAGAAGGCCCAGGAAACGAAGATCGACTGTGAATTCGGCCAATTCTGAGACTTCCTACTTTTTAGGAAATTTTGCTTTTTTGATTTTTCATTTTTGGCATTTTCGGACCAAACAAGGTTCCCTATTTTTTAGGGTTTGCTTTTTCTATTTTTAGAAAGTTTCTATTTTTGGAAAGTTTCTATTTTTGAAAAGGTCCCGAGTTCCAAAAACGCACTCAGAAGTTCCAAAAACTTGATAGAACTCTCAGAAAATCAAAGAGAAAATTTGAAAAATTATTGAAAAATCTGGAAAAACAGTCAAAAAGCATGAAAAATCAGACCAAAAACATTCAAATTCTGGAAAATCAGTTCGAAACCAGTCAGATCTGAAGGTTGAGATCATGGGAAAATCAGCTCAAAAAAGATGAAATTCATGAAAAAATGGCTAAGTCTGAAATTCGCCATGAAAGGAAAATGAAGGAAAATGTCTAGAGGCTGGTGAAGTCCGCCCAGCACTAAGGAAAAATGGCAAAAGACATAGAAAGTCCGCCTTGCACTTGTCCTAAGACCTTCCAAAGTCCGCCATGCATGTCCTAGGATCCTCCAAAGTCCGCCATGCATCAAAGGAAGAGGTGCCAAGAAGTTTCAAAGTCCGCCATGTTCATCCTAGACTCCTCTAAAGTCCGCCCAAGCATATCCTAGACCCATCTAAAGTCCGCCATGTGCTTGAAGACTTGTCCAAGATGCTAATAAAGTCCGCCATCCACTTTAAAGGAAGTGCCAAAAGGTTCTAAAGTCCGCCATATTCAAAGAGGGACGTCCAAAAAGCCTTAGAAGTCCGCCACACTTGGGCAAAGAAGCTCTAAAGTCCGCCCTTGAAAGGTGGGACTTGGTTAAAGACCATTCAAAGTCCGCCTAGGCATGTAGAAGAAGGAAAAATCAAAAATTTTACTAAGTATTGATGCCTACCAAGGGGAATTTCGAAATTTTGCTAAGTGTGAAAGCCTAAAAAGGTGAACCATTTCCGAAGGGTAAAATGTTTAAACAAATGCTAAGAAGCTTCAAAGTCCGCCCTAGAAAAGAGGGACATCCAAGATGCTTGTCCAAAGTGTCAAGGAAGTCCGCCTAAGCACATGAAGAAGAAGAATAATGATTTATGCTAAGTGTTAGTGCCTAGCCCAAGGAAAATTTCGAATATTTGCCTAAGTATAGAGGCTAAAAGATGAAAAATGAAGATTTTGGCTAAGTATCATGACGTCCTCAAGAGGTTAAGTGCCAAGTTTGGGAGGACAAATGCTAAAGAAGATTGGGATATGGCAAGAAATAAAACGAAGTATGCCTAGCACAAAAATGGAAGAGAAATTTAAATTTGCCTAAGTGTGGGTAGCTGGAGAAAATGTTGAGAAATTGACAACTTTGGCCAAAGAAAAATGCACAAGGCAAGGAGAAAGGAAGGATCGCCCTTAGCCAGAAGGAAGAAGAATTTATCAAGTGTCAAAGAAATTCGCCCGATGAAGACATCCAGACAAAGGTTTTGCCTAGAAAAATTCAACTGAGCAAGAGAAAATTTGACTTTGGCAGAAGAAAATAGGCTCGGTGCTATTAAAATTTCACCTCGGCAAAGAAAAATATGGATCTAGCAATAAAAATTTTGACAGAATGGCTTAAATTTTGGTTTGGCTAGACAAAATTGAGGATAAAATTGGAAAATACACTCTTAGCCAAGAAAAAACGAAGAGAAAATCGAAATAGCCATGGGTCCAAAACAAACGGGTTGGAATAAATTAAAATATTTTTAATATTTTAATAATTTATTTTCAACTACTTGGAAATTTAAAATGCCTTGGACAAAATCAAATTTGCCAGACGAGAATTGGAAGAAAATAAAGTATGCCAGGCAGAGATAAAATCCGACAAGAAAAAAATTAAATTCGCCATGAATTTAATTAAATATTTAATGTTTTCTTTTAAAAATTCGAAAAATCAAAGATAAACATTAAGCAAAAATCGATTTTTTTGAAGATCAGTAAGATTTGCTTGGATAAGCTCGAGACTGAGTCTATTCGAAAAATAAAGGGAAACCTGCCTGTTTAATCAAAAGAAGACAAATCGAGATCGAGAGAGAAAATGGAAATTGCTAAAATGAATCAATCCTTCAGCATTATAATGAGTTTCAGCAACTCATTTTTTCACACACAGCTGAAGAGAAATTTAATCTTTCTCGAAATTATCAGGCAATTGGTTGATCAATAGGCAAAGTCGAATTTCCCAGAGGTGAAATAGTGTTATGCTGAAGAATTTTCGCAGGAAAAAAGAAGAGATTTATTGAAAGCTGAAATTCTTCTGTGAAGAGGGGCGCACTTCTTCTTCTAAAAATCAGATTTTTAAATCTGATTTGCATCCAATAGTTCTTCACTGAGGTTTGATGTTTCGTCAAGTTGATTTGCTATCTCTTTTCTGTCCTTTCATCTTGACGAAGTTTTGGCGAAATTTTCAACTTCATCTAAATTACTTTCAGCTTGCTTTTTCGCAACAATTTAATTATTTAACCAGCTGAAAGTAAATTTTCGAATCCAAGGCATGAGATTTAATTATTTGAAAAATTCTTTGTATTAATGTTAATCTTTTGGACTGCAGGTTGACGACCACGGCAGGCGAACCATCAAAGAAGCTGAAAATGAAGTTTGCCAGCAAGGGTGCTCAACGAGAGACCAAAGTCATTTCAAAATGGAAGAATGTCGTGGACACTGATCTTGGACACGTCGACTTTGATGAATTTAAGAAAAGAGTGTATGGGCAGAAGGGACTTCCCACACCGATAGCCAGACGGATAGTCAAAAATGGGATATTTCAGGCAGCTAGATTCCACCGGCAATGGATTGTGCAGAACTAATGGTGGAGTGTGCTCTCCACTATGACGCTCAGAAGAGGCAAATCATCGCACCTGATGGAAGAGTCTTGGCACATTTAGGCGAAGTGGCAATCCAGGAGACCTTCGGCATCCCGGAACATTCACGGACGGTCTATAAGACCAAGGAAGAAGCCAAAAGATTATATGACAGTCAACCAGATTTGTGCGCCACAACAGTCAATAAAGTATGAATGGACAAGCCTAAGCCTTCAATCAAGAAGTTGCCCAAGAGACCTCGCCGAACAGACTTCAAGGAAGATTTTGGGGATATCGTGCTGATGCTGAATAGAATAGCTGGTAACCTGCAAGGCGCCTTTTTCGAGAGCTGGATGTACTATTTCATAGACGAGATCACTTCTGGCGTCAAAATGTTCAATTGGTCACGGATGATAAGTGACAACCTCCACGAACAATTGATCAACCTCAAAGAGACTAAGTCTTTTCATATGAGTTCGTATGTTGTATACCTGTTGGCCAGATCATACAAGTATCCAGGATTGATTTGCAAGGGCAAAATTGGCAACGGGGAGAACGAACTTAGGCCTTACGACTGTTACCCACAGCTCCAATTGAAGGAGAAGACTCACTTCAGGAGGGTGCATGATGCCTTCCTAATGCATATTACCAGAAAGCTTCAAGGAGGAATGCATCAGAGGCTGAGCCACGAGGCGAAAAGTCTTATCAGTAAATACGGGTCTTGGTTCATCCAGTTCCCGAAGTTCACATATGTCAGGATCCAGGGATTTACTGGAAATCCCTATAAATTGCCCATCTATCTGACAAATCGGATGATCCTGCTCGAGATACTGAGACAGTTGGAGGAGTATCAGAACATCCAAAGACCATCCAAGAAGGCATCTGTCACATTCCCATTTTTCATTGGGAACATGTTGGAGTATTGTCCATCAGCACAGGCAGCTGAGAGTGCAAGGTTGGAGATCCAGTGGTATCCCTTTACAGCCTACAAGTCCAGGGTCAACTTCGACCCACATCATAATATCCGGACAGTAGAAGGAAGAAAGTATAAGCACAGAATGGAACTGGAAGATTTCTGGGCAAATGCTGCCGATGACTATGAAGTCAGACGAAGAATGTGGTCCAAAATGTCACTAGACTTCATGAGGACAATCGAGTTCTGCCGAGTGCCTGATCAGCTACAAGATGATGGGAACCACATCCAGCCACGCTTTGAGGAAAGCTGACCTCTTCCTCCAGTGAAATGGTCAGAACCTGAGCACGCAGACTTGGCAACACTAATGAGGCCAGTGACTAAGTACTCTCAATGGTGAGTTGACTATCACGCCCAAGAATTAAGACAGAGAGGAATCACGCTCACATATGATCTACTGAGCGAGTCAGAGTCATATTCTTCTAATGTCGGTGCATCCCATCAGGACTTGGTGGGGATCGGAGAGAAAAGGAAGGAAATAGTCCTAAGTACAGAGCCTGCTTCCAAGAGGCATAGGGGAGAACCTTCTCATTCAGCAGCATCCCGGAACCTTGACGAGCTGGTGGCTACTATAGACGAGTCCTTGGTAGAGATGCTTGAACCTCCTACAGTTCAAGAGGAAAATATTGAACCTATTCAGCTAGACGATGAAGAGCCTCCGTCACCTACGGGCACAGAAATTTTAGGTTCAGACAATGAGATAGAAGCTCGGAACAATGACTTCGAGGAGGGAATGATTTCCGCTCTCAGGGGAGTTGTGGATGTTCCGAATGAAGAAGAGATTCAGATCGAGGATGGGATTGAACAGCCGACCATTCCAGAGTGGCTGTTAGAGAGAATGAAGATCCAGATACCTGCAGAAGTTCAAGAAGAGGAGGATGATACTGCCGATTTCTTGGCAAGATTGGAGCAAGTCGCAATCAAGAAGCCTACCAAGAAATTCTCAACCATTCAGAGGAACGAGACAGGCAACCGTTTTGTGCACATTGCAGTACCTACAGTGGACAAGCCACAGGACGAGATCATTCCTCAGGAGTATGCTATAACCACTGTTGACCTTGGCCCGACCTCGAAAGGTCAAGAAGTAGAGGAGTTAGATAATTCCGTCTCAACCATCAAAGCGAGACTGGAGAAAGAAGTGGCCAAGAAGGAGTATAAAAAGGAGGTCGAACGTCTTAAGGAATATATCCAGCATTTGACCCAGCCACTTGATCAGGGTAGTGCGATTGTTCCTCCTCTCCTCAATTCATCACAGGAGGTGACCAAGGATGTCGAGTACAGAATGGTGACGGCCAAGGAAGCTCAGGACTGGATGGCGAGTGAAGGCACAGAAGCTGCACTGTTCATGGAGAAATTGGCACTTGCTTATGGGCAAACCTCATGCTTTCTTTCCAGACTCATTGATATGGCGGAAACATGGGAATGCATTCCGGATATGCAGGAGAGGCTTATTCCATGCCTCAGGGTATTGAAGAACACTCCAAGAGAGGAGTTGGTCAGCAGGAAGGTGATTGCTGCAGGAGCAGCATATGATTTCAATCATTGGTTTTGGTCAGTAACTATACGTAGGGAAGTTTTGGAGAAGGCAAAAGTGGATGGACTTAGAATCAAGGAGCAGGTAAAGGACATCCGAGAGAAGATTCACATGACAGCTGCAGAAATGTTTGAGCAAGAGATCGTCCGAGAAGAGGATATGCAGCTGGAGGAGCTAAAGCGAAGGGTTAAGGAAGTTTTCTTCTCGACTACTGGACCACTTTTAAGAAAGGATTTTGCGAAGGTGGCAAGTCTTTCGGCCATCCAGAATGACTTTAGGAAGCAGGAAGCAGAATGGGCGAATACCTTTGCCAAATGTGTAGAGAACTTGGATGAGCTTGAATTCCGGATCAGCATGCTGCCACCTGTCACAATGGAGGAGGTCATTGCAGTAGTGTCCAGATTCGTAGAACGTGATGCTTCTTAGAAGGATAAGGACGCCTCTCCTAGAATATAGCTTTAACTACCTCTCTACTGATAGTTTACTAGTTGATGACTCTTGTTATTTTGGGAAACCCTAATTAGGGTTTGGTTGTAATAATCTTGGTCGTTAATCTTGTTTTAATCTCGGCCCTTCATTTCATTTTTGAAACTCTATATAAACTGATGCTCTCTCACTTTCATTTGTGTGGAGACAGCATATGAGATTGTTGCATTGAGACTATTTCGAATAATAAAAGCTCTTGAGCATGATTTGCCTTGAATAACTTCTTATTATCAAATAGTAAGCGAGGTTGCATATCTTCTTCCGCCATAGATTAAAGTTAAAGTTAGATTAAGTAGAATTTGCTTTGAAAGTTGGTTAATTGAATGAAAGATTGATCGTATTGATTCAATGGTGAAGTGTAGCTCATACTTTCTTCGAATGGATGATTTGCATTCGATGCGTAAAGTTAGCCTGAGCTCTTAATTGTGGAAACTTAACTTCAGCCTCATTCGAGGTTTGAAAATTATTCTCACAACCCTTGAAGATTGCACCCATTTTGCGTATGTTGTCCTGCAGGAGGCGAAACAAAGTGTGGTTTATTCCCTTCACCGAATCCTTATTGTCTCTTGAGTTCTTAGGCATAGACTAGATTCTCCTAAACCCTATCCTTTTGCCATTTTTTGAGATCCATTGAAAGTCCTAATCGAGAGCCTTTAATGATAAATTCCCTAAGTCCTAAACTTGTGAAGATTTTCTTACGTAAGTCCCCTTGTTTATTACCAGCATATCACAACGGCCATTGAGCTTATCCACACGTCGAGACCCGACTAAAGAAACCTTGGAATCGCCATATGATCTTCTCGCAATCTTAGCATACACGGTGATTTTTCAAGAGAGGATAGAGTGTCTTTGGACATTTTATTCTGAAGTGTTCGGTGGATGATAAAACGTACACCAACAATACTAAGTCTGAAATCACACAATTGAATAGCAACTTAAGTAGATAAACACTGATCTTACATAGTTATACAGAATTTTCCAGTTCTGAGTATACTCCAGATACAACTTTCAATGTTTGCAGAATTAACACTGATATCGATTACAAGGTAACAACTGAATACAAGTATTGCTCTGACACAGAATAATTAACTGAAATCAATGTGCACTAGGAAAATATGAAATACACCATATGAAAGCATTCGATACTCCCACCTGCAACTGCAATATTAACTGATAATTACGGAATAATCCCAAGTTCCCAACGCAGCAACAACAGAATGAGAGTCTCAGATCCTTAGAAAATTATTAATAAATACGGTAGTGTTGGTTCACATTTTATTCACCGAACATTTAGAATAAAATGTCAAGGACACTCTACCCTCTCTTGAACAAAATCACTACATGTGCCAAGATTGCAAGAAAGACCACACGCCGACTCCAAGGTTTATATGTGCGAACGGGCGACTTTATGTTGGATAGCTGCCTTGGTTATGTATGCTGAAATACAAAGGGGACTTACGTTAACAAATCATTCACAAGTTAGGACTTAGACGGATTTGAGAGTAAATGCTCTTTTCCTCTTTTTTTCTTTTGGATTTTCAGTTTTGGAATTTCAAAAAAAAAAAAAGACAAAAGGATAAGGGTTTAGAAGTTTTATGCTAATTCTAAGAACTCAAGAGACGGTAAAGACTAGGTGAAACCAATAACAACACTTTGCTTCGCCACACGAATGACAACTACACAAAGTGAGTGCAATCTTCTAGGGTTGTGCTCAAGATTTTCATACAATGAATAATACCATCAATGGAACAATATTTTATTCAAAGTAGAAGTTAAAGCATCCACAATATAGGCTCAGGCTAACTTTACGCATTGAACAAAAATCATTCATTCAAAGAAAGTATGAGCAAGAGTTTCACCAATCTATACTATCAAATCTTTCATTCATCTAACAAGCGTGTAAATCAAATTCTATTCTAAATCTATTGTATGTTGAAGGAGATATGCAACTATGCAACCACTTGATAACAATAAGGATTCAAAGCAATCTTGTAATATGAACTTTTATTATCCAAGTAGCTCTAAGCAACAATTTCATAAAACTCTCTTCACAATATGAAATGAGAGAATAGGAGTTTATATAGAGTTTTGAGAAACAAATGAAAGGTCGAGATCAATCAAAGATCAACAGCTGAGATTAAGACACAACAACCCTAATTAGGGTTTTCCAAAATAACATCCATAGCAAGTGCATGGAGGACAAGTGGCACGAGGAGCTATCTTCTAGGAGGCGCATCCCTATCCTCTTGAGTGGCAATATATTCAATGAATTTGGACACCATCGGGCTGAGCTCCTTCATCATGACATGTGGCAGCATATTCACCTTGAATTCCAATCCGTCCAAGTCATCTGCACACACGGCAAAAGCAGTCTCCCATTCCAATTCCTGTCTTTGGAAGGCATCTCGGATGGACAAGAAATTCGATGCCTTAGTCAAATTCTACTTCAGGACTAGTCCAGTGATGGTGAAGAAAATCTCCTGAGTTCTGAGCTTTAGACTTTCCAGTCGCATATCATTTTCTCGGATGGTATCCTTCTCAAGTACATTTGCAGCTACAAGGAAAATCTTATTTTGAATCTCTTATCTGTTCCTCAACTCTGATACCATCGGCCTTCACTTTTTCTAAGACTTCACTTCGTGCAACCAATGCCCAATACCAAGTGTTAAAATCATATGCAGCCCCTGCTGCGATTACTTTTCCATCAATCAATTCCTACTTTGGAACTCCTTTCAACACTCTAAGGCACGGGATAATTTTGTCCTGAATATCTACAAGGTTATCCCAAGCTTCCGCTAGGATTGCAATTCTGGAAAGCAAAGAAGTTTGTCCATAGGCCAATGTTAATCTTTCCACAAATGTGGTTGCTTCTTCACTTTTGCTTGCCATCCACTCCTTGGTTTCTCTGGTTGTTACCATTTCTTCTTCAAAACCTTTGATTGCTTCTTGCGAAGAATTCAAAAGTGGAGGAGCCACTGAATCGCCTTGATTAAGAGGTTTGGTCAAGTGCCGAATATATTCCTTTAGGCACTCAATTTCCTTTTTGTATTCTCTTTTCTTTCCTATCTCCTTTTCCAATCTTGCCTTCATGGAAGCGACTGAATTGTCTAAGTCCTCAACCTCTTGACCTTTTGTAGTTGGTCCCAAGTCGATAGTAGTGATTGCATACTCCTAAGGAGTAATATCTTCCTTTGCCTTGTCCACTGTTGGTACAAAAATTTGCACTGAATGGCAATCGGCTTCATCTCGCTGGATTGTGGAAAACTTCTTGGCTTGCTTCTTTACAGTAACCTTCTCTAATCTGGCCAAGAAATCGACCGTATCATCTTCTTCTTGAATTTCCTTTGGTGCTTTCATTTTCTGTTAAAAACTAAGGATCAGATTTAATGCACAGAGAATTAATTCAAATCAGACAATAACACAGTAGATACCCTGGGAAAACCCTCCACTTGAGGGAGAAAAACCCAGCAACAAAGATCCTCTTGTATATATATAATAATGGCAACAATTATCTTTACAATGAGGCCAATCACAAGGCCAATATCCAGCATCAACTCTAGATGCAATAACAGGGGATAATCTGCTCTTCCTTGTGATCTAAATCTGCACTTAGAGAGATTCGCAATCTGCTCTTGAAGGAATTCGCACTTGAATGAAGGAATAATTCGAGCTTCCTTGATCGATTACTCAAGGAGAGAAGTAGTCTCTTATAAATACATGGCCATAATAGACCTCACAAGGTCGGCCTCAAACATAAGTTACAATTTGCATAAGTCGGCCAAGATACAAAACAGTTACAACTCATAAATGATGTCGGCCCCAAGAAGTTAAGTAACCTTTACATGTCGGCCAAATCATAACACACAAAATAATTATACATGACGGCCAAATCATGAGACACAAATAATAAGAGGTAAATTGAATAGCCGATGGCTACATTCAATTTAAGACTATCTCAAGGAATGTGAGCTGGAAGGATCAACCGACGCTGTTATAACATTAACATTTTCAACCTTTCTTTTAACCAATCAGGAATCATAGGCTGCTCAATGCCTTCTTCCTGATTATTTTCTTCACATGGAATATCCTGAACTCCTCTAAGAGCGAAAATCATTCCCTCCTGAAATTCTTCATCCAGAATATCCATTTCATTTTCCGATTCAAGTATTTTCGTGCCTGTAGGAGATGGGGGGTTCATCATCGTCCTGCTGGATTGATTCAATATTCTCCTCATGGATTGGAGAAGGAATCCTTATTTCAGCCAATGACTCATCCTCAATAGTTAATATCTCGTTTACATTCTTAGACGTGGCAGAATGGGATGGCTCTGATCTCTGCGTCTTCTGAACAGGTTCCTCATTTACAATTTTCTTCCCCTTCGACCTTGTGGAGTCATCAACTACTTCCTTCCTTTTTCTAGAATTAGTGCTTTCAATTGGTTTGGCACTTTGGGATGCTCTTGCATTCGAAGAATATGATTCCATTTCACCCATCAAGTCATAAGTGAGGGTCAAATTTCTTCGCCTTAGCCCCTGGACTTGTTGATCAACCCATCACTATGAATACTTAACAACTGGCCTCATCAAGGTAGCTAGATCTACGAGCTCTGGTTTTGACCATTTCATAGGAGGAAGAGACCAATTCTCATCATAGCACGGCTAAACATATTCTCCATCATCCTCTAACTAGTCAGGCACACAGAAAAGCTCGGTTGTTCTGATCAAGCTTACTGGCAATCTAGACCATAGTCTTTTCCTGACATCAAACTCATCCGCAACATTTGCCCAAAAATCCCCCAGGTCTACCTTATGTCTATACTTCTTTCCATTCACTATCCCAATTTGCTTGTGAGGATCAAAATCTGCCTGGGACCGATAAGATGTGAATGGATACCACTGCATTTCCAACTTGGCACTCTCAGCTGCCTATGCCCTTGGGCAAGACTCCAACATATTTCCAATGAAAAATGGAAAGGAAATGGCCGCTTTTTGCTTTGTTCTCTGGAAGCCTTGATATGTTTCCAATTGTCTAAGGACCTCAAGCAAGACCATTTTGTTGGTAGGGTAAATTGGAAGTCGGTAAGGACATCCGATAAATCCTTGAACTCTTATATACATGAATCTTGGAAACTAGATAAACCAGGATCCATACTTGCTTATCAAGCTCTTGGCCTCCTGAGTGAGCCTCTGATGAGTTCCTCCCTGCAATATCCTGGTGATGTACATCAAGAAGGCATCATTTGCCCTTCTAAAGTGGGTCTTCTCGCTAATCTGCAGCTGTGGGTAACAGTCATAGGACTTAAACTCATTTTCACCATTACCTACCACGCCTCTACAAATCAATCCTGTATATCTGTAATTTTTGGCCAACAAGTAGACAATGTAGGAGCTCATGTAAAAGGACTTCGTCCTTTCCAAATTTTTCAGCTGTTCATCAAGATTATTGCTGATTATCTGAGACCAATTGAACATTTTAACACCTGAGGTGATCTCATCAATAAAATAGTACATCCAGGTTTCAAATGGCGCACCCTGAGGGCTGCCCATTACTCTGTTTAATAGCAAAATGATGTCACCATAATCCTCTTTGAAGTCAGTACAAAGCAACTTCTTTGGCACCTTCTTGAGGGAAAGCCTTGGCTTTTCTAACCACAACTTATTGACATTTGTTGCACAGAGCTCAAGCTGGTCCTCATAAAGTTTTCTAGGGTCTTCTTTGGTTTTATAGGAAGTCCGGTTGTAATTTGGTATTCCAAATGCTTCCTGAATGGCTAACTCTCCAAGGTGAGCCAATACTCTCCCATCTGGCACAATAATTTGTCTTTCTTGTGCATTGTAATGTATGGCACACTCGACCATCAACTCAGTGCACTCCATAGCCGGTGGAAATCCAGCTGCTTGGACAATGTCATTTCTCATCATCTGGTGAGCAATAGGTGTTGGCAAGAATCCATCTTGCCCATACATTCTCCTTTTGAAATCTTTGAAATCCACGTGCCCGAGGTTGGTGTCTGTGACATTTTTCCACTTGGAATTGATCTTTGACTCCAGCTGCAATCCTTTATTAGCGAACTTCATCTGAGCTTTTCTTGAAGGTTCTCCTTTGGTGGTCATCAATCTACAACAAACATGAAGAAAATTGACATTAGTTTTAAGATTCTAATTCTGATTTGTTTTTTTTGAACCCTTTGCTTGGAAATTTCACTTTCAGTCTGTGAAAATTTAGACTGAAAATGGAAGAATTTGGCTAAACACTTAGCAAATTTCGCAAGGATAAGTGAATAAGACAGAAGAAGGATGAAAGAAATCAGTCAAACTCAGATTTTGAACCTTCGAATCTATATTTCTGACTGTAAATATGCCTTTAAGCAAATTTCGCAAGGATAAGTGAATAAGACAGCAGAAGGATGAAAGAAATCAGTCAAACTCAGATTTTGAACCTTCGAATCTATATTTCTGACTGTAAATATGCCTTTAATTCTGAAAATTTTGTCTTTAACTCAGAAAAAGCACGTTATTCTCTGAAAATTATGTCCTTCAACTTAGAAAATTCACTTTATTCTCTGTCTTCCACTTCGAAAATTTACTTTATCTTCAGAAGTCCTCCTTCAAAAAAAAAATTTATCTTTCGCAAGCTTGAGAGAGCCAAAACCTTTTCACAATCGAACTTTGGAAAGAATGAATTGAAAGTGACAAGTTAAACTTCTTATAAAGTTGAAGAGTTCGATGACTTTAGCAACTTCATGTTTTTCTTTTAGATTCGTCAAACCTGGACTGTTTTATTTCCTCCAAAATGGCAACTTAATCTTTGTTGAAGATTTTCGAGAGAGAGTTTCTAATTTTCATCATGGCGCCATCCTTAGCCAAAATATCCTTGAGTTGGCATGAGATCTTCTAGATTTTTCTTGAGTTCGAAAAATTTTCTAAGTATCAGACATTTTGAAAATTTCTTCTAAGTGTTGGAAAAATATAAAAAAATTCTAAGTGTTGAGTTTTAATTTTCCAATCTTTTCAATCTTGATCATTTTCCAACGATGGCGAACTTGATCGTCTTCATGCCAATTTTTCCTAAGCGAATTTTAGCATGGTTTAGTCATTTGGCTTCATGGCGAACTTGGAGTTTTTGTGCTAGGGCGGACTCTATCAAATCTTTGCCATCTCCTCTTCTTGAGCTAGGGCGGACTTTGCATTTTTTGTGCCAAGGCGGACTTTGAATTTCTTGTGCCAAGGCGAATTTCATAGTTGTTTATACAAGGCGGACTTCACCCTTGGCTAGACTATGTGCATTTTCCTTTGGGCGGACTTTGTCATTGCTTAGACATTTCTTCCTTGGACGGACTTGGTGGTTGCTTGGACAAGGCGGACTTTGTGCTTCCTTTGCCAAGGAAGACTTCATCTTCCTTATGCCATTCCCTTCTTGATCTAGGGCGGACTTCATCTTCTCTTAGACAAGGCAGACTTCATCACATCTTTGCCAAGGCGGACTTCATCTTTCTCTTGGACAAGGCGCATGCTTCCTCTAGGCAAACTTTTCCTTTGTCTTGCCATGTGAATTTTCCTTTAGGCGGAGTTGACCTTGTGGCTGGACATCTTGACACTTCCTCTAGGCAGACTTTACCTTGGCTAGACCATGTGCATGGCGGACTTTGTCTTTCTTTTGCCATCCATTCTCCATGTCTAGGCGGACTTGATGATGCTTGTGCCATGTTTACCTTGCCTAACATTTGGATGAGTTTCTTGCTCACGTTCATCTGGAACATCTGGAACAAAACCTCGCCGGGAGATTTTACCTTGCCTTCTATACTTGGAGACACAAATTTTTGATTCTGAAGATAGGAACGCTGTTGCCATGACTTGAGGGACTCAATCCTAGGTCAACTTTCAAAAAAGCTGAAAAAAGCAAAATGCAAAAATGCAAAATCCCACAAAAATAGATGTCAAAATTGACCCCAAGCAATAGCATTTTTCATCCTCCGGGCCTTCTAAGCACTTTGACGATGTCCAGACACTATTCTGAGCCTGAATTCCCTATTTGACTCGGATGATTTCTCAAAACCCTAACTCCAAACTCTCAAAGAAATGGACTTATGAAATTGCAACGCTAAGATAAAACCCTAAAAAGCAAACTACTGGGGGTCCCCATTTGCAATGGGGCGATGTGTGAAATAGGTCACAACAAGTAGTACCGCAAGTTACATCAAATATCTCAAGAGCATCAATATGCACAACGTACTAATCCGTGTGGCGGAATTAGAGGGTTCCAGACGAATGATCGTAAACCAAGCTCGCTTGTGCCATTAACGCATGTCCCAGGTGGCAAATTTGAGTAAATCGTTTCCCACGTGCTAAATCGCTAGTAGCTCAGAATGAGGAATAATCGCCGCCAAGTCCCTAAGCAAGTCCTATTGTTGAAGGTGTGGCTAGAGCTTGAACTCGGCCACCAAATTCTAATCGCTAGCTCTTTCCAGCTCCCAGACCTGTGGCGCAAGTATGAAATTAGACTCTGAAAGTATACTGAATAGATTACAAGAATCACAAATCGCAAGAGGGTTGTGTCTCAACCTGATGTGGATTTAAAGGGGTTTGTGTCCCTAGCAGATCTCGATGATGTTATTGCCCAACTCGTGATGAATTTTCATAAGCAAAGATCCAAAATATATATGTGCACTCCAAGTGCCAACCCAAAGAGGTCGGCCAGAAATATAAATTTAAATGTTATTATTAATTATTTAAAATTATTAATATTATTATTAATTTAAAATTATTTTAAATATTTATGTTTAGCATTTAAAAACGCTTTTTCTCGACCCATTTTGAAATTGAGACCCCACGAATCTGCGGACATGACAGTCCTCCCGTCTCAGAAATTGCTTGCCCTCAAGCAATTGCAAGCTCATATCCATGAGTGTCGAGACGAGCAACAAGTGATGAGCAATATGTACCCCATCTTTCGTTGTGCTCAACTCTGATGTAAATGTCACCAAGCCAATACTTGCGAAACAACTCATCATGATCCCAATGAAATAGTGCACCGAACATGTCAATACCTAGATCCCAATTCATCACACTATCATATTCCGCAAACACGAGGGAATAGCTATATCTCCAAGGGCCATCATCTCCAACCAACTTCCGGACTCCGAATGATCTCCCATGGATGTGTAAAACGAGGGAAGAAGACTTCTTACTATCATCCTCAAGGGTAGGAGCTGCCAACTCAAAACTAAGAAAAACCCAAAGGCTGTTGTTCCAAATCAGAAAATCAAAACAGCTATCATACCTTTCCTTAGTGCCTTCAACCACCTCAAACTTCTCCTTCCTTATTGCTTCTTGCTCTCCAACGAGTGTCGATCCAGTATGAATTCTTCCATGAGAATTATAAACCTTAAAGCTGGTCTTTTTGGCTGTCATTACCGGATAATGTGAAGATAAAGGACTGCTGTCATACATCAAAAAATCAGTCCTTACCTCATGCTCAAGTGCAGTGTCTTTCTCAAACTCAATCAACTCTCCTAGACCCATCATGTGCACACCAGAAATTTCCTTCTCAGGATTACCAATTAACCAATCAACAAACTCATTAACCTTGGAGCAAAGGAACTCAAATGTTTCTTGGTTAACCTTTATGGAGTTTTCTCCTCTTGTTTCAGTTATAACCTTCATCTTTTCACTATTATTAGGGTTTTCATGATAGACTTGCAATTCTTTTTCGTGGCACTCAATCTCAAACAACCCAATCACATCATCACATCTAATATGCTACATAGTGTTGTATGGTCCCATACACTGAATCATTGTAATTACATGATGCATTTATGTCCATACCTTGAATTTGGGTTGATGTTTCCTGGACATTACTATCTTCTATCGTTGGGGTGTCCTCCTGTTTGATAGCTTGAAACTCTGATCTTTCTTTTTGCTCCACTATCATCACATCTTCCTTGACCCCCTCTTGTACTGCTGAAATCTTCTCCACTCCAAGTTCCCCCCTCGCTGCTTTTGAAAATTTCTCTTCTTTTCCCATTTGTCTCATTTAGTCATAAAGTCTCCATTCACTTGGATTTATCCAATTTAGATAACCCAAATAATCTTCAAAAGAAAATACAGATTTAATATGATCAGACAGCCCTAAATATTCCTCCAAGATTTTGTTAGCTTCAGATATGTACCTTTTCTGATCCAATCGCTCCATTTTGAAATTCTCCTTACACAGTTGCTCCTTATATCTTCTTCTCCTTCGCCCATTTGTCTGAAGCTCAAAATATTCAGTAAAGGTTAGGTCTTGATGAATGTTTGATCGTAGGTTCATATATTTAGCATGCCATTTTGCCACTTCTTTAGCAGGTTCTTCCAATTGTCATAATGGCATTAAATTCACAGCTTTGTCTTTTCATGAAGCTGAAAATTTTTCACAAGCTGGCAGGAAGATGGCTCTGATACCATTGAAAGATAACAAGTCTGAAATCGTGCAATTCAATAGCAACTGAAGTAGATAAACACTGATCGTACACAGTTATACAGAATTTTCCAATTCTGAGTATACTCCAGATACAACTTTTAATGTTTGTAGAATTAACACTGATATTGATTACAAGGTAACAACTCAATACAAGTATTGCTCTGACATGGAATAATTAACTAAAATCAATGCGCACTAGGAAAATATGAAATACACCATATGAAAGCATTTGATACACACACCCGCAACTGTAATATTAACTGATAATTCCAAAATAATCCCAACGCAGCAACAACAGATTGAGAATCTCAAATCCTTAGAAAATTATTAATAAATATGGTAGTACTGTGGGTTACATCAAATATCTCAGAGCACCAATACACAGAAAGTACTAACCCATGTGGCGGAATTAGAGGTTCCAAACGAATGATCATAAACCAAGCTCACTTGTGTCGTTAACGCATGTCCCAAGTAGCGAATCTAAGTAAATTGTTTCCCACGCACTGAATCGTTGGTAGCTCAGAATGAGGAATAATTGCCGCCAAGTCCCTAAACAAGTCGTGTTGGTGAAGGCATGGCCAGAGCTTGAGCTCGGCCACCAAATTCTAATCGCTAGCTCTTTCCAGCTCCTAGACCTATGGCACAAGTATGAAATTAGACTCAGAAAGTATACTGAATAGATTGCAGGAATCACGAATCGCAAGAGGAGGGTTGCATCTCGACATGATGTGGATCGACAAGGGTTTGCGTCCCTGCAGATCTCCATGACGTTATTGTCCAACTCGTGATGATTTTTCATAAGCAAAGATCCAAAATATATATGTGCACTCCAGGCGCCAACCCAAAGAGGTCGGCCAGAAATATAAATTTAAATGTTATTATTAATTATTTAAATTTATATTATTTATTATTATTTAAAATTATTAATATTATTATTAATTTAATATTATTATTAATTTAATATTATTATTAATTTAATATTATTTTAAATATTTATGTTTAGCATTTAAAAACGCTTTTTCTCACCCTATTTTGAAATTGGTACCCCACGAATCTGAGGACATGACATTTATGGAATATTGGTCTTTTAATAAGTCTTTTAGAAGATGATCAGCGGAGTTATAGATGATATTCGAAGCTGGCAGTTAATATGCTTGTTCACCTTGTCAAATGCTTCCTTTGTCTACACTAACATAGCTGTAATTTACAATTCAATCCACCTTTTTTGTCATTCGTGGGCACTAATCTTCTTTCTTTCTTTCGAGTTTATAGATGATTTAATATACTTTCTTTGGAGATTTTAGAGGTTATAATATATTCAAAATTCAAAGCTGACAGATAATATGTGTACTTAAATGCTCCCTTTGACTACTCTAATATATCTGTAATTTGCAGTCCCATTGAACTATTCCATCATCTGTGGACAGCAACATACTTTCTTTCTAAATGGAATTTTAAACTGCTCTGCAATTGTGTTTCTGCTAAACATGGTGTTTGGTCTATGTATCAGGTTACTAATACATGTCATAAATTGATACCCTAATATTTGGTTCCCGTTTATCAAAAAATTAAATTACGGCAAAAGTTCATCGAATCAAATCACAAGCATTTCACCACAAAGCTTAACAATATTTTTTGTTATCTAGGAAATGCTACAGGTGCAAACTTGTGCACAGCGTCTGGCGTCCAGTTGAGAATATTTGAACACTCAAACTTCCTGCAGGACTGCTCCATTTTCAATGCCATGAAAGGGACTAAACAGCTGCAAAATGGGAAGAAAAAGTCCATCAAAATTTGTATAAACGATCAATAGTTACCGAGGTGATATATGTTTTAACTTTTAAGTTTTCTTCGTGATTAGTCAGTCTTTGAGTTCATGCTCATGTGATATAGCTCTTTTTTTACTCTGCTCGATAACCTGATGTATCATTCAAGCCGGTGGATATTTTGGGAATTTAATAATTTATGGAATATTGGTCTTTTAAAATAGTCTTTTAGAAGATGATCAGCAGAGTTATAGATGATATTCGAAGCTGACAGATAATATGCTTGTTCACCTTGTCAAGTGCTTCCTTTGTCTACACTAAGATAGCTGTAATTTACAATTCCTTCCACTTATTTTGTTCGTGGCCACTAGTCTTCTTTCTTTCTTTCTTTCTTTCGAGTTTATAGATGATTTGCTTTCTTTGGAAATTATAGAGGATTTAATGTATTCAAAATTCAAAGCTGACAGATAATATGTGTGAACTTAAATGCTCCCTTTGTCTACTTTAATATATCTGTAATTTACAGTCCAAATGACCTATTCCGTCATCTGTGGACACCGACATACTTTCTTTCTAAATAAAATTGTAAACTGCTCTGCAATTGTGTTTCTGGTGAACATGCTGTTTGGTCTGCGTATTACGTTACTAACCCATGTCATAAATTGATGCCCTAATATATGGTTCCCGTTTTTCAAGAATTAGATTACAGAAAAAGTACATCGAATCGAATCACAGGCAATTCGCTACAAAGCTTAACAATAATTTGCATGCATTTTTAAATATTTGCATTTTGCATCGATTCTTTGTGGATTGAGAATGGAAAATTTTGATAAATACCTTCCTCATCTCTATCGTCGTTTTTCTTCACAGAGGATTGAGCATGCACCATGTTTCTTTCCGACAGCTACTAATGGCAAATAGAATCCTATGCTTGCTTTACTTTGCCCTTCTCTCAGATAATAGTATAGTTTGCCTCCGCTAGACTGGGGGATTGCTATACTTCAACTCTTATTAACACGTAGTTAAAATAAACCCTAATTATATCTTTTTAACTGGAATTCTGTACAGAACACGGAATTTCAGCAAGCGTCCGCCACCTTGTTCTTATATATTATGGAGACTGCTTTCTCTACGACTATTTTTAGTTGTGTTTCTTCCTTTGAGGCTAGTTGGGGAATGGAGGGATTTTTTTTTCAAATATATGAAGCTTTTTAGAATAGAATAGAATAGAAGACTTTTAATGTCCACGAGATCAAAAGAAAGTCTATGGGACAATAACCCCTGCTATTTTAGTATTGTGAAGTGTTGTTCTCCTACCATTTAGTTTGATAATGAGCTCTCCCATTCTACCTACCCATTCCATGCTAAATAAATCTTGAAAATTTGCAACTGTTAACCCACTTATGTAGCTTCCTGTGATGTCACTGTAAGAGTTACAATCTAGGATAAAATGTTTTTTTGTTTCCACTTGCCCTGCTGCACATAAGATACAAACCCTCTCTTCCCAAATTTCTTTTGGCCTTTTCCATCTCCTCGTTTCACACTGAAGACGATGTGAGTTAGTCCTCAGTTGTGCTATGAGAATCTTTGACCTCCACGAAATATTGGCCTCTATGTATGCCTTTTGTTGATGGTCCAAGTTGGGATTAAATTCTTCTACATAATACTTTTTTCTTTCTCCCAACTGCCCTTGTCCACATAATCTTGCGAAATTTTTCAACTGTGCATACAACTTTAATTCTTTACTATTATTAGGACACTCGTTCAAGTGAATGCTCCACTTGTTCATCCATTTATAATTTTGTTTCATCCATGCCTTCTTTCTTTCACCTAAAACACCTCTAAAAACAACATTTGGCCACCGATGAGCTTCCATCAGCTCAATCTTCTCCAAATATCTCAAAAGACTCACCATAGCGATGGCCTCAACAGGAATTGCCCCTATTTCAGCAAGAAGTATTTCATAGGAAACTGAAGCTTTTAGTTTGAATTTGCTTGTGATCAAACGCTTTTGAATTCTCTCTATTTGTACCCACTTGATGTCAAAAGTACTACTAGCCCAAATTTCACACCCATAAAGGATAACTAACAACCCAAATAATATTTGAATAGTTTTTTAATCCCATAACTCTACCTCTCTACATCTATTTTGAAGAGAAAAAAGTGCTCTCCAACCTCTCAAAGTTTTTTCCTTCTACAAGTTTCCCAACATAGCTTGTTGTTGAAGTCAATTCTTAGGTATTTATACTTTGTTACTTCCTCTAGGAGACTCGCTTCAAAATAAAAGTCGAACTGATTTTTTTTCTTCTTCTTAGAGAATATCATGATCTTGGTCTTATTAATGTTAACTTGCATACCAACATCGTTGCAGAAATGCTCAAGAGCAACCAAATGCGCTTGCAATCCTTGAACAGATCTAACAATCAAAATAAGATCATTTGCGCCATAGCTATTATAGAGTCGTACATTTAGGTTTCAAATTAAATATATTAATAATTATATTGAATGTTCAATGTTTATTTATTATCATAATGTGTTCTTATACTATTGAAATGTGTTGTGTACAATATAAAATATATAAAAGTTTTTAAAAAAATGTTCAAATAAATAGCAAAATATATAATATAATTTAACATGGATAATATGTAATGTATTATTATAGACATACCATTGGTTATGATTGACTTCACTAATATAATGTCATTTGTTCAATATGTTTGTTAAACAAATCAAACTGATTTGTTCTTGTTATAGGTATTATTTGTTTTTGCTCACCTCATAGTTGTTTTCCTCCACTCTCCAACTTGAGTATTGTAAGAAGCAAAGGTATATCAGAATTTAAATGAAATAATTATAGTAGTATTCAAAATGCATAATGTAATCTAAATAAAAGTTGTTATACATGTAAATGAAACCTTTCAAAAGTATCGTACACTAAAGTTGTTATACATTTCAAAGAGAACCAATTTTTAGTCTCAAAAAATTGATAACTTTAAAATCCACTAAAGTAATGTGGCAATTGTATCTATGAATTTACAAATTATGTATTTCAATTGCATTAGTATTTTTAATCATCAAAAAACTGTCTTTACACAGTTTTCTAGTTACATTCTTATGAAAGATGACATGAGATTTATAAGCCTACTTGAAATTTTACTTCCACCTAAGATACAATAAAAAAGTGAAAATTTTGAAGCAAAAAATATAACTATATGCATCTATATTTTTGTGTCAAAGATTGTACACAACAAAAAGAAATCAAATTTAAATGCTACTCCTTGCATTAAATACAATTATCTCATGCAATTAATAAAGAATTCTTCTAATAGAAAGATATGCAAGACTAGAGTATGTTTATCATCTAACTGTCAACGACTATTAGCAACAAAATTGTGCAATATGCTAGAACTTATGCAATGCTTATATTATTAGGCTAGGAAAACCCATGATAGTTGCAATAGATGTACAACAATACAAAGCATCTATAGAGCTCGTGTGCTTAAAATTCTTATTAGAACAAATCAATAGAGCCCAAGCACCTCTCAATCTTAAAACTATGAAATAGGTAACATGAATAGTAATGAATGATGATGG
Organism: Sequoia sempervirens; assembly: GCA_007258455.2. Taxonomy (NCBI): domain Eukaryota; kingdom Viridiplantae; phylum Streptophyta; class Pinopsida; order Cupressales; family Cupressaceae; genus Sequoia; species Sequoia sempervirens. The sequence goes on from VDFB02056351.1 coordinate 24,424,827, forward strand.
CATAGCATGACTTCTAATAACATGCAAATACATGTCTATTTGGTTCATGCCTTACAGGAGATCATACCAACACATCATATGATAGTCAATAGTGTGAACAGAACATCTTGTTGAGGGAATTTTTTACACAATTACAATTATGTATAGACTATACAATGATAATAGTACAATGTCAAATTGTAATTACCAAGCCTGTTATATTACTTCAATAATACCATGCTGAGTAATCACAAGTTCAATCACATGCAAAAGGGACATATCTTGAATATTATTATAAAGGTTAAAACTTTAAGATAAGGATCATAAATATTGCTCATGTTTCCTCTTTCCTCTTCTTAACATAGCTCTTGTATTTCCTATATATCATCACTAAAATGATCAAATTATATAGTTTAAATAAATTGTTTATTCTATAAAAAATTGAAATAGGTGATAGTACAAAAGTGTGTCTCACTTTTCAATATCATAGGGTAATCAAAATCAATAATCTTTTAGCATTTTTTAATTTTTTAATTATATTGTACAAATGGTCAAGAATTTAAAGGTGATATAAATTAATGAGTTGTAATATATTTTATCAAAAAAAATTTAAGAATTGTTTCTATTGTCTTTATTTTTTCTATTATTTTTATGGAGTGATATTTTTCTATATCAAATAACTTTCTCTACAAATAAAATATTTCTATGATTTTGTAAAATGAGATCATTAACTCCAATGTCTAAGGCATTGATATTTTTTGGTAACTTTTTTTGTCAGTTTATTATAGTCTTAGGGATTAATTTCATGTATATTAAAATGGATAAACTATACAAAAATGTTATCTTGAAGAAATGATATAATTCTTGCAAACTCTTTTTATGAGGTTATAGTATGCTAGCATTTGTTTTCCTAATAGTTTGTTTTTTGATAAAGTAAGCAACATTTACAAGGTGTTGTACCCTTCACATAGAGCCTCAAGGGCCAAAATAGTCAAGTGCATAAAAGCATCAAAAAATAGAAAGCCAAAAAACACACATAACGGATCAACAGCACATGGACAAACAGCGGACCAGCAGCAGACTACCTAGCATTTTCCCAGTTCTTAGACAGGAGATGGACAACATCATCTCCAACCCATTCCTTATGATCTTTAGTCTTTTTCATGTCCATCTCATCCTTCATTACCGCTGACAGAGTACTCATGACAGTGAACCAGCTTGATTGTGAAGCGGGTCAAACCACAAAAAAAATTGTCCAATTTTTCCAATCTTTCTTTCAACACACTAAGCTCCTCCCCACCAACAACAATGTTTCCGTGAACAACCTTCTCAACATCCAGAGGTTCCGAAGATTGAGAGGTTGAACCCTCCTTCTGAACTTTTCCCAAATCGGGGATGGAGCCAAGACCTGTAGCATGCTCCTCCTCCTCACCATCTGACACCTCCTTAGCCCTGCTATCTTTGTTGTCCAAGAACTCCTCTTTCGTATCCAAATCTTTAACCTGCACTTTTTTCCTATTCTTTTCCAACCTACCAAAGTGTCGAATGATGGCATCACAACCAATAACCACCATCTCTGCAACCACTGTATCCCCCATAGATTCCTTGCTCACCACATTTTTTCCTTTACTCAGAGGCTCCTTCAAGCTTTTACCTTCCTCCTTCCCTTTCACTTTTAGGGCGGGCTTGTTGGAAGTCTTGGCGGGGGTTGACTTGAGTTCACACAGACTAGTCGTCATGCTAGTCTAGGCCGCTCCCTCGTTTCCTTTAAGCTTTTTAGCAGTGGGTTTGGATTTCAATGAGTCAGCATGGGCCAAGGGATTTTTTCTAACATGGCCTTTGGATTCAGTCAGGGATAAGTTGGTCTCATAGGGAAGCTCAATCTCTTCAATGCAGACAACCGACATGGGTTTTGGCAGACACAAAGCAAGATGGAAGTGATAGAGCCTCAAGATGAGGCCTTGGTGAAGAGGCGGGGCGGAGGGTCATTAGGATTCAGAGCAGCAGCCTCCACACATTTTTCAACAAAATTTTCTAGGTCCATAAGTAGGAAAAAAGGAAATCTTAACAAAACTTTATGCCTAAGGTGATTCAACAGAGGGAAATGGTAGAAGTAATAGGTCTTGTACCTACCTTCCATCGTCACATACTTCATCAAGGTAAGGCACACCAGGTTCCACGGCTAAGGGAGAGCCTCACGGTCAAAACCCGATTGGTTGCGCACCGACACTTCATTCCCCACAAAAAACTTGTTCATGCTTTCATTGTCCTGGGTTTTGGTGTGTTTTAGATGCGCACCGACACATTTTTCAACAAAATTTTCTAGGTCCATAAGTAGGAAGAAAGGAAATCTTAACAAAACTTTATGCCTAAGGTGATTCAACAGAGGGAAATGGTAGAAGTAATAGGTCTTGTACCTACCTTCCATCGTCACATACTTCATCAAGGCAAGGCACACCAGGTTCCACGGCTAAGGGAGAGCCTCACGGTCAAAACCCGACTGGTTGCGCATCGACACTTCATTCCCCACAAAAAACTTGTTCATGCTTTCATTGTCCTGGGTTTTGGTGTGTTTTAGATGCTTCATACCAATGCATTGGAAACCTGTCGCCTACGCAATCACTTCTTCATCCACAATAAAGGAAATACCACCCATAGTCACATGATGATCTTTCCACGAGTTGACAAACTGAGCAGACAGATTAGGGTCATGGCCCACAAGTCTCTCCATAAGAGAAGCAAGACCACCCTCGACACAAATGTGCCAAACAAGCGGATCCTTACAGAATTCATTGTAGTTATCCAGCTCCATCCACACCCTATCACCTCCAATAATTCCACTCTGCACACTGGATATCTAGGAACTCTAAGAAAAAACAAGGTTAGAGAAAATAGAAAGGTGAAAAATCATCCGCACATTAAGGATTTTAGGCCAGAGATGACAGTTTTTGATAATCAAGGCTAAAGACAGTTTGCACGTATGAGCCAATAATTTCCTAAAAGCAATCTTAGCAGAATCATAAATGAGGATCTTCGCATACAATCTGCTAAGTAAGTAGGATGTGAAAGGAAAGGAAAGTTTTCCTTCCATGTGGACAAGGCACATAAATCTAGGCAAGATGGTCACGAGGCTAGAATTAGAAACATCTAAAGGGTTAGCTATCAGGGGCCAGCCATAAATAGTTAACCAAAATAGGATAGCTAAAGGACGCGGGTCCAAAATAGCAGACAAAAAAAAGCCAATAAGGAGCTTTATCTCATAATTATTAGTCACATCAAAATCAAAATCAAGGAACTTGGAAATACGATAGTTTAACAAGATCCCCAAAAGGAGATTACATAAGGTACGGTCCAGCTTAGATTTAATCATCAAGTACTTAACACAACATTTCATGATTTCCTTTTTCAAATCAGGCTCCATCCCATGATTTGAAAAATTCCACTTGTTATCCATCTCATCGGTAAAATTTGTCCACATATCCCAACAGACAAGCATGCAGACCCCCCAAATAAGCCAGCTAGGTGCATGTTTAGTTATCATCATGAGTCAGGTATGGGGTTTGTTCCTTCAATATTAAACCCTGGATGTCAGGAGGTAAGTTCCCTAAAGCACGCCAACATTTGGCCAATTTCCAATGTGTGCCAAGATTGGCTAAGGCATCAGCCACTTGGTTCCCCTCCCGGTACATATGGTTGGTTACTTTTAATTTTAATTTTGACACAAAGAGTCTGATGTCTAGAATAATGTCTTTAGTACTCCACCCTAGTAATTTGTCAAAGTTAAAAACATCAATAATAGACTTAGAGTCTCCTTCAATATGCAAATTCTCAATCCCCATGGAGATAGCTAACTGTAAGCCTTCAACAACGCTCTAGCTTCTGCAATCATAGAAGAATGAACACCAATCCCCCTAGCGTAACTAGCCACAAGATTTCCTTTGTAGTCCCTGATCACACCTCCTCTACTTGCTCTACCCAGGTTTCCCTTAGCAACCCCATCAAAATTTAGATTATACCAGCCCCTCTCAAGGGGTTTCTAAATAGTGGCACTCCAAGCTAGGGACCTTGAGTTGTCATAAGAGTTGGCATCCAGGTTCTGGTGCCAAGCTTTTGCCATGTTAATTTCCACCTCAGTTGGACCTTTGTCTAGGTTTTTTGCTTTGAAAAGCGAAATGTTTTCTGCAATGAGCTGAGACCCAATACCAAACACCTCTTTCAGATCCATTTCAATGTTCCTGAAGATCCTATTGTTCCTTTATTTCCATAAACACCAACATAAAATGGGAGGGACCTAGTTCCAAATTTCACCAGTTAAAGCGTGGGTAAAGGGTCCAGACCAACTCGATATAAAGGAAATGATGTCCTTACACATAATCCATTGGATCCCCAATCTTCTTAAAGCTAGCTCCCACACCTCCATAGAAAATGTGCGATGTAATAGTAGGTGATCCACCGATTCTTCATTGCATTTACATAAAAAGCATTTGTTGGGGATCTGGAATCCCCTTTTTCTCAAATTGTCTTGAGTAAGAATCCTTTTATGGCAGGTAGTCCACCAAAAGAAGTTAACTTTCAAAATCATGTGACTATTCCAGACCTTCTTCCATAGATCAATGGCAATACTCTGGTCTATCAACAGATTGTACATCGATTTAACTGAAAGATCACCTTGATTATCATGAATCCAAAACAAATCATCCCCCTGCAAGAAGAAGGAAGCCTGGTGAGGGAGATATTTTCCTGTAGGGTCTTGGCAAGGAGACACATATTAGGCGAAAAAGGGCAGCAAAGGCTTAAGTCATTCCATTTCCTACCACCTTGAGGCCCAAGGAGGTAATCACTAATATAAGTACCAAAATATTGTTGAGCCAAACCCATAAGGTTCCTGAATTCAAAATTTTCCAGGGGAGTGTCAAATAACCAAGTGTCCTCCCATAATCTAATTTTATTGCCATTACCAATCTTCCATTTGATCCCACTTCTCGAAAGATCCTGCAAACTGCATATACACTTCCAAACTAGGGACCCCGTAGGGTGAGCTTCCGAAAGGTAGTCAATCAAAGGCCGGTTCTATAGGTACTTAGCGTTCATGATCTTACACCAATCCTTCCTATCCTTCAGATGGTCCTAGCCCACTTTGGCCATAAGAGCTTTATTGGTATTAGAAATAGTCCTAATCCTAAGCCCACCACAACTTTTAGGTTGGAAAACCTTGTCCCATTTAACCAGAGTGAATTTCTTTTTTTCCTCAATCCCCGATCAGAGGAAAGTCCTTTGAATTTTCTTAGATTTTTCAGCAATATATCTAGGCATCTTGAAAATGGATAGAAAATAGACGGGGATACCTTGAAGAACAATAGAAAGAAGTTGTAACTTACTAGTGTGGCTAAGTAAGGAACCTTTCCACCTAGCCAACTTTCTTTAGATCCTTTCCAATATAGAATTCCAAAAATCAGGAGTAACTTCCTTGACAGTAAGGGGTAACCCAAGGTAAACCGAAGGAAGCGTAACACCCAAACAGCCCAGAACAACAGTCAACTGAGTTTGCAAGTTAGGAGTGACGTTAAAGAAGTAAATCATGCTTTTGTTGTAGTTAATGCATTGTCCAAAACAAGCAACATAATTGTTAAGACAATTTTTCCATTTCCTGGCTTCAATCACAGAGGCTTTTCCAAAGAGAAAGGTATCATCAACAAATTGTTGGATCACAGTCGGCACTAGGGAAGAAGCAGCCTTAATTCCCTTAATGGACCCTTTAGACAACATATTAGAGAAATTCCAACTCAGGACATTCGCCACCATGATAAACAGATAAGGAGAAAGGGGGTCACCCTATCTGATACCTCTCCCAGCTTGAAAGAACCCAAAGGGAGACCCATTAACCAAAACAAAGTACTTGATCATCATAATACATTCCAAAAAAGTCTTAATAGTTTGTTATAAATAAATAAAAAAGTCAAATATTATACCAAAAACCCTTAACAATAATAGATAATAAAGTTGAAATTATAATCATGTAACTTTGTTTTTATCTAAATAAATAAAAGGGAGCTACCCCCTTGGTAGTGCTTATTGATAAAAAAAAAGTTGAAATTATAATTTCCTTTATCAATCAATCTTCCTATGAGGAGGAATTTCCATCCATTGCAAATCCCTACCTCACTTCCCTTGCATTTATAATTCTTATCACCTGTTTTAGAAAGGTTGTCACCTCCCCTAACCTCCTCTAACATTGTTCATTATTTTTGTTGGTAGTGGTGATGAATGGTTTCCATGACCTTGTTATCTTTCCTTCATTCACCATTGAAATACCATTGCATGGTGGAAAGCTACCCACTAACACTGCATCTTGTAGCACTAGATCCCAGCCTCCTAATAGTTTTTTTTTGATAAAACATGAGGCTATGATCCTAATAATTTATTTTTCTTTTACAACGTTAAGTAGGATGCTAATAAATATTGAAGTTGCATTTGATTTGATACTATATCTATGATATTCCATCATAAATTTTTCACCTAATGTACACTAAATTTTCATCCTTGAGTAACCAATTACTCATGCTTGCTCATCAATATTTCATCAATCCTCAATCCTTCATAGTTTATTGCCATTGTTTCCTAAAATATTTCATTCCACATGAAGGCTATCAAATCAAGATGTGATTACCTTCACTTACACTCAAATTACATATATGGTTTATAATAATAATGATTTTCATATCAACTTGCCTCAAATATCCTCTTTATCGATATGATTAGTTTAAAATTATCCCCAAATGTATCCCAAGAATCAACCATAGTATTAATAATGTAAATCATATTGTTTTCAATGATTTAATTAGCTATAAAATCTACTTCTCTACTAGCTTCTTTACAAACATATTAAATTGTGAATTATGCTTATGATTCGTTACCAATGAACACCCTTCTCTATGAATTTAGTTTTACCCCATATTAATCATGAACATGAAGGCCTAATAAGAGAGCTTATGGTTCAACTTCATTGTTTGATTTAATCTTTAATCTCTTCATTCTTACACATATTAGTTTTCCCTTATGATTACAAATAATATCGAGCTCTAAACAATCCTAGATTACCTTGTGTAACCTTGTCAAAGTTTAATTTCACCCATCCAATGGTGGGTGGGAAGCATTTAACGTATTTTGAACAATAGAGGTGGAATTCAAATCACTAACCCATTGAATGGGAGGATATTTTTTAGTAATTTTTTATTGAATGTTTTATTTATTAATCGGTGAATTGATCCTAATAAAAAAATTAGACCTATACTTTACCATATTGGATTTTTCTCTTTTTTATTCCTTTTTGTTCTTTTTTGGAAAAAAGGATAAAATTATATTAAGGAAACATTGATGCACCTTACAACAGAAAGATTTGTAAATAACCAAAGTCATTATTAAGGTTAGAATAAGGAAAATCCAAGGGGGTTTACCCCAAATCCACCAATCTAAGAAAAAACTAGAGTCCAAGGTGTTAACAATACTCACCTTCTCCCATACCCACAAAAGGATAAAGTTGAGTCTGATCATTTGTTAGAAGCTTGAGGAATTACTCTAAATTATCAGGAGGGAGAGATCCCCAATCCATTGCATTCCAATTACGATCACCATCAAAAGCCCACTTAGCCAAGCAATCAAGCACACCATTTTGTTCTTGAGGAATATGAGTGAAGGAAATCAAATCAAAATTAGGGGTAAGGCGAAGAATGTCCTCAACTAGAGAAGCCATGCTCTAAGAAGTATCACACACCACATCTTTGTTCAAAACGGATGCCAAGATCATTGAATCAATCTCTCGTATTATCTTCTTCCAACCCAATTGATAGTATTTCTTAAGTGCCACAAGAAGGGCTTTAGCCATCATTTGATTGTTAATGCACACCCCCACATAAGAGTTAAAGAAAAAAATAGTATTTTTGGAACACGTTTGTCATTGTGCCAAAAGATTGACCTATTAATGCCCGATACAAACACCAGAGATAAGTAGATCCACAAGAGGTGGTTAGTCCATGTCTCAAATCTAAAGGGATACGCTGGAGATTAGTCCAATAATCACCCCTCAACATCACTTGAGGGGATTCAAAACCACAACCCAACCCTGATACCATTTGTTGAAACATGTTTGTCATTGCGCCAAAAGATCGACCTATGAACGCCTAATACAAATGTCAGAGATAAGCAGATCCACAGGAAGTGGTTAGTCCATGTCTTGAATCTGAACGAAGATGTCGATGATTATTCTAATAAGTAGAATCATTATTATCTCACCTAATTCCTCCAATCCTCATAAATCTTGGATTACCTTTTGATGAGCCATGAGTGTTGATTTTTTAAAAACTAGGATGTGCAGAAACCACTTACCAATCCTATTCACCTTCTTAGAATTTTACCTCCATATTTCGAGCAACTTGGAGACTTGGTTGGGAAAGAGATCTCCAAACGGTTAGCTAGTAACAGATTAGAAGTAGAAAGGGGTTCTTCAAAATAATATTTGGCAACAATAGTTTGATTAACTGAATCTTTGATTTTGCTTTGGCATCCAAAAAAATCAATCAATTTCGCTCTAGCCAAAATTTCCAAAGAAAAAAAATAGGACCAAGCTCCCAAGAAAACTATTAAGAAGGAAGCAAATATAGGAAGCCTGACCAAACTAGCCTAGAACTCCAAAATAGAAGTACCATGAATAGTAAGTTGATTCCACTTAATCCAACATTGCCTCCAAATTACCAATAAAAATGGACATTGGAAGAAGAGGAGTGCAATATTTTTTTCACTATTACCACATAAAACACACTTAGATGGGCCTTGAAATCCTCTCTTTCTGACATTATCCCAAGTAAGGCATCTATTTTAACACACTAACCAAATAAACATATTACATTTGAGTTATCGATGCTTATTCCAATTTTTCTTTCACCAGTGGACTTCCCTTCACATACCCTTATTTTTCTCTAAAAATTGATAGTCAAAAGCAATAGAATATATCCCTTTAGGATCATGTCTCTATGCAAGAATATCTTATCAATCCAAATAACAATAAGATCTATTGGTCAAAATGGAAGCAAGAGTATCACGGGCTTCAAATTCTCCCTCTGGGCCAACTGGTAGAATCCTTCCATTCAAATTTCTAATAATTCTCAAGTCTAACTTAAATTTTGAAATTGACCACTTTTGACCACCCTATTTTTCGAAAATTTCACTTAATGGCTCTAGAGAAGGGAAGGAATCAAGGATAAGAGAATGAATATCCCAAGATTAATTCCAAAAATAGCTCTTTTCCCATTTTTACCAATTCAAAAGAGGTCATATTTAACAATTGAAGCACCCCTCTTAATCATATCTTAGATCATAGAACATTTTCCAAGTATAACCATCCTAGGAACATCCTCATCTGCAACCCCTCATAAATACTTGAAATTAAGAATTTTATCCCAAGGTTGCTCAAGGTTCTTGCAACACCTCTAAAAAAATTAGCAAGAAGGGCTTGACAGTTAAGATCTACTTGTCAAAGATCAAGACCACCAAAAACATTAGGCTTTTAGTCTTGGTCCTAACTAACTAAACTCTATTTCCAAGACTCTAAATTCCTTTCCCATAGGAATTTTGTAGACAACATATCAAATTCCTTAGGAAATATTTTAGGAGTAGATAAAACAAATAATCTATGAATAGGAAGAGCTTGCAAGATCGACTTTAAAAGAGTTAGCTAACCTACAAAGGACAACCATCTGAAGATCCAATGACTTACCTTCATATGAAATATTTCTAAAATATTCTTCCACTACTCTCTTTTGAGTTTACCAAAAGATAAGGGAATGCCAAGATAGTCAAAAGGGATATTCCCTATTCTAAAATAAAGGATATCTATAATTAATTATTGAACTAGATCTAGAGTATTAAAGAAGAAAATATTGGACTTATCTTCACTTTTTTTTGTTATGAAGTAACTAGATATATGTCCAAAACTTTCCTATGACTTGTTGCAAGTTACCAATTGATTCCACCCCCATTAAAGTTGTATCATCCATAAATTGAAGGTGGGATTGAGAATCAAGGTCCCTAGACTAAGATCAACCCTGTATACAACCAGTAGCTCTCTAGAAATTAAGCAATATGTCAAGACCTTCAGCCATAAGGATAAACAAATAGGGTGACAAAGGATCTCCTTGTTTGAGCCCACATGAAGCTAAAAAAATAAGGGAGGGAATACCATTGATAAGGATCGAGAAAGAGGACAAGTTCACATAGCTCATGATCCAATTTATCCCTCCCTCCCAAAAGAATATAACATGTTTCTAAGCAAATTCCATTGAACTTTATCATAAGCTTTAGACATATCAAGCTTAATAAACATAACTTTCTGCTTAGAACTCTACATGGGATGGATTTCCTTTGAAGTAACAATGAAATGCCAAGAATTTGGCAACCTTTAACAAATACTTCTTGCTCTTAAGAGATGAGAAAGACCAAAATATGCTTCAAGTTCTTAGCAATGAGCTTTGTGTAATCTTATAAGTAACATTTCACAAAGTGATGGGACAAAATAAATCAAAAGAGAGAGCATCCTCCTTTTTAGGAATCAAAGAAAGAAGGGTAAAATTGATAGACTTTAGAATTTTCTTGTTAGACTAAGAATCTTGAACCACCTCCAATAGACCATCTTTTAAAATATCATAATTCCTATAAAAAATCAACTAGAAAACCATCCAAACCAAGAGCTTTATCTTTCTTCATTTGAAACACCACCTTTTCTAATTCCTCAATAAATATTGGGCCCATTAGATGATCATTTATATCCTTAGAGACTGAGGGGATGCAATTCAAGACAATCCTTTCCTCTTTTAAGGCACAAGGATTATTTCAATGAACAAAGAGGAGAAATTCTTGACAACTTCCATAGAAATGTCCTGAAAGGATAAAGATGGTCACCCTAGGTTGATGTAATAGAATTAAGAATATTGCCACCCCTCCTTTCTTTAACAGAATTATGGAAGAAAGAAGTATTCTTATCCCCTTCCTAAAGCCAATTAATTCTTTATTTCTATTTCTAAAATATCTCTTCTATAAGCTCCCATTCATTTAGTTATCTAGAGCAAGTTGATTCCTCTAACAATATCTCCTTGGTCATCCCATCTTGCCTAATCTAAGAAGTAATAGCATACAATTTTTCTTGAGCCTAGGCATTTTCCTTTAAAATATTCATAAAAGTCATGGTGTTCCATTACTTCAGCCTAGACTTGATAAAATGGAGTCTCTTAAAAAAAGAATACATAGTATTACCGAATGAAGGCTTACTTTCCAGCCACCAAGTAGGTATACGATCATGAATATTGGGATCCTGAGCCACATTAGCTAAAATTTTTGGGGAGTCTTTATGGGAAGAGAGAATAGAGAATAAAAAAACTTGATAGGCCAGTGATCCAAACCCTTCCATGGCAAGATATCTAAAGAAGAAAACCGGTCATATCCAATCCAATGGTTAGAAAATATGAATCTATCAAGTTGCTCTGAAATGGAATTAGGGCCACATGTTCTATTATTCCAAGTAAAAAAATCCATTTTTGGTTTAACATTCACCAAGTTAATAAAATACAATTTATCTCTTAAAAAAGAAAAAGATGGGTCAAGATGGTTAGAAACACACAATTTTTCATTGCTAAGAACAAAATTAAAATATCCAACTAAGATACAAAGAAATAGAGAGCCCATAGATCTAACAATCTAATATGTGACCACTATTGGAAACACAGTTGTCGTTGCACCAAAAGATCAACCTATTAATGCCCGATACAACTATGAGAGTTAACGGATCCACGGGAGGCAGTTAAGCCATGTCACGAATCCCAAGGGGAGCGTTGACCATCTACCAACAATCTCCCCCTCAACATTACCCGAGGTGATTCGAACCTAACACCTTCAAGCCACTTCAATTCATCGGCTGGCAACATATTTCTCACATCCCTGATCTTTCTACTACTATATTCATCCAGATTCACAATTCCTTTGATTTGCTTCATTTTTCTTTCTATACTGAACAAGTTTTTCTACCGAGCACAAAAATCAAAATTCTACAAGCAACTAAAATACCTGATGAACTCACTGCCAAATTTACGTGACTCCTTTGAAATTTTGTTGCAAAGGCTCTCCTTCTGTTCTTCTTCAATGCAAGGTGACAAATGAGGGTTCCAAATACCCTTTTATAACTTCACGCACCTAACCTTTTTACCGCATTAAATTTTTTCCCTAGGAGTTCTAGTAACTCTGTTTTCTCAAACAACAAGAGAAGAATTCATTTGCGGACCTTCCAGATCTTGATTTTCTGCATAAGTGATCACAGACATATTTGTAGACTGATAACACAACTACTGGAAATTTCCTGCATTCTGGTGCCAACTATTGACAAGAGGACAAAGGATTTTCTTGAAAAACTCCCCCTAGGCTAATGGCCTAAGATCAATTTTTGGAGGAATTACCGGAGGCTGCTTTCGGTACGGGCTTATTTCCTTCATCAAAATCACTCTTCTTTATCCATGTTTTCTTCATCTGATCTCTTATTTCTTCCATAGTCACTTTCCCTTTTCCTTTATCATCTTTCTATGGAATTCTTCCTTTGTATACCAGACCTCTTCTATCCATGTTTCTCTTCCTGCAGAATCTTGCAATGTGACCAAATCTGTTACAGTTGTAGCACACAAGATTTATTTGTCTAGACCATTCATTCCATTGATTTCCCTTTGATCTACATTGATTAGTAACATGCCCAAATCTTCCACAGGTGTAGCATTTGACATTCCTTAGACTAACAAACATACTTCTGCATTCAATTGACTTATGACCAAACTTATTACAACTAAAAAACACTGACCGGGAAATGATGGACTGCTTGAATTTACTTTACTTCTACACTGAGAAGCCATATGACCAAATTTATTACAAGAAAAGCAGTAACCATTAAACTTCTGAGCATTGGGTTGTCTTACCAGATATCTTTTGCCTTTGTTCATCTGAATTTTTTGTCTGGAATCCTTATGTTCAGATCCAGAGCTTTCACCTTTCTCATAACCAAGACCTCGCTTATCATGTGCATCCTTTTGTCCTTTAGTCAGCTCATCGAGCTTAGCATAACTGATCCTAAACTTCTCCTTGTACTCATTTGCAGTAGTGAGTTCATCTCAGAGAATAACTATTTGTCTTTCAAGCTCTTGTTCATTATTTCTAGATTGTTGCAATTTAATCTCCAACTGAATGAATCCACCATTAACTCTATTGCATTCTTCAGATTTTTCTTTTAAAGACTGGGCCAGATTTTCCTCATTCTTCTTTATTTCTTCAATCTCCTTAGTTAGCTTCATCGCCACAGATTCCATCTCAAGCTTTAGAGTAGCATTGTTCCTAGCAAGTTTTTCACATTCTTCAGTTATTTCTTTTAGGGTCTAATTTAGATGAACATCTTCAAAGATTTTATTTTCTTTATGCTTCAGCTGATCACAAAGTTCCTTCCTCTTTTCTCTTGACTCATTTATTTTATCCTTTAATGATTGAATGAATTTTTTGGCATCCACAAGATTTTCTTTTAATTCCATGACTCCTGCTTTAGACTGATCAAGATCATCAAGTGCCACCATAAGCTATTTTTGAAGACCACCAAAGTCCATTGTATTCCAAGATCCACCTCAAGCTGTTAAACTTTTGTAGAGGAACCCTGCTATGATACCAATTGTTGGAAACACAGTTGTCGTTGCACCAAAAGATTGACTTGTTAATGCCCGATACAACTGTGAGAGTTAACAGATCCACGGGAGGTAGTTAAGCCATGTCACGAATCCTAAGGGGAGCGCTAACCATCTGCCAACAACCACAACATGACCTTACAATAAAATTTAGTAGGAGAATAGACATTAGAAAGCAATATAGATCTTCCCAACTCAAAGTAAAAAGCAACAATAGATAAAGAGTTTCTACTTGCAAACTAACAAGAGGGAGAAATCCTTTGCAGATTCAAAGACAAGCCAATCCTCCAACCACACCATCAACTCCAATATAGTGACACTGACTATCTATCCAAATCTTAGAAGAAAGAGATATCATTTCTTCCACATAAAACTTAGTTTCCTAAATAAATATCATATTGAGTTTTGAAATGGTGGGAAAGTGATCCCCACAGTTTAATGTGTTGATTATAAAACCTAGGCATCTTAATAGGCGCCTTTCCCAACATATTTATTAGGAAAGAGATCACAAGGTGTAATGATTGACTTTCAACCTCAATGGTGAGCCAATCAGGCCTGGATCTTAATCCTTAGGACAATAGGATGGATCTAAAACCAAACTAAAATGATTTGAAATGCTCAAACTAAATGAAAAATAAGACCTAATACTTAAAATGTAGATTCTCGAATGTGTAGAAATGAAAATGACAATTTGTAGGCAGATCTAAGAAGGGTCTAAACACATGTACATATCACCAAAAACATTTTTTAAGGAGTGCAAAGGGACTCATTCACCCCTGGGTGAATGGGTCTCTATCTAGGGCTCCAAAATAACTTTTGACAGTCCTCTGATGCTGGATCTTGGCTTCTATTTGGCATAGGACCCATTGCCAAAAAGTTGGAAATAAATTCTACAACTTAGTTTATGTGATTTGACAACAATGATGACAACTTATGCAACAATGCAAAATTCCTTCTTCAAAGATTTCTTCAATTCTTCATCCACCTATAATTTGCACATACACAAAGAGGATAAATTGTTTTGTTTTCTATGGGGGTTTGCCTCTGTCAAACCCTAAGTTTGGTAATGAAACCTTGATAGAAAGATAATGACGAAGGTGAAGGAAATGATGAATGAACAGTTCTTGATACAACTCACCACACTTCAATGGCTTCCCTTAGAGGACTGAAGTCAAACACATATCTCCAAGGAACTTGACCTTGCTTTGCTTTATGGATTTGGATACTTGAAATGCTTGGATGCTTTAGGATCAACAATGCATATTAGCCTCCACAAGATGACATGAACACACATAGACTTAAACATGGTGTTAGGATCTTAATTGTTGGAACAAATGATTGATAAATCTACTCTTGAATGCTCTTGACAATAATATTTTCTATTGAAAATATTTGATCATGCGTGTTACATTTCAATGTTAAAAAGACTGTATTTATAGGTGTTTATCTAATTTCCCAAAAATTAGATTCCAAAAGTCGACAATTGTAATTTGAATTGGAATCATTAAAATGTTGCCAAAAACATATTTAAAAATGGATCTTGGCACTTAAAGGGGACCCATTTTCCCATGGTCAAATGGGTCCTGGCCTATAAGTCTAGGACACACATATTCCATGGTGATTTAATTATTGATTGCATTTATTTAATGTCGGTTCTCCTTTTAGAAATGAGAAAAATAATGCTTTGGAATGTATAATTTGGAAAATTGGAAGCTTAATTAAGTCCAATAAATTAAGGGACCCAAACATAGTGTGAAATTGTAAAGGGATACAATTTTCTACACTACATTTAGCACCCACTTTAGTGAGAGTATGAACTTATGCTTAGACTCACACTAAAGTAGACAAATATGTGTCAAGAGGGGTCCATATGCACAAATGTTAATGAGATAGGATGACAAAGATCAAGGAGGATGATCAAGCCCCTAGGATCCAAGATCCCATGTGGCAAACCAACATAAGTACAAAGGACACACATGCATGTAATATATGTGCAACAAGACAAGATACACAAGCATACAATGTCAAAGCCAATTCAAAAAGGAAAAAAAAGGATGGATCAAGCCTTAATTGTTTGTCCAATAGGAATGGATCAAGCCTAAGTTTTTTGTCCAAAAAAAAAATGCTCACAAGGGCTAGAACAGTCCGATATACACTAGGTGAGCCCCAAAGACAAAAAGATGAAAAACACACACTAGGTAGACTACAAGGCGTGTACCCATAAAAAAGGGTGGCAGATGGGAAAATTCATCACAAAATTGTGTACCCATAAGTCAACCATACCAAAATTTATACTCCACGATAACTTTGATAAGGTGCCACAAAATGATCAATGTGTTATGTTATACTAGAATAAGTCCAACTCCTGTGAACAAAAGTGAAGAAAAATATCAAACTGGAATTGAAATTCACCTTAGGAGGTGCAAATGCCAAAATGAAAAAATTCCAATGTATGCCCCCACTTTAAATAAATTTCTAAACACCATGATGTGAGAAATTACTTTAAAGTATAAATGATAAATCCCAATTGATAAAAGGGAAATGAGAGCTTATTTGGAAATCCGTGTGTCAATTATATGTTTCCAAATAAAGTTGCATCATTAAAAATGGTTGCCCTCACATACAATCTCAAAAGATAACACATAAGGGATCTATGTATTTAAGGTCAACGTGTGTCTTTGCTACATTGATATAATAGAGCTTGAAACTGTCATCATTCCCCAAATACTTGTAGAACAACAAACACATTTATGAAGAATGACACATAGAGAGCGAAAGAAAATAAAAGGTTTTGGGTCAACATGGAAGAGACTTTAGATGTCTCGACGCCTTACATCATCCCTAAAAGGGAAACACAAGACAAAAGAATAGATAATGTTTACAACAAATAAAACAATGTAGATACAAATAGAAGAATGTCACGATAAATGTGCTTCCTTTGTATCCTTGCACCAATGGAGTAACAAGGGTCATCCAAAGAAAGCTCACAAACATAAAGATACACCAAGAACATGATACGAGGGATCACATTACACACATGCAATCACAAAGAACATGAAAAGAAAATAAAGAGAGTATGTCACATGTGAGCCAACCTATAGCGGGTCATATACATCCCAATCTTGCTCATCATATATGAAAGGAGGATAACTAGCTTAAAGGACTAAAAAGAGTTCCATACTAGGAAAATCACCAAGTTCAACACATGGTGGGTCACTCACATCAAGAGGATCATCATGGTTTCCCCCATCTAAATTCATAGAAGTGGAAAATAATAAATTCAATTCATTATGTGCTTCTTCATCAATTTTAGCAATCTCATCATCAACAATCAAGTTAATCACAACATGAGGTCTAATGATAGTATCCATTGTATGTTCCTTTTCTTTTGTGGTGGAGAAGTTTCATGTTGCGGCGAAGACGGAGAATTGCCATGCTTTGTTTGAGTTGGTTGTTGATAGTGGATAATTGGTTTGTTCTATTCTTCTAATTGATGAGCAATAGCATGACGTCTACTCCTATGCTCTTTATAGCATTTTGATTTCTTCTTGCACAATTTTCAAGTTTTCACAGTGTAGGAGAGGGTTTATCAACCATCAAACTCTTTTCTTCCCTTAGGGGAGGAATGAAAGGGACCTTTGCAGGTTGGGAAACCACTTTCTCTTTAGGTTTACAAATTTGTTTGGTTTTAGGAGGCACTAATGGAATTGTATGGTTAGCTCTTGGTCTCTTGTAGGACATAGGTGGCAGAATAACATCATACTTAGTTTGATTATTCAGAGAGAGAATTTTGTTCAAGAATAAGTTCATCCACAACAATGGGAGTGGGAGGAACAACTAGATCTTTCAATTTTAGGTGGGATATTGGAAAGGGATAATTATACTATATGCTTTTCTTTGAACTTTTTATATGATTTAAAGAAGAAATCTTCACGAGGTGCAATAGGTTCCATAGGTTTAGGCCAAAAGAAATCTAATGAAAAATTCCCATAGGAAGACAAAGGATTAAATCCACTATGATGTACTATAAAAATTTGGTTGTCAAACGGAAATTTCAAGCACTTGTGGATAACTGATGAGACAACATTCATGGAGTGTAGCCATGGATAGCCTAACTTCACATGAAATTGATCTGACATTGGGATGATGGAGAATGATACATTTAATTGCTTTGGTCCAACTTTTAATGGAAGATTGATCCAACCTATCGTAGGGTGAGAAAAACCATCGTGTGTTTTGATCCATGCTTTTGATTGTTGATAAGAATCTTGGTAAAGTTCATGCACAAATAAGAATTCCTCAATGATCACATTCTCTACACAAACATGATCAAATAAAGATTAAATTATTTAATTTAATAGAATGACTTTAGAGATTAATTAAATAAAATGAATTATTTAATTAAAAAGGAAAAGATGACTTAATCAGATAAAATTCATTTATTTAATTAAGAGATGAAATATGATGAATTTAATCAAATACAAATTATTCTATTAAATGGTTAGCAAAAGAGATGATTCAGGATGAACTGGTGTTAGTAAAATTAGGATCAGGTGTATAGGATCAATCGGTACATTTTTCGTGTCTACATTTTTCCCCTCTTTGAAGCAATGTACCCGTTGTGTTGGTTCAAAGAATAACCTTGTCATGATCAAAATTCAAAAAAAAATAAAAAATTTAGATACCCCATTGTTGCCCCAGCAAACAAATTGTGCTGGTATGCTGCCCACTCAAGAGATTGGATGAAAATTTGGATTTTTGGGTGATCTCAAGAAAAAAGAGGACAAGGTGCCCAATGGGTCCAAAAAGGGTCCAAGATGCCAAAAGCGTGAATAAATGATGCAAAACAACCTTCGGTTGGGCAAAAACAGTGACGGGGGTCCAAAACCCTAGCTAGACGGCTAAACAGGGTAAAAAAATCCCTAACTTTCAAGCTTAAATAGGCCTCGAGGAGCCACTTCCAATTCATTTGCACATTCAACCCTTAGAGATTTCACCGTTTTGAGCTCTAAGCACTATTCGAGATGAAACAATGTGTGCTTCCATGACACATTTCAGAGCGAGTGTGAGTGCACTAGTGGCTACTAGGCACAAGACCATCGGTATGTGATCCTTACCTGACTTGCTTTTTCATCTTGCGTGCACATTAATTAGGGTCCAAAGTAAAACTGAGTCAAGTGGCATTGTTTGGCACCACTGAAAGTGTTCAATCAACACCACACGGCCTTAAAGTGTGCCACTATTGAGTATTGCACCGCGACGGTCCAATTTAGAGATTAGGGTTTAGGCTTCAAAGTCTACCACATATGCGAATAGGGCCACGATGGTGCAATTTGGAATTAGGTTTAGGGGTCAAAATGGTTCGCGGTCAAACTACGACGTCGTGGCGTAGTTTGGAACTTTTAGGTATCTAGCGGCACAATTTAGAATTTTCAAACAGCGACACCATTGTAAATAGCGACGCATTTGTTGTTTCGGTCGCACAAACTCCAAACAGGATCTCAATTTTGTATGAAACTTGACGCGACGACATTACTGATGCAAGAGGAAATGGAGTCGGTACACTCATGGGAGCATAGGTCTTCGATTTTGAGCAGACTGACCGAATTGCATGAGTTGCTCTAGGAGCACCTAGGGGCGATTGGGCTCTGGTATGTTGCATACACCCCAGCCATCCAGACACACCTAGGGATGATGAAAGCACTGGCAGAGAGATGGCATAGTGAGACATCCTCGTTTCACTTCCCTATAGGCGAGGTGACAGTGACCCTCGAGGATGTGTGGCGCATTCTTCATTTGTTGATCCACAGAGAGCGGGTTATCTATGATATGGATGCTAAGACAGATGCTTGTTATGAGGTCATGGGCCTTGATGAGATCATTTTTGTTGAGGGACAAATCGAGTTAGAGCGATATAGGACTTCAATGTCACCATTCAAATTGATTGTAGCTACTATCATCTTAGAGCTTGTGGCACCAAATCAGCGCGACCAATACTTCAGTCCGGGTTGGGGTCTTGCTTGGGAGCGGATGCTTCAATGAAGAGAGTGCTTTGCGTGGGGGACGATGATGTTGGCCTCCCTCTACAATGACTTGCACGAGTTTGCATATTGTGATAGCAGGGCTATCAGAGCAGGAGTTACACTTTTGCACATATGGGCCTGGGAGCATATTGTAGTGCTCCACCCATGAGTTACACCTATCAACATGGAGCTAGATGACCCAACCATCTGGCAGTACAGGGGTGGATTGACATTTATGTACACAAGAGCAACTGGTATCCCTCACTGGAGGAGGATGATAGACGAGATGACAGTTTTTACTTGGAGGCCTTGGTTCGGCATGCCCGCCTGGTATGATGACGTATAGCAGTTGTTCTTCGCGAGGTAGGACTGTCTGATGCAGGGCAGGGAGCATACCATGATAGAGTGTTATCTTCTAGATCAGGTTGCTAGACAATTTAGTGAGACTCAAGACATGCTTGATGACTAGTACATGGCCATATTTGCGCGTACTACGAGGGAGACCACATGGGGTAGGATGATCCCTACAGATGAGGCAGTCAAGAGTTTTAGGCAGCTAGTGGCTAGGCCATGGCCATATGATTAGGGCCAACGAACACAACGAATGCAAGGACCACAGAGGCATACCGAGATTGGTTTCATCCATCAGTCAGATTGATAGTGCTTGGTGCATTATTGCCACGACCAAGACCCCAAGGCCGATCAACAAGGCGGGGTGGGGGTGAGGAGGTAGAGGAGATATGGATGGAGATGGAGATGGTGGCAGAGGAAAAGGAGGAGGTGGACCACCTCCCGACCAGTGGGGATAGAGAGATCAAGTGCCTAGAGACCAGTAGAGAGATGGAGACAGGCAACCAAGAGATGGGGACAAGCAGCAAAGAGACGGGGACCCACAAAGAGATGCCCCGAGGGACCATCAACAACAACCACCACCACTGCCACCACCCCAGCCAGACCAGAGAGATGCATTGATCCGGCAGCTATAGGAACAAGTTTCCTCCTTGATAGCTAAGAGAGATTAGGTGAGGGCCGAGTGTGATCAATCCATCCAATAGCAGCAAGTTGTAGAGCTCCAGTTGGCACAGGAGATTGGGAGACACCAGCAGCTAGAGGCTACACAGGGCCGGACAGTCCTTGTGAGGATGTACCATGAGGTGTTCATGGAGGCACAATATTATAGGGTTCACTACCATCAGGTAGTGCCTCGAGCAGCCTGGGCACCAGACTTTTCACAACAAACAGAGTAGCGGCAGGATCAGCCCGAGAGACAGTTGGGTGAGGGGAGCAGCCATCAGGGCTAGCCTCACATTTTTTTATCAGAGACAACATTCCTTTTGAGATCAATGGGGTTCATTTTTTATAGCCTCGTGGGAAATTATACTATATTGATTGATACACACATTTGATCCTGATTCTTGTACCATAATGGTTGTATTATTATTTTGATGATATATGAGATGATATGGTTCAATCTGATGTATGATGTGTTCTTATCTTATTTCTGCATGATGGATGGATGTATCTTATTTTCCTATATGTGATGTTCTATATATGATGCGATGACTCTATCTTATGTAATGTATGTATGCTTTTTATTCTATGTGATGCAATGCGATGTATGTTTCTATATGATGTGGTGATTATGGATGCATTTATTTTTTAGTATCGTTTCTATGCACTTTCTATGATGATGATGTATGGATGATGCAAATGGGTGTATATGTTATGATATGCAAGTGATTTAAGATGCTTAGACTAACAAATCTATACTATGCAACTAATGGGTGATGATGATAAAATGTATGAGATGCAATGATATATTCTTTTTCTTTTTCAGTACTTTTCCAATATGTATGGATGACATGATGATGTATATGATATGATGTGATGATTATTTTATGATGATACCTATTTGATGATGAATGATATGATGATGCAAATGATATGATGTTGTGTATGTGATTATGCAATGGATGTTTTGATGATGTATATGATATGATTTAATAATGCCTATGTGATGATATTTTTATGTTTATGCAATGAATGCAAATGTATGGTCTATGAGATGCTTAGAATAACCAATCTATATTATGCAATGATGAAATACAATGAATGTGGGATGATTAATGTTTCCTACATGATATGTCATGGCATGCATTATGCTAACAGTTTGTGGATGTAGGATGGATGCATTAACGATGACTTTGTGATTAACTGTCATGGTACCATGTTAGCGCGAAGAGAAGTAAGAAGAAATAAGAGAATCCAACAAGTCAACTTTATTAGAGATGATGATTTGATTACCAGGAATTGGGACTTTAAAAGGGTTATTTACCTTATGTTTGATAACACACGTAGGCACGATGCATCAAGGTATAAAGAACTAGGATGGCGTTGCACCTAGTGTGATGTACTTTGACTCGACAATCAGATAGGAGTACTCTTGTTCACACCTAACATACAAAACCTCATTCAAAATGTAGTTTAGATATTCCAAATATCTTGTACCAAAACATAGAAAGGCAAGCCTTCCTATGTGTTCAACAAGACACCTAAAACATCCTCCCTACACCCAACAAAGCACACATGACCAAGGTTATATTACAAGAATATCCAACAAGCACAACAGATAATGATCGTTGCCCCATTCCTTTCTCTCTAAATCCTTTTGTTTGGACATCATCGAGAGGTCATCGAATTGAGCACAATAAGATAAGCCAAAAGGAAAATATAAAGTAAACAAACAAGCTAATGTTCTTCAATACCACTAGCCAAGACTAAACTATAGTAATGCCTAATGTTGATGTCCATTATAGGAAGGATGCATCCTAGGACATGATGTTATTAGATGATTTTTGGATTGATTGGATGATAGGCTATTAGTACCAAGAGTTGACCAACTTGTTTACTCACTGACCTAGACTTGAGACCTTGACATTTTGAGTTTCCACTTTTAACTTGCTAGACTTGTTTCCGACTATTTCACCAAAGGTTGAGGGTGAAAATTGATTTATTATGAGTGATGTTTGTTACGGGTGAAAGCGAGATGGGGATGGATGATTTTTTTGGGTTTTTTGAATGTTTTTGATGTTTTCAAATTATTTTTGGTACTCTTGAGATGTTTTACAAATGTTTTGTGGTTTTCTGAGATTTTGACCAAGAGACTAACCTAAAGACCTATCCTAAGGGCCTTGGGGGCTAATCAATAGATGAGCCTTGCCTACGTTATACACATAGAGACCATGTAGTTCGACTAATGCAGACTCAATTATTGATGAGATATGAACAAATGGATTGCCAGTTTATTGTGACAAAATCCTAAAGGACTGACCTAAGTGTCTCGGGGGATGATCAAAGATCAACCTTGCCTATGTTCAGAGCTCAAAGACCCATAGTTTGACAAGACAACTCTATTTTTGACTTTTTGACTAACTTTTTTATATGTTTTGAAAAAAAATATTAGGATTTTTTGGATTTTTTGATGTTTTTGGATTTTTTTGATTTTAGGAAGACTTCAAGAATATACATGAATTCGATCTGATGAGAACATGCCCCCAACGTGATGCAATAGACTACTCCGATATAGGTAGGAAAAACTGACCTTAGGAATGGGTCGAGTAGTACTAGGAGGGATCATGACACAAACACAGGACCAGGCTATGATATAGACATGAATGGATGATCGATGGAGATATGGAATGTGATGGATAATGGGAGTGTGATGGACGGATGATGCAGAACAATCCGTGAAGATCTTGGTGGATGGAAAGTGCTTATTTACACAAGGTGCATGTTTTCTAGGTTTTCACCAAGGTACATGTCCAAAGTGCCACCGAAGTGGTTTTCACTAGAGGACAATTTTTTTCTCTTTACTATTTTTAATCCTTTTTCTGATTTTTTTGTATTTTTTGGTTTCATACCTTGAAAGATTAGGCATAAATTTTTTTGAGGTGGGAGCTATTCATGGGCTCCTGCAAAGGTTCCCCTTTTGGTGTTGATAACTAATATACCCCTGACTTATAGCTCGTTGTGATGACAAAGGGTCCCAACCAATAGGGTTCAAATTTGCCCTTGTTGTCTAGATTTGGGATGTTCTTCTGATTCTCCTTGAGCACAAGTTCTCCAAATTGGAATGTTTGACTCCTGATCTTCTTGTTATAACTCCGCTTGAGTCAGTTTTGGTAGACTTGTAAATGGTTTAAGGCATCCATGCGCCGCTCATCTAGTAATTCCAACTCATTCAATCTTGACACTCGATATTCCTCATCTGTGATGAGATTTTGCAATGATATTCTCAAGGGAGCTCGATCTTGATGGGGAGTATGGATTTTGATCCGTAGACCAAGGAGAAGGGGGTGGCACCTATTGGTGTATGGATACTTGTTCTATAGGCCCATAGGGTGGAATTTAATTGGAGGTGCCAATCATGACCAACTTCATTGATCGTTTTCTTGAGTATTTTTAAGATGGTCTTATTTGTAGCCTCAACTTGGCCGTTTCCTTGGGGGTAGTACAAAGTGGAAAAGCGATGTTGGATTTTGAACTTTTGGCATAGGTCACAAACATCTTGATTCTTGAAAGGTGTCCCATTATCTGAGATAATGACTTGAGGGACACCATAACTGAAAATTAAGTAGTTTAGGATGAACTTTGATATCTACTTTCCTGTGATATAGGTCATGGGAATGGTTTCTACCCACTTTGTGAAATACTCATTGGTAGTGATGATGAATTTATGTCCACTAGATGAGGTGGGGGTGATTTTTCCAATGAGATCGAGCCCCCACTATGAAAAGGGCCAAGGTGTGACAATCAGGTGGAGCTCCTGAGTTGGTGCATGGATGAGATCCCCATGCGGCTGACACTTCAAACACCTTTTGACATAATCGTGAGCTTCCCTTTCCATTGTAGGCCAATAGTACCTTGTCCTCAACAATTTCTTGGCCAAGGTCATATCGCTCGAATGTGAACCACAAATGTCGGCATGTACCTCGGTTAAGGCAGTCAATGCCTCCTCAATGTTTAAGCAACGTAATGAGGTTCCTTCAATGCTTCTACGGTAAAGGGTATCTCCTAGGATGACAAAACGAGATGACTTTTTTTATAAAGGCTCTTTTGAGGTTCGGGGTTATGTCGGCTGGGAGGACTCCTATTCTCAGGTAAGTGTATATATCATGGTACCAAGGATCACCAGGAGGACAGTATCAACTTGAGAGGATTTTGTGCTTCTGCACCTTATAGTGTCCTCGCATTATGGCTTTGGGTTGCCAAGACATAAAGTCCTCTTCTTTAAGACTAAAATACCATGAAAAGGTATAAACTCTTGGTCAAGTATAAGATAATAGCATAATCAAAAATATATATATGTCACTAATACATTTTTCAACCCTATTGTTAAATATCAATATAATAATATTCAAGTGTATACCCTAACCCTAGGGAATAAAATTTTCTCCTACTTTGAAGGAAATACGAGTAACCATTCAAGGATAAAATACCAACATGGTTTGCATAAAATTATAACCTATCAATGATGACATATCTAACATGCTATCATTCTCGTTTCATTACTAACATCATAATTCATTTAACCATATAACATGCAATCATTTTGGTTTCATATACCTATACCTTTTAAATAGTTTAATATAACTACACAATACAATCATGACAATCATTATAATTATATATGTATTGTATTGATAAGATACCACAAAACTACTTATATCCAATTTAACTCTATGCACAAGCTTGATTCAATATTTATGATAACAACCAATATCTTGCACAAGAACTAGCAATCAATTAGAAAAAACATAAATTAAACATAGAAATAAGTAATGGATAGAACATCTAGCATGCCTGGAAATTTAGGTTCCAAAGAAGAATTTGCACTTAACGCTCAATGTCACAAACTCTGCTTGCTACTCCTTTCACTTTTAGCTTGCCCCAATCCAAATGTCTCTCCCAACACTTAAAATAAACTCACAAACAAATAGCTTTGAAAACACTCAATGAAATCTCTCACTTCTCACAATTTGCACTCAAACACTACTTTGCACAAAGAAAAACTACAACAAAATAATAACAATGGAAAACAAATGAATTCCAATCGAATACCAAAACTAAGAGGTTTTCCTCTATTTATAAGAGATGTTGAGAAACTTAATGCTATAGTTCAACTCCTTCATTCACCACCTTATTCATCCTATTGCCACCTCTAATACTAAAATCACAAATTCAAAACCAAATCTACTTCTAAGTTGGTCAACTAAGCAAAACTAGGTGAAACATAGCAGCTAAAAGAATTAGAATTTTAACACATATATAGTCCAAGTGAAATAAGTTTCTATCACATGGCCGAGTTACCTCTTTTCATCTAGCTCGTGGTAATGTTACTAAGTCAAACATTTGCAATGGTTTCCCTCTAGCTTTCTACTTACTTAGCGTGGCTCTTAACATGCTAGGTTTTTGCTCATGGTGCCTAAAATGGATGCAACCTTTCTAATACAAAACAAATTCTCTTTTACTTTTTCCAACTCGTGGCCTTTGACCAAGTCCTACACCTTTGTATCAACTATGTGTGGATTTTCAATGCACAACCAACTTAACATTTAAATGCACTTTCATTTCATTTATATGGTGGTGCAATATAGGTGCAATACCTTTGTTTTAATTTATTAAGGTGAATGTTATTTACATATTATCCTATGTGCTTATTCCATGTGCTATATTGTAGCTTCTCAATGTTTATTCCATCGCATATGTGTGTGTGTGTGTGTGGCATTCACTTTAACATTGTTTGCTTTACTCACTTTATATAAGCGTAGCATTATTTATTTAACTCACATTACATATGCATTGATATATATATATATATATATATATATATATATAAATTGTATATGTTTATATATATCCACTCGATTTCTCATACATATGATAAATCCAAATATGACTATACGTAGGTATTTCTACCTACGCATGCTCACATGTGCATATACTCATATACATGAGTTATCGTATATATACATATGTATATTCACATACATTTAATGTATATACTTATTCATTTAAATACATGAAATAAAACATATACTCAATACAAATATTTAATCATGACGACTCAAATCATAGAAATAACCAAAAGAAATCACAATCATTAACTCAAACATTTCAATCATCCCAAAAACTATGACCAAGGGTTTACTTACCAAATCTTGGACTGACTTGACTTAACTTGGCTAAACTAGGTTGTGAGTGTGTGATAGCTCAAGTAGGTACATTAGTGGTTGCCATACCAATCTCCTCTCCTGGGTAATACTCTCCCTCTCCTCACTGGAGGGCTTGATTCTTTCTTGCATCCAACTTAGTGCATCATAAACGTAGTTAGTTGATCACATGAAAATATTATCCATCATATATCACATTTGCATCATTAAAGTATTAAAAAACAATATCATAATGCATATTCATGTATTTTATTCACCCATTGAACATATTAAAGTCATGATTTTGCATTTAATACCATATTTACTCATATAGGTAAAAGTAATATGGTAACTAAGGAATGGAGTATAACATTGAACGTCAATGAATCCAATCATAGCATCTAGATCATCGCAAAATGAAATGGTGGATGTGATCCCCATAGTTTTATGTTTTGCTTATAAAACCTAAGGATCTTATAAGTGCCTTTCCCAATAGATTTCATTAGGAAAGAGATCACAAGGTGTAATGATTAAATTTCAACCTAAATGATGATCCAATCAGACCTGGATCTCCGTCCTTAGGACAATAGAAAAAATCTAAAACCAAACTAAAATGATTTGAAATGTTAAAAATAAATGAACCTAAATTAGGAAGCATCAATTCCTTCTCCACATATAAATTTTCCTACAATAAGGAATCAATATCTTCAAAATTCTCAAGAACATCAAACCTATTGTTAAATTTTCCTCTTAATATATCCTTTTTCTTATGATTCACATGTTGCAAGATGGCGTGTCCCTTGGTATTACTTGTGCAGTGCAACACTTGGGTTCATGACATGGCTTAACCACCTCTTGTGGATCTTGCGTAAATCTAACGATTATATCGAGCATTAACAAGTCGATCTTTTGGTGCAACGACAACCACCAATGTAACAATTCTTATCAAAGCTGAGGTCGTAGGTTTGAACCCCTCACTTATGCTTGGGGGGAATTTTGCAAGATGGTGTGTCCCTTGGTCTTCCTTGTGCAACACAATGCTTGGGTTCATGACATGGCTTAACTGCCTCCTATGGATCTTGTATAAATCTGGCGGTTGTATCGGGCATTAACATATTAATCTTTTGGTGCAACGACAACCACCAATGTAACATCACATTCTTCCCCTTATTCTAAGATTTCACCAAAATAAACCCATTTGAGTTTGGTTCAATTGCATATGTTGGGACTTTCCCTTTTGCCTTATATTTAACTATATGAGTCTCCAAGAAGAGTTGAGAAACCTCTAGAATCTTATCAAGCAATTTTTCTATAAATGACCATACACATGACATGTTCAACATTAAAAAGGGAGAGATTCATAACTACCTTTTATCCACCCATTGAATGTTTCCCAAACTAATTTCTACAAATTCATGAAAACAGTTATTTAAATTAGATTCAACATAAATACAAGCAAAAGTTGTTAGATTCCTTTACATAGTTTTCCAAGAATGACCGCAATAGATTACATGATATCAAGTATCTAAAATTCCATGGGAAGACGAGGAATTCAAACCCAAATTAGAATTTTATACAAAAGCTCCTCCATTAGGTCAAAACCCACATGTTAGGGTTTACTGAATAAACCTGCTTGATTGTGAAAGTATGGTCCTCCTTCAAAAATTACATTACGATCTACCATTCTTGAAAACACCACATATAAATATCCATTCACTGTGAGAATATTCTCCATATTTCCCTCAGGTTGTCAATTCCTTCAAATCCAATTTTCCAAAAAAGGCAAAGAAACCCTAATACCCATGAATTTACAAATTAAAGCATGCTAAAAAATATATATAGTACATCTTTTACAATTATATAAGGATTAATTACCATAGTAGGCTGATCTTTGCTACTCTCCAAACATTTATTTGATCTAGGTCAAGATTCCAAATTTTGATCCATATTAATCTTCATAATTGCATGCAACAAAAACCTAACAACATTCTCCTGACTAGAGGTTGAAGAGTCATCTCTCCTTACAAACTCTTTAAAGGAAATGGGAGGTGATTCACCCAAACCCCCAAGAAGTGTCATGCTTCCAAATGCCCTAGCAACAAGTAGAAAATAAAACACCAAAAAAATGAGACAAAGAAGGGGAATCACCCCCCACATAGTGGGAGAGAGGAAGCACCCAAAATCACAAGCCAAATGCAAGCTCGTGATCTCACAAACTTGTGCAAGAAAAGGTCCACACAAGTATAGCTTTTTTCAGATTTTTCTAACAAATTTTATTATTTTTCTAATGTCTTAAATAAAGGTACAATTATTTGTCATAGCTAATTTATGTTCATTATAAAATTAAAAACTAAAAACTATATAATATATTTTTTTGTTATTGAAGTGCAACTAAATTCCCTTTATAATAGTATCATGTTCAAAATATATAAAAACATCTTTATTAGAGTTATGAGCATTTAATTTTAAGATCAAATAAACTTATACTAACCCTATAACTTTTAGGCTTACAATTAAAAAAGACCCAAATTATTCTTCAATAATTAGACAAATAAAAAAGAGATTTTAGGAAAATAATACTAAGAGATATTTAGAAAACTAAAAAAATTGGACACTCTCTAAATTTTAACCTCTTCCTTTGAATCACCACTAACTATTGCAAACATCTAATCGATACCATCTTACTCTTTCACACTTGTAGCCTATTTCAGAAACATAGTTGTCTTTGCCACTTTTAGCTTGAGTTATCTTAATTTTGTATAATGGTTGAGATGATAAATGACCATCATGGTCCTATAATGTTAACTTGTTTTATTCCTAGTAAGCATGCAATATGGGCTGGCTAAGCTCCTATTACTAACTCTTACAAAACCATGTCAATACCATCGATTAGATGCTTATTTATGAGCTTGTTTTTTGTTATGAACTTCTTTATGAGCTTGTTAGATAGCATCCATATTTTCTTTTTTCCTTCACATAAATCCAATAATACCACAATTATTTTTGATGCAATATTAGAGCTCAATGTATATCAATGGTTAGTATCAATAATTCATCTTCAAATATCCATTGTAAAGTGTATAGGATTATGCTAGCCTTAGTCTTGAATAATCTCTTCAACTTAAGATCATTTTTTTACCTAAGAAATGTCATTTGGCATTGGTTATAGATTAGTCTAAGATTCATATCCATATTTTTAAAATTTAAATGACTCAAGTGATAATTGTGAATGCAATAAAAATTTAGAGTTTGAATATTCAAGATGTTTTTGTTGTGATCTTACCAAGAAATTAATATTTTATCTTATGAAAATAATCCACATGAAATGGTAGATAATAACTCTCATACCATTAATAACTAGCCATTGGACTTGCATGATCCATCAACATGGCAATAACTATTCGGCGGGGCTTTGAATAAAAGTGTTTTATATTATTCTATTAAAATATTCCATAGTGTTGGGGAATTATGTGGTATTTAATATTTCCTTTCCATACTTTTGTATGTGTATTAATGATACATTCCCCTTTGTACTCAATTATGTGGTTTTCTAGAAGATCTAGGTCATGGTTGCCTCCCTATATTTGTGTATTTCCTTTCCAACTATTAGGGTGAAAATCTAGTGTTATGTTACACAAAATAGTTTTGGACAAATTAATTTCCACATAAGGGTAGTGATAGGTAAATAGAAAAAATTAATTATTTACCTTAGGTTATGAACTAGGGGTGATAAGAGGAATATATTTAGGATGAGTATCAAGATAGGAAAATTTCAATTAAATAATAAAAATATTATTTAATTAATATATGGATCAAAAGTAAGATGAATTAGGGTAAATCGACCAAATATAATGGTCAATTTTAGGTGTCTAAAATTAACAACTTGTTGGTGTTATGATTCGCACCTCTAGAGGGCATATTGGCAATGGACAGCTATGCACAAAATTAACTGCTCTTTAAATTAGGAGGGGAAGCTCCCTCTTTTGTTGTTATTGCATAAAAAGTAAAGTGATCTAAGTTTCCTATCTTTTTACTTAGTGACAAGGCACAAGGGTGATAAAACTCAATGCGCTGTGGCTAAAGTTTTCTTTGGTTTCTGCAGGCCGTAACTACAACTAGGCTAAACTATCCTACCTCCTCAAGTAAAACAAAACAAGAGGGTGTAGGAGCAATATTTAGGGAATGATTGGATCACTTGGGCCGAGCGTCTCTTAGAATGCATCTGAAGGCTCTGAACTTTTCAGATCTACGTTGGAATAAGGTCTTATGCAAGCAAACACCCATACGATAAGCTAAATCTCAAGATTCCCAAGGAGGTGACGACACCTATCCGAGTTGTAGGCTAGGATGTAGATTACTAGAAACAACACAAAATGATGAACTATATATGAGGATTCCCAAGGAGGTGACAACACCTGTTTGAGGTGTATGCTAAAATACAGATCATAAAACAACATCAAACGATAACCATTAATCTCCAAATTCCCAAGGAGGCGTCAACGCCTGTCCAAGGTGTAGATTGAAGCAATAGAATATAAAAAAAACATTGATAGAACTTGAAACTTTGGACCAAATTGCACATTTTCCTTTTGATTTATTTCTTCAAACTCTCTCAATGATTTACAAAGATTTGGGACAACAAAGGTATGAAATCATACACAATTACGATCAAACCAAACAACTCTCATCCAAGAGTGAACAAATATTGACTTGCAAGCTTGATGGTACGACGACACAACAATTTTGTGTAGTAATAAAAGTTAAAGAATAAGGAGCAAGGCTGCTCTTATTTATAGAAGCTCAAAGGAGTAGGGAAACTAAAAATCTCCTTGAGTTAACACTTAGTTCTTGCCAATCAACAAGAATTATTCCTATGTCTAAAAGTAGGTAACCTAACAGTTAACTGGAAAATCTACTTTAGTTAACTAATTCTAAACTAAAAGAGAACTCGAATATACAAAAGTGCCTCCAAAATAGACATGCACAATTAGTGGGATAGTAAGTTAACTTGGAAAGAGGCATCAAGTTAACTCTTATGTCATAAATGCTATTCTGGATGGGTAGGATGTCCTAACTGAGAGTTTACACCTCATCAACTCAAGTCAACAATTCCTCTAACCAATCGTTGACTACCTTTGCATCTGGACAGCTGATATTTCACAAGATGATGACATGTCATCACAATATTTCCTCTCCACCTACAATCTGATCCTAATATTCAATAGTTTTGGCAGTTGTGTCATCTATCTTTGTTGACATGGTTGTGATCTAACTTAACCTACAATCAATAGGATCACCGCAGAAACTGCTATGGATGAGATCCTGAAACTATGTTTGTACCTCAGCTAGCTCGACGTATGCACCTCCTTCATGCTGGTAAATTAGGCAAGGGATATATGTTACCAACGTTCTCACGAACTTGATAGCACCTGCCACGATCTGTCTGTACTCAATCAATTCCACAAAGTTTGTATCATAAGCTTTCACTTTGTATGCAAAGTTGTTCTTTCCAAGTGTAAAGATGTTGCTTGTTCTCCTCTGTAGTATGTGATTTGTACGCTATCTACAAGTCTGAGATGGTGATCTCATCCATAGGCCTCTTCTCTGTTGTATCTCACTTTGATTCTTAAATCTCTACACGGAGGTCATGGGCTATGTACCTTAGTTGGTACAACTCTTTAAGTATACACCAACCCCTAATGACGAATTCTTCCACTTGATCTCTCAAGTGCTTTCCATATAGGATCAGTCGACTTAGCTAATTTTGTTCCACGGGGAGCTCCAACATATGTGGAGGAAAGGCAAAGATGTTTGATGTACCATGCATCAAGATGAAGATATACAGTCACAGCTACTGGTATTCAACCTTTAGGGCCACTTTATCTTTACCGTCCTTCGCCATTCTTTCTTTAATACACACTGACGCAACTTCAAGGAGATACACTTCAACCTGACATGTGGTCTTGCCGAGGTTGACCTTCAACAAGGTGAAGTCATCAACTTCTACCTCATTTTCATTTCTATCTTTAGGGGGTGCAGTGGTCTCAATGATAATCTCATTGTCAACATTCTTTCCCACATGGACCTACTTCTTGAGCTTCTTCTCTAGTATGTTTTGAGGAACATGGTCAAATTTTGTGAAGTCCAATTGGTAGGATGGCCTCTCTCTCTTCCTTCCTAGGATATTCTCAAGCCAAGATGAATCTTGACTAACCTCGCTAGAAGGATGAATGTTAGGCCCGTGAATTCCTAACGAGTGAGATTGTGTTGCAGTGTCGTGTGGTGGCGAATCTGGATCTAAGTCAATATGGATTGGCGATTGTTGTGGTGGTGGTGGAATGGAAATCTCTACTTCTTCTCAGGTATTGTCTCAGCTATAAATGTTTCCATCACTAGCTCAACTAGATTTGTGGATGTCTCCACATGTTGCTCTTGCTGATTTGTATCAGCAATTGGCATTCTTCCCCTTGTATGACCTGTCATTTTGGTTCCTCTAGGAGGGTTACTCCATTTCTTCTATTTGGGCTTAGCTCTTGACGTGGAAGGTAGTGAAGAATGTACCAATGGAAGATCTGTGTTGGGAATAAATACATTCCTTGTCCTTTTACTGTCCAAGTAGAGCTGGCTGTTTTTGACAAATTTATTGGTTCTTTCCTCAATAGACGTACTTTCCTTGGCATACCAATCTGTTGCTTGAAGAGGTTGTGAGTCAACTTGATCTATGAAGAATGAGGGAAGAATAACTTCCCCATCATCATTGGATAGTCCTTCCACGTCCTCTGACAAGAAGTCAACAATTTGTGGAAGTTTAAATCAACTATAATTGTGTCTTTGTACTTCGAACTCATCTTCACAGTTGAACCAATAGTCCTCCATGGAAGACATGTGTGAAGAGTATTGACCAAGGCGTGTTGAATAATGACCCCAAGGATCATATGACCATCTTTCGATGAGATACTTAAGGTTAAGTCTCACCATCTCCTGGCCCATAGCCTTGGCATCAGTTGTTGTCTTGCACTTGTAAAGTCCCATCTCAAAAGGAAAGTTTGCGGCCATCTTGCATTTGTGATGTAGAAGAGAATGTACCTTGTGCAATTTCTACAAGAATTCCATGAAGACCACCCTATCTGATGGATAACGGGATAACATGGCAAGATGACCCGAGTACCCATACACGGGGATGTAGGTAAAGATGGGGAACTGTATGAACCAATCTTCCTGTTGGAACTATAAAAATCTGGTGTTTTTACATTGGTTTTCATTCATAAATTTCCAGATTTGGTCCTATCGTATGCATTTTTCATCTATAGTTTGCCATATTGTCCCATTGAATCCATTGGGTCATGCATATTTTTTCATTCTGGTTCATGTCGGCATAGGTCTCCCGTTGTCTCCCTGACCCACTATGTTTTTCTACTAATATCTTTTGTTTCAGGTGTTTCGGTGTGACAGCATTTGGGTCTCTCTAATCCATTTTTCTGCTAGCAAACATCTGTTGCCTATCGACAGGACGTTTCTGTTGTTTCAGTGACTGTGGTGGCTTCTATCGGCATTTGTCCTGGTGGTCGGGCTAGCGTCTTGCCAAATCCTAGATGTCTCAGCGACAGGCGCACTTGGTTTCCCTTCGGTGTATGTTGAGATCCACGGAAAGAGGTCTTAACGAAGTGAGTTTGTCTCATCGACAGTGCAAAAGTTTTTCTTCTAAGTAGCTTTCGGTGGGAGATAAAACTATCGGTACATGGTCTCTCCAATATCTTGAAGCTACAGTGACAGTAAGTCAAATGAAATGTACAATTTGGTAGGAGACTTCTTATGTCTTAGCGAGGATGAATAAGACAAAGCATGTTGCGCGGTGTGAATCTTTGGCTTTCGGTGTATGGTCACGGTGAAAGGGTCGGGTTTTGCCGACAATAGTCAATGTGGATTCCTCTCGGTGTGTAAATGGTTTTTTGGCGTGAGATATGGTTCCTTTTGGCGATCTTTATATATGCTCGGGATACGATATCAGCATGGGTCAGGATTATCGATATGAGGTCTTGGCGAGTGACCTCTAGTCTCGTTGATAATGCATATGAAGACTCCATCGGTATGAAAATCTTATGGTTTTGGCGAGCACGAATGACTTCAAGGTACTTCGGTATGACATGGTGTTGTCTCCATGAGGTCTCCCCGATACTGTATTGTTTTGGCGAAAGCGAGTGGTAAATGGTTTTCGACATAGGGGGTGCTTTGTCTCGGCTACTCAGAGATGGGTGAGAAGCCTTCGGTGAAACATTATATAGTCTACGTAAGGTTTCCCCAACAGTTACAAGTTACAGCGAAAAACATGAGGTGGGTGGCTTCTGTCGGTGTGAGGACGTTTGTGTCTTGGTGATATATTGTGGCTCGAGGCTTTCGGTAGAACAAGTTAACTCACTATAAGTCTCACCAATGTTGTGTGGTCACAGTGAGACTTAAAGAATCAAATGAATATCCTTGCGACCTATGGATACTAAGGGACTTTCGGTGAAGCGAAGTGAAATCTCTGTGACTTCTCACTGATAGCATGGGGCTATAGCAAAATGAAAAGGAACAAAGGGATGCCTCTTGTCCTCAGTATAACATTTGGGTGGTCACAACGACATGAGGCTATATGAGCATCTTCGGCTTGACATAGTGATCTCGGTACATGGTCTCCCTGAGAGTGATAGGCTATGGCGACACTTCTTGTTTTCGACGAAAGCATAACACGTGCACAGTGAACACAAGATGGTAGCATTTGGATTGCCTTCGGTAAGACGATATGGTTGTCTCGCCGACTACTCACTGGTGAAAACACAATTTCAGAATGATATGGCCGACATGAATCTGCTTAGATGACTGTTGCAAGCCGACATATTTTGAGCCCGAATCTTGTGGAGGGCCAACATAATATTTTATTTTGATATTTTTCTCATGCTGGTGTATAAATAAGCATGTTGTAATTGTTTATAGGGGGAAAACATGAGATTTTCGATATACTGCAAGTAGGTGTAGTAGAATAAAATTATCAGACCGGAGGCTATTATTGCATGATTTCACAATGGTGGTATTTATGAGATTCAGTTGATGTTGCTGCATTTCTCTAGTGTCAATTATCTGTTGAATTGAAATGAAAAATACTGCTAAGTTGTCTGCATGAATGATTTTTCTAGTTATTTAAATTGACATGACAAGTTTATGTTCATTTTATCGATACACATTTGTTGTATTTGTGTGATTAATCAGCTGGTTCTTTCAAGCAAAGATTAAATCCTTTTATTAATCATAGTAATCAGAGAAACTCATTTTAGATTATTGAAGTAGAACTTAGTAGTCACACTATTGCATGTTTATACAAGTTGTAAACAAAACATATGCTAGATAATTTGTGTCTTTTCCAGAAAGTGTTGCTTATCTTGATCTTATCTGACTCTGCATACCCAACAAGGCACTAGTCTCTGCACTTCATCATTTTGAATTCATTTAGCTTCTTTATATCTTTAAACTGAGTATTTAGGACTTAGATCAGAATATTGTCACTATGTTCAAACTAGATTTCATTTGTCACTATTGTGGACAAATTACTTTTAAGAGATAATTACAAGTCAAGACTGCATTATTCAGAGAGGTACACCCACCCAAGTCTTGCAGCACCTAAAGCGTAGAAGGTTGAATTCTTTCAATCTTGTCTGTTACCCTAAAGCGTATCAAGAGATTGGCAGCCTCTTGAGGTATCTTACCTGCGTTTTTGAGAGCTAACAAATTGGTGACTCTACTGGGGAACACATTCAGAATCAAGGCCTTTCATAGAGTCAGAATTATTGCACAGACTCCATTGGGAACTAGAAGTATCAAACATATTTGTCTCATTTTTGATAAAAGTGAGTGGTGACTCTGACATAATTTTTGCAGCCGTTCATCATGAATGGAAGAAGATCTCAGTATAGGGGAGGTCATGCTAGAGCTCCTGCTGGCAGCAGTAAATGGGCACACAAGGATGACAGAGCTGATAAGGGAAAAAGAATAAATGAAGACATGTGCATAACAAACAAAGGTAAAGCACCAAGATCACATTGTGAAACAGATAATTGCTTTGATACATGGAGAGATGATTCAAGCGTAGAGCCTTGTACCCCTGAAGATTGAAGAAATACCTTCCCTCTTGTTGATCCTCAGAGACAGGCTGAGTTTGAAGCTAAGAAACGGGCTGAGTTTGAAGCTGAATTGGAGGCTGAAAGAATTAGAATTCAGCGTGAATATGATCAAAGGATGGAAGGTAATCATGAAACTCCTAAAGAGC
This sequence comes from Sequoia sempervirens, assembly GCA_007258455.2. NCBI lineage: Eukaryota > Viridiplantae > Streptophyta > Pinopsida > Cupressales > Cupressaceae > Sequoia > Sequoia sempervirens. The sequence continues at coordinate 24,462,091 of VDFB02056351.1, forward strand.
TCTCAGTTTCAGATGAAGTAAAAGCACAGTTGGAACAACAAGAGAGGAAGATAAAGGAGTTGGAGGCTAAATTGTAGAAAGCCTAGATTGCTGATCAGACAGCTGGTGGCCCAAAGTATGTTCCACCTCACAAGCAGGGTGATCATCATGGCACAGGGTCCTCCAATCAACAAAATGCTCCTCACAATTAGATAGGGAATCACCACAAGTAGCCAAATCGTCCACCTCACTTTCCTTCACAGCATATAGGTATGTATGCACCTCCTGGTCAGCATTATATCCCACCTCATAATCCACAATATAATAATCACATGCGTCAGTATCAACATCCACCTATTCCTCCTCCTCACCAGCATGCAACTATGATCAGACAGTTTGATTTAGCTGGTTTTCAATTGTATCCTTACCCTATGGATGGCAGTTGGAGGAATATGGTGCCCAAATTTATAGGGGGTAATGCAATCATAGCTGAAGAACATTTAAGGAGTTTTAATATTTTCATTCAGGACATAGATATGCCTTATGAAGATTTACACATGAAGCTGTTCATGATGTCACTTCTTGAAGATGCTAGGGATTGGTTCAACAACCTGCCAACATTCTCAATTAACTCTCTCCAAGCATTTCAAGACAAACTCTTAGAGCAATATGGGAATCAAAATGCTCTTGATGCAGCTCTTCATGAATTAATGAGAATTCAAAAAAATCAGAATGATTCAATTTATGATTTCAATTGAAAATTCAACAAGTTGCATACTAAAGTACCTCCTGGATCAAGGTTGCCAGATTCTGTTGCATTGAGTGTTTATTTAAATGCATTTGACCCTAAGATAGGGTATGAACTGAGAAGTAAATCCCTAAGAGATCTAGCTGAAGCACAAAAGATTGCATTGACAATTGAAAATAACAGGAAGGCTGCTCGTATAACTAATAAAAGAGACAACCCGAGGCCTCCTCAGCAAAACAATAATTATCAATACAGACAAGAGAATACATACAAAAATGAAAGGCCAAGGCTACATGATATGCCTTACAATACAGATTGGAAAGATGGGAAACCTGTATCAGCTAGGCCTAGAAATAAAGAAACTCCAGATCCATTGAGCAAGAAAGGGACTTACATGGTGAGTAATAATTACTTTTGTGAAGTTTGTAATCAACCACATTCTCCAGACAATTGTGTTGTAGCTCAAAGGATGCATGTGGAGGGAATGTTGATGGAGAATGATGGAGAAGATCACAAGGTGTATTTGACTTCAAATATTTTTCACCATGTTGAGGAGAGAAATTCATCTTCAAAGGATGAATATTATGAATATGATGTTTCGAATAAGAAGTATAATGTCCATATGGTTGAGCAACAGATCTTTTATGATTCTAATGAAGATTACGCAAAACCACATTCTGTTGAGGCATCTGATCAGTGTAGTGTTAGAAGACTTACTAAAGATGAAATAGAGAGAATAACTGTTGCTGCAGTTGAGAAAGCCAAAAGTCAATACTGGTTGAGAAACAAAAAATAAATGAGCAAGATGGGGTTCCTGGGGGAATTTTTATAAAAAATCAAAAGGCAACATAGGAAACTGTAAAGAAGCCAGAAAACAAGCAGCATGATAAAATTGAACAGAAACCAGGCCAAAAAGAGGAATTAAAGGAATTAAATAGAGAAATACAAATGCCTGACCAGTCCAGTAAAAAAGAAAAAGAGGAAAACAAAAGAGAAGCACCAGAATTAAAGAAGACTGTCAAAGTGGAGAGTTCCTCTTTTGATTTCACTCAGGCATTGTCCCAAGTAAAAATGTTTGTTCCACTACTTGAGATGATGAAAATTAAAGAATATAGGGATATTGTTGTTCAATTGATAATGAATGGAGAACATGTGAATGCTAAAAATAAAATAATCGATAAAGCAGTCAAAAGGCAAGAGAAAATAAATAATTCTGAAGTCTGCTTAAGTGATATATTATCAACTCCTCCCCAAGTTGATCCTTTCTTCACCACATTGCTTATAAATAATAAATTGCTAAGGAACTGCATGATAGATTATGGCGCCGCTATAAACATCATGCCAGTCGGAGTAATGAAGCAGCTAGGCATGTGGGTTGATACATGTGAAGGGAAGTGTTATGCAATGGATAATAGACTAGTACCTGTGGTAGGCATTATGAGAGGCGTTGAAGTCAAATTGGCTACTTATCCACAAGTGGCTTATAATATAGACATAACAGTCATTGATACTCCTCCTCAATTTGGGATGCTTCTGTCAAGGTAGTGGACTATAGTTGTATGTGGAAATGTTCAATTTGATTTATCTTATGCTACAATACCAGTGAATGGTCAGGAAGTCAAGTTATACAGAGAGCCAAGAATGAGCCAGCTTGTTGAATGTGTGCCACAAGAGCAAATTAATTATTTTTGTGATATTGATTTGGGAAGTTTTAAAATAGAACCAGCTCAGCCATAATTAATTAATAGTGATCCAATTGAAAAACATGTTGCACAAAATTGCAATGGTGTCTGGAAGATGTATTTTGATGGAGCTTGCAGTCAAGAAGGTAATGGAGCTGGGATTGTATTTGTTTCGCCTGAAGGTATTACTTTTAAATATTCTTTTCTGTTAGCATTTGAATGTACAAAAAATGTGGCAGAATATGAAGCTTTATTGACAGGCTTAAACATAGCTGTGAAACACAAGATTAAGTTGCTGGCTGTTTTGGGCGATTTTGAGTTGGTTGTTTCACAAGTTAAATCCAAGTATGCAGCAAAGCACAAAAGGTTAAAGCAATATAGGAATGTTGTATGGGATACAATTGAATTGTTTGATGCATTTTCAATTGAGTGGATTGACAGATCAAAGAACATAATGGCTGATTTTTTAGCAAATGTGGTGCTGAAAAGAGATGATATCACATTGGCTGGGGTATCACAGATTGAGTTCAAGACAAGGCCTGTTGTTCCTGATAATATATATAGTTGGCAGGTCTTTAATTATGCTACCGACCTTTTGAAATTCCTCAATTGTATAGATCAGTATGAGGCTCAGGAAATTGATTTCAATGCTTTTGTTGAAGTAGATTGGAAGCAAACTGTGTTTGGCAAGGAGATATTTCAGCTCAAAACAAATAAATTGCCCAAGGGTTTGGTGGCATTGGAGAGGCTGTATGATGGAAATGATAAATCTTTTATGAAACAGACTCCAGTCAAAAGAGAAGATGTTGAAGAAATTAACTTGGGGACCAAAATAGTTCCAAGAAAGGTATACATTGGGAAGATGATCAGCCCAGCAATAAGGCAAATGATGATTGAGTTGTTGAGAAAGTGAAAACATGTGTTTGCCTGGTCATATGAAGATCTGAAAGCATACAGGGAGGATTTATTTCAGCATGAAATACCTCTGAAGCCAGATGCCAAGCCTTTCAGACAAAAGCAAAGACCCATAAATCCAACATTGGAGCCTAAAATGCAAGAAGAATTGACAAAGCTCAGGGATGGAGGAATTATCAAACCAATCAGACATTCAACGTGGGTTTCAAATTTGGTTCGTGTGAGAAAGAAGAATAGTGATATTAGATTATGTGTGGACTTTAGAAACCTGAACATGGCATCTCTCAAGGATAATTATCCTCTACCCAACATGGAAGCAATATTGCATAAGGTGACAGGCTGTGAGCTGTTATCTATGATGAATAGGTTTTCTAGATACAATCAGGTCAAAGTCAAGGAATCCGAGCAATACAAAACAACATTCACTACTCCTTGGGGAACATATGTATACATAAGAATGCCATTTGGTCTCACTAATGCTGGGGAAACTTCAAAGAGCCATGGATGTTGCATTTGCTGATTTGATTAATATTATCATGGTGGTGTATCAAGATGACTTGACTGCTTATTTGAAGAAGGCTGAAGATCATGTGCAACATCTTGAAAAGGTATTTGTTAAAGCTCTTGAATATGGTATTAATTTAAATCCAAAGAAATGTCATTTTGCAGTTACAGAGGGTAAGCTCTTGGGGCATATTGTTTCAAAAGAGGGAATTAGAATAGATCCTGAGAGGGTGGAGGCTATTGATAAAATTCCTATTCCCAAAACTGTCAAAGCAATACAATCATTCTTTGGACAAATTAATTTTGTCAAAATATTTGTCTCTAATTTTGCTGAGATCATTAAGCCCATATCAAAAATGTTGAAGAAAGAACAAAAAATGGACTGGAATGCTGAAGCTTTAGATGCTTTTATGTCTATCAAAAGGGCTATCAAAGAGGCTCCTGTTCTTAAATCTCTAGATTTTACAAAGCCTTTTCAGATTTTTTCATTTGCCTCAATGCATACTATTGTTGCTGTTATGTTACAAAAGAATAATGATGGTCATGAACAACCTATATCTTTCTTTAGTAAATCATTACAGGGGTCTGAATTGAAGTATGACATAATGGATAAACAGGATTTTGCATTGGTAAAGGCCACAAAAGTATTTAGACCGTATCTTGTTGGAGCAAAGTTGATTGCTTATGTCCCTCATGCAGCTGTCAAAGACATTTTAACACAATATGAAGTTACAGGGAAAAGATGTAGATGGATCAACAAGATTCAAGAATTTGACATGGAAATATAGATCACTAAGTTGGTAAGAGGCCAAGGCTTGGCTAAGCTGATGGCATAAACTAATACTGAGGCAAATCTGATCTGTAATGTTGAAGAAGGGGTTGCAGTTGCAAGCATTGAACATACTCCTTGGTATACTCATGTTATGTATTATCTTAAATTTATGAAATGTCCAGATGGACTAAGTGATGGTCAAAGGATAACCTTGAAGTTGCAGGCGTCCAAATATGTTTTTATGGATGGCGATCTATTTTGGAAAAATAGGGATGGCATATTGTTGTTATGTTTGGATGAGTCACAGGCTAAGCATGTTTTGAAGGAAATGCATGAAGGATTTTGTGGAGGCCATTATTCAGCAAAGACAACTGCGCACAAAATCCTTAGGGCTGGGTATTTTTGGCCAAAGGTTTTTAATGATTCTTTTACACATGTGAGAAGATGTGAGGCCTGCCAAAAGTTTTCTGGAAGATTGAAGTATCAAGGTGCTTTGCCACTTTGACCTCTGCAGGTTGATGCCCCTTTTCATCAATGGGGAATTGATTTCATTGGAGAGATACAGGAGAAGTCAAGTGGAGGACATATATGGATACTAGTTGCCACTGATTATTTTACAAAATGGGTGGAGGCAATCCCAACCAAGCAGGCTACAAGTAAAGTTGTAACAAATTTCTTGATGGACAACATTATCACCAGATTTGGTACACCATTGAGGATAATCACAGACAATGGGATGTGCTTCAGGTCAGATGAATTCAAAAGTTTTTGTGATAAGTATGGCATTACTATTTCTTATGTAGCTCCTTATCATCCACAAGCCAATGGTCAAGCAAAGTCCAACAATAAGAGTCTCTTGAAGATTATAAAGAGGATGTTGGGACAAAATAAGAAGGCTTGGGATTCAAAGTTAAAATTGGCTATGTGGGCTGACAAAATCACTGTGAAAAAAGCAATTGGAAATCTCCATTTGAATTAGTGTATGGAGCACAGGCCAGGATGCCTTTGCAAAATTTGTTACCAGTCTACAAGTTTGTCTTACAAGAAGATTTGGAGGCTCTTGAACCCATGGAAGACAAAATGGAGCAACTTGCTGAACTGGATGAAGTAAGGAGAGAGGCCCAAAATCAAAACATGAAATTACAGGCACAGATGAAGTATCCATTTGACAAGAAGGCAAATAATAGAAAATTTGAAGAGAATGACTTGGTGTTGATGTGGAATGCAAGGTGTCAGGAGAAAGGCAAGCATGGTAAATTTGAAGCTCTTTGGCTGGGACCTTTTGTTGTTGTTGGAAAGAAGGGTGAGGACTCATATTATCTACAGAACATGGCTGGTGAAGATCAGGAATTTCCTGTTCATGGGTAATTCTTGAAGCCTTTTTTCTCTTGAGCAACACAGAGGATTAAGGGTTGCTAGTGCATGGAAAACTCTTGTGTATCCTCTTAAAAATTATCTTCCATGCACAGTAGTTTTAGGTTTTCATTCATCTCCAGTTCACTATCATTTTCCATTAGCTTCCACTTTGAATTCATTTCCATTGCCTTTCATTTCATTTCTGCTCCCTGGTTTGCTCATTTTGTGTCTGGTCTGCTCACCCCAAGATTCTGGATCCTTATAATGATCTTACTATCATTCATCCCCAGACGGAGCCACTGTTGGAACTGTAAAAATCTGGTGTTTTTACATTGGTTTTCATTCATAAATTTTCAGATTTGGTCCTATCGTATGCATTTTTCATCTATAGTTTTCCATATTGTCCCATTGAATCCGTTGGGTCATGCATTTTTTTCATTTTGGTTCATGTCGGCATAGGTCTCCCGTTGTCTCCCCAACCCACTGTGTTTTTCTGCTAATATCTTTTGTTTCAGGTGTTTCGGTGTGACAACATTGGGTCTCTCCGATCCATTTTTCTGCTAGCAAACATTTGTTGCCTATCGACATGACGTTTCTATTGTTTCGGTGACCATGGTGGCTTCTATCAACATTTGTCCTGGCGGTCGGGCTAGCGTCTTGCCGAATCCTGGATGTCTCAGTGATAGGCGCACTTGGTTTCCCTTCGGTGTATGTTGAGATCCACGGAAAGAGGTCTTAACGAAGTGAGTTTGTCTCACTGACAATGCAAAAGGTTTTCCTCTAAGTAGCTTTCGGTGGGATATAAAACTATCGGTACATGGTCTCTCCGATATCTTGAAGCTACAATGACAGTAAGTCAAATGAAATGTACAATTCAGTAGGAGATTTCTTATGTCTTAGCGAGGATGAATAAGACAAAGCATGTTGCGCAGTGTGACTCTTTGGATTTTGGTGTATGGTCACGACGAAAGGGTCGGGTTTTGCCGACAATAGTCAATGTGGATTCCTCTTGGTGTGCAAATGGTCTTTCGGCGTGAGATCTGGTTCTTTTTGGCGATCTATATATATGCTCAGGATGCGATATCGACATGGGTCAAGATTATCGATATGAGGTCTTGGCGAGTGACCTCCGGTCTCGCCGATAATGCATATGAAGACTCCATTGGTATGAAAATCTTCTGGTTTTGGCAAGCACGAATGACTTCAAGGTACTTCGGTATGACATGGTGTTGTCTCCGTGAGGTCTCCCTGATACTGTATTGTTTTGGCAAAAGCGAGTGGTAAATGGTTTTCGGCATAGGGGGTGCTTTGTCTCAGTGACTTGGAGATGGGTGAGAAGCCTTCGGTGAAACATTGTATAGTCTACGTAAGGTTTCCCTGACAGTTACAAGTTACAGCAACAAACATGAGGCAGGTGGCTTCTGTTGGTGTGAGGACGTTTGTGTCTTGGCGATATATTGTGGCTCGAGGCTTTCGGTAGAACAAGTTAACTCGCTATAAGTCTCACCAATGTTGTGTGGTCACAGTGAGACTTAAAGAATCAAATGAATATCCTTGCGACCTACGAATACTAAGGGACTTTCGGTGAAGCGAAGTGAAATCTCTGTGACTTCTCACCGACAGAATGGGGCTATAGCGAAATGAAAAGGAACAAAGGGATGCCTCTTGTCTTTGGTATAACATTTGGGTGGTCACAACGACATGAGGCTATATGAGGATCTTCGGCTTGACATAGTGATCTCGGTACATGGTCTCCCTGAGAGTGATAGGCTATGGCGACACTTCTTGTTTTTGATGAAATCATAACACACGCACAGTGAACACGGGATGGTAACGTTTGAATTGCCTTTGGCAGGACGATATGGTTGTCTCCCCGACTGCTCATTGGTGAAAATAGAATTTCAGAATGATATGGCCGACATGAATCTGCTTAGATGATCGTTGCAGGCCGACATATTTTGAGCCCGAATCTTGTGGAGGGCCAACATAATATTTTATTTTGATATTTTTCTCATGTTGGTGTATAAATAAGCATGTTGTAATTGTTTATAGGGGGAAAACATGAGATTTTCAATATACTGCAAGTAGGTGCAGTAGAATAAAATTATCAAACCAAAGGCTATTATTGCATGATTTCACAATGGAGTTATTTATGAGATTCAGTTGATGTTGCTGCATTTCTCTGGTGTCAATTATCTGTTGAATTGAAATGAAAAATACTGCTAAGTTGTCCCATGAATGATTTTTCTGGTTATTTAAATTGACATGACAAGTTTATGTTCATTTTATCGATACACATTTGTTGTATTTGTGTGATTAATCAGCTGGTTCTTTCAAGCAAAGATTAAATCCTTTTATTAATCATAGTAATCAGAGAAACTCATTTTGGATTATTGAAGTAAAACTTAGTAGTCACACTATTGCATGTTTATACAAGTTGTAAACAAAACATATGCCAGATAATTTGTGTCTTCTCCAGAAAGTGTTGCTTATCTTGATCTCATCTTACTCCACATACCCAACAAGGCATTTGTCTCTGCACTTCTTCATTTTGAATTCATTCAGCTTCTTTATATCTTTAAATTGAGTATTTAGGACTTAGATTAGAATATTGTCACTGTGTTCAAACTGGATTTCATTTGTTCACCTCAAATTTCCATTGTGGACAAATTACTTTTAAGAGATAATTACAAGTCAAGACTGCATTATTTAGAGAGGTACACCCACCCAAGTCTTGCAGCACCTAAAGCGTAGAAGGTTGAATTCTTTCAATCTTGTCTATTACCCTAAAGTGTATCAAGAGATTGGCAGCCTCTTGAGGTATCTTACCTGCGTTTTTGAGAGCTAACACCACCCAATCTACCATTTCCTCCTTGGCTACTGGTGAGATGCATATATGGGTCTCATGATTGAGGTATCTCATGGTGTGCATCAGGAAGAGATCATTTACTCACTTGAAATGTCTTTCTGATTGTGTGAACTCAAGTTGTGAGAAATGCTCATGAACCTTTTGCACACCCAAAGTTCCCACATTGTTCAACACTCTAAACTGGCCTTGGAAGGCTATTAGATATACAAGATATGAACACATGAAATTTGTAAGCCTCTAAGAAACTGGTCATCTGCTTGCAGAGAGTATCACCGATCAGGGTGGGTCAGTCATAATGTTATTTGTTGCTCACAATTTTGGCGATGACATAGTACATCCATGACTGAAATTTGTTTGCCTCTTCTTGACCAGTAATACGGTTGAGTAGAGTGATCATTACTACATATTCATCTCTAAACTCTCCATGTCCTACATTCTTCAGAAAATGGGCTCTTTTCTCTTTAAGCCATTTGTTTGCCATCCTCTTCTAACATTTGTCTTTTGACGCATCGAATGCCTTTTCACACTCTCTCATAGATATGACCATGTTTTTCGCACATGTAGAATGGCGAAGCACCTTTCGATATCCCTAGGCTTGAGGTTGCATATCACTCATCCATCCACTAATCAAATTTCTCGTGTGGTAAGGTTGTAATGCTTAACACAAGCTATTGAAAATTTTATGCTCTGTGCTGAGATGGGAATTGATGTTGCCTAAGCAATCTAAATTGCTTGATGTTCTGTGGGTAGCAAGGAAATTTTTTCTGAAAGAATATGTGAATAACTGTCATTTACTTGGACATGCAAGAAGATATAAGATAAGAATAGAAGAAAAAGAGGGGAAGAAGTTTGGAAGTTATAAACTGCCTCTCTGAATCTTCAAGAAAATCACACCTGGAGATGTAAACCTTGATAAAAAATTTCCTTTGTACAACTTATTCTTGAAAACGTGAAGAACATTGAGAAAGCCCTCTATCAGATCTTCAAATAAATTTGGAGAGAAAAAATACTTGTTCTTGAGCTTCAACCTACAAAGAAATATAATGCATAATAAAGCCTAAGCTTGATAAATAGTGGTCAATGTTGAATCAATCAAGTTTAGGCACCAACACTTGATTGAGGATTCAATTTTCCTGATCAGGAGTTCACAGAGATGATTTCCATCAATTTGGGGACGTTTTAGACATGAAAAGGCTTTTAAAATAGACAACTTCAATCAATTGGGCCTATTTTGACTTTAGGCATCCAAGTTGAGAAGTTGAACATTTTTCATTCTTTTTCTATGACGAAGTGCCTCTGTTCGATCCTTGATTTTGGTTGCTCGATTGATCTTGAAGTGCTATTGATAGATCCATTACAGAGTTGAAACAACTCTAAAGAAGTGTGCTTGGGAGCTACAAAGCTCAAAATTTGAATTTGATGCCTCAAATTCTTAGGCACCTTTTCCCAAAAGGGTGCTTTTTCTGTCAAACTTAGTCAGTTTCTTGGATGCTTTTCGATTCCTCCAGTTTGACCTTTAGTGCTTTAATCTGAGATCACTAATGACTAATGATTCTGGTGAATGTGCTGAGACATGGAATGGATAACCATTTTAGTTCTAGAAAAGTGATTGACCTTGCAAGTTTTGAAAGTTGATTTAGGGGTCCCAAAAGTATGGGCACCCTGGCCTACAGGGGCACCTTTGACCTTTTGTGATGTAGTTTTTACTTTGCAATCTTTCATGAACTGCTCCAGTTTTATCTTCATCATCAGATGCTTGATTTATCTATTGAATTTGCTGACAATGTCATTGATGAGATTGATCAAGATGGAGAAGGACTCCCTAGAGTTTACGGAGCTTGAAAACTACATCTAACTGCTCAAAAATTTGGGCGCCTATTTCTAGGAAGATGCAATTTCCTTAACACTTAGCCAATTCTTTGTGTTCTTCATTCTTCCTTTGCTTCTAATGTTTTATGCTTGGTCTTCATTTGTGAATTCTTGATAGGTCCTGTGAGCTTGCAACTGGATTGATCCCAAAGCTGAAAGGATGTTGAGCATATGCTTATAGAAATTATTCGTTGAAAACCAAAATAGGTGGCCCAAAATGATGGGCACCCCTAGCCTACAGGGGAACTTTTGCCTTGCTTGATTATAGTCTTTGATGATACATTCTTTCAACATCTTTCGTCTTTGCCTCAGTTTGTTGGGAATTGATGAATTAGGTGAACTTGCTTGACAATGTGTTGGAAAGCCAACAAAATTATGAAGGAGATGGTTGTCTTGGAAAAACTTAATGACTGCCTTTGAATTTTTGAATTCATGGGCGATAGGGGCACTTTTGGCTACAGTTTCATCATCTTCTTTGAAAATCTCCATCTCTTTGCGCTTCGCGTTCATTGTGTAGCTTGACTGGTTTGAGCATTATTGTCGACGATGCAAATGTGTGCATCTTAGCAATCACTTTTGCCATGCCGGGTGTATGGGTGCTTGAAAAATGGCTAATGCATTGACTGCATAGCCTCTACCTTATAGCAAGGCATGCATATTCCAGACTTAGTCAATTTTCAACATTTTTCAATTTTGAAAATCCCCTTCGTCGTAGAGCATCTTTTCAAGCATCTTTCACCATGGATTATTCGTTGAAGCTTTTGAGGCTTAGATTTTGATACCTGGTACTAGCCATCTACCATTAATGTCTGCGGAGGTCCTATATTTTCTCTTAAAAAATGAAGTAGAACCACCAAAGTAAAACAAAAATTTTGGTGATTTTGACTTGACCAGTGTGATCATGAAGTCAAATTACCCTATCAATATAATTTTCAACTAATTCTGGAAAGGTCCTATTTTTAGGGGTTTTCCTAAAAACAGGGGTATGAATCCCTAATTTTCAAAATTTCAAAAATTTGCAAGTATCTTCCTTGACATAAACCCACAAAGCCTATGTTTTGTTTGACCTAAAATGAACTTTTGACAACAATTTTACATGATTAAGACCATTTGATCAAAATGCCTCATTAAAGCAAAAATTTATTTTGGGTACAACATTAGGCTCCATCCGGTGACCATGTCAAATACTTATGGCATAAGAGAACCGAGAATCTCTAGTTTTTATAGACCAATATTATTATCAGTTGGGCATTGGAGTCAAGACTTATTTCTTAACTCACCTAACAATTGGAGTTCTCCTAATTATTCATCTAAAATGAGACTACCTAAGAAAACACCTAGAACACAACGATACATTACGGAATGGGGAAAAACATTATAACATAACGAAAAGCAGAAAAAAAAATATTTAGAAAAACTCAACCCATCCCCGAAGGGATGAAATGCTTTAAGTATTGTCTGCTATACGACAATGAGAAGATCCTTCCGTTTGAATGTGAGAGAATATAGGAATTCTCTCCTACGAAATCATGGATCTAGAACAACCCTAGCCAAAGGGAGTCAAGTTTGTTGTGCATTCCCTTGGGCTCATGTCTCTTGTCCCATAATAGGACCTTGTCTCTGATCTCAAAGTCTCACTAACGAGCCTTCTTATCGAATATCTTCTTCACTTGCTCTTGATGTTGAGTGATCTTATCGACTACTTCCACCCTTTCCTATTGTAGTTTCATCAGGGCATTTTTTGATTGGATCTTTGAATTCTTCATCCTCTACTACGAATGCTAACTACAAATCAGACAATTCTAGAGTGATGGGTAACACAGCCTCCATGCCATATAAGATAGTAAAAGGTGAAGTGTCAATAGCTCTCTTGGGTGTGATTCTATTAGCCCAAAGAGCGTGGTACAACTTCTTGTGCCAAGCTCATTGATTGGAGTCATCTAGCTTGTGCATGATCGTGACAATGTTCTTGTTGGATGATTCAGCTTGCCCATTACCTTGTGGATAGTAATCTAAAGAGTGGGACAAGGTGATGTTGTAATCAAAACAAAATTCTACTAACTCCTTTGATGAGAAGCTTGTTGCATTGTTAGTCATGATCTTTCGTGGTACTCTAAAGCGTGTAATGATGTTTTCCTTGAGAAATTCGCACATGACTTTGGAGGTAGCATGCTTCATAGGAATTGCCTCAACCCATTTTGTGAAGTAATTTGTTGTTGTAAGGACATAAACATGCCCCTTACTAGAATGTGGATTGATCAGACCTACGAAGTCTATGCCCCATTGCTGAAATGGAGCATCTATGATTAATGGCCTGAGTGGGATGGTTGCTAGTTTGAGTTTGCCAACAAATTGTTGACACATTTGGAATTTGTGCAATCTAGTCGTATGCATCTCAAAAAAAATTCGGCCAATAGAATAGTGCTCGTAGGATTTTGAACGCAGTAACCCTTGATGAGAAGCAACCACCACATGATTGATTGTGAAATGCCTCCAACAACCGCCATTGTTGGTCCTTGCTGATGCATAGAAAGAACGTTCCATCCATTCCACGCTTGTATAGAACATTACCTCTAAGCACGTAGCTTTGTGCTCTTAACTTCAAAGTTATTTTATGTTATTTTTCCAAGTGTGTTGGACATTCCCCATAAGTCAAATAGTACCACAATTGAGTGTACCATTCTTTTGCAAAATCAACTAGTAAGACCATTAGAAGGTCTTCTTCAATCTTTGTTCCTAGTACACCATCAACAACTTGGTGCTTTAGATCACCGTCTTCTGCTATGAGCTAACACAAACCTCTCCCATGGATGAGTTTGGTCGAATTGATCTCTAAGTCATATTCCTAGACCCTTGTGATCCAGTTACCTCTTTTGGTGCCCATCTCCTATTGAGTTACGACACTTTTGACTGCAAGATTAGTGACATACACTGTTGTGTGGGAATTTAATATGTAGAATCTAAAATTCTTTACAACCCTTACAACTACATAGGCATTCTTTTGTATCTGGGAGTAACAAGATGATGAGGGATAAATGTTTCTTTGTTTTTACCCCTTTGTTTACCTTTTTACCTCTTTGTTCCTATAGAATCCCTTGTAGTTCCTATCACTATTTTTTAATGAAGTAGGGATATTTAATAAAATGCAAAGAGAGGATAGAAACTTGTGGATATATCAAAACCTTTAATTATTTACTAATTATCCTTGTGACTATGAAAAATAGGGGATGATTAGGTGTATGATGTGTGGGAGCAATAGGAGCATAAGTGGAATGAGGAAAAGAATCGTCTCATGAGTCATGTGTCACTTGAGATTAAGTTCAGTCTAAGTTGTTTTGTTTTTGGAATGATGTTAAATCTACAAATCTATTTTTTAAGAAGATTTTAAAGGTTGTTTGTCGTAGGCCATAACAACCCAAACAATTGTATACCTTTTTGGTTAGTCTTTTGTAAACTCAACGATATATGATCTCTATATATATGTATGCTAAGACTTGAGTTAGTAATCGGTAATATATATCTGTAAGTTGTTGTTCTGATTAAAAGAAGATTGGAGTTTGAAATCTTGTTTTGTATAAACATTGAGTAGAGTAAAGTAAAATTTTGTTTCTTCATTGGAAATCAGAGAAGGTAGGGCCCACTTCCTCAATCGCCTAGTGACTAGCTATAGCGTCAGTGTGTTGTGTGGTAATGAGACTTTCTTAGTTTTAAATATGTTTTGATCTTAATCGTTGTGCTAGCTTAAAACCATTTAATGTGTTGTTAATTATTGTTCGATGTATTGGTGATTGATGTATTTGTTTTGATATCATGTTACAGGTACATTTGATTTAGCAGATTACTTTGCAATCAAATTTAATCAATGTGTTTATTGTTTTGTATAAATTTGATTTAGTATATTATTTCAAACAAGTGTTAATTGGATTGCTTATTAATATGTGTGAACTTTATTTAGCACTTTACATTCCACCATTCATCTATTTTTGGTAGTCTAGTGTTAGTAAGATTTTTTTTTTTATTGGTTAGTTTTAATCTGCTATTATTGTGAATTGTTCAACCCACGTTCCTGTCACATGGTTGACAGGAGGTCTGAAAACCAGATTTTTGAACAAATTCAATCTGCATGTAGTTGCATCCATCACCACTTGTCTTTCTAGGTTCATCCCTTAGGCAAACAACCCCAATATATTTCACAAGCCTACGCTCCCGGATTGACATTAAGGAGTAAATTGAGGAAATTGCAAAATTCTTGAAGATTGATCTCAATCCATTCATCCATTTAAGATAGAATTACAAGGATAGTTATACTTAGAATATCAACCACAGTTTAATCCAATCATTTTGGCATTGTTTCCAGGGAGAGATATTAAATGCATGAAATCATAGCAAGTTGAGTTAGGACCAGTACGTCAAGAGGAAAGCCTATACAATTGTCAACCTTGTTAAGGTTAATACTCTTGATTTGTGTTGTTGTAAGTCATTTAGGTGCATGAATTGTAGTAGGGATAGTAGAGGGAGATTTATTAGAAAAGAAAAGGGAAGTAGTTCACAACCCAAAAAAATTAAAAAACAAATCAAAAACATCCGTTGAGGGAAAAAAATTGAAGAATTGCAAAATAGGTCAAAGCCATTCGTTGAAGGAAGTAGTTCAACATGAGAAAAATTGAAAACTAAATTGCAATCATTAGAGTTACCCAAACCCGATATCGAGAAGTGTGTTATAGAGTCTACTATTGTTGAGACACTTGTTGGTACCCATCTAGGAACTTTCAAAGTATTGTGAAGAAAGGTTGAAAAGTTCTTTCAGGAATCTTACGGGCTAGAAGTTGGTCCATTCTTAGAAACCCAAGATCCATTTAAAACCTACTTTACCCCTTGGGCACTAGACGTCATGGCTAATCCAAACAACAACAACAACAACAACGATGATGTGAAAGCATTAGCCCACAACAACCCGATCACTTTGAGTTCCCCATTACACACCCTGAAGAAGATGCTCCTATGAAAAATATTCCTCACTCTGCTTTACTAGTTTTTTGCGGCCTTTCTATTGAGGATCCTGACATGTTTTTATTTGAGTTTGATGTGTTGTGCCACAACTATGATTATCAGAGTGATGTGCAGAAGCTCAAATTGTTCCCAACCACATTAAAGGATGCAACCCTGTGTTGGTTCATGAACCTCAGGAATATTAGAAAATGGGAAGTCATGAAGGAATTATTTTTGACCAAGTGCCAGGAGTATTGTAAAACAAAATAGGTGTGGGATGAAATCTTCCTCATGACACAAAAAGAAGATGATTCCATGGAAGATTACCTCGAATGCTTCATGTTCAATTTTCAATGATCACGACAACAAGGGATAAATATTGATGTTGTTAAAATGTTGTTTCTTAGAGGCATAAGAGATGATACTATGGAAGCATTAAATTTAATAGGTAAAGGGAACATTTCTAAAATGGACTTTGACGATATTTGTGACATTTGTAGGAATTATTCAAGGTCTCAACATTCGGGAAGAAGCAATCCAAGTAAACCTTATGCTCTAGGTAATGCAACATGTATAACAAAGCGTGAAATAGGAAATTTACTTGAGGATCTTAAAACTAATTTGTTAAATCATACTGGTAAATAGATAGACACTCTATATACCCATAGGAAGCAAGAGGAAGCCGAAAAGGCCTTGGCTATGTTTTTCCCAACTTGTTGTAAGAGACATAGTAGTGAGGATTGCCCCTACAATAGGACAAACATTTCAACTTAGAAGAAGTCAGTAGAAGTTCTCCTTTAAGGCCTCTTCCTGTAGGTGTGTCGGATATGGAATATTCTAAGGAACCTGTCTACTACATGGCCCCTAGGCGACCTTTTCCACCTTGAGTAATGCACCCTGGCATGATGAATGATTATCTTGCTCTGGGACCTAGCCAACCCAATTCTTTTTCCAATCAACCCGGATGGTATGGGGGTTGGCAACAACCCTTGCCATACCCTCAATGGATGCTACAATATCAGTATGCTTCACAGCCATGGCAATAGGCATGGAGGCCACAATCGCCACAACCTTCACCATACCAACAACTATACCCATCACAAGCACAATTTCCACCTCCTCCCATGATAAACCCATATCAACAGTCACAACAATTTCTTTCATCCATACCATCATCACCTGCTCATCCAACCAATCAACATAGCCACCAAAGCCTACACCAATTCCAACCCAACCAAACCCAAATTCCAACAATTAGGCAACACAATCCATGTTTAATAATGAGGCAACATGTTACTCCACTTATCCTATAAATATAGTAGAGTTAGATGGAGTTCAATTAAGATCAGGAAAGGCTCTTTAGGGGCCCACCATCACAAAGATCAATGAAGAACTTGAAGTAGAGCCAGTTAAAGAACCCCCCTTTCCCGACTGATTTCGGTCTAAACCAATACAAAGGGAAGTCTCTCAACCTGAATTTGATTTTGTTAATGAGTTACACAATGTTAACATCAAGATTCCTTTATTGCAAGCTATCAAGGACATTCCTGTCTATACAAAAATAGTTTGGGATCTATGTACTCGGAAGCAAAAGAAGAAGCAAGACCTGAAGACGGTTCAAGTTATTAGACAGTTGGAAAACCTTATGCTCAGGAACATAACCATTCCTAAGTACTCAGATCCAGGGAGTCCTGTCATCGAGGTATCTATTGGTAAAGTAATTATTCCTAATACCCTTGTTGATTTGGGCATTGCAATTAATGTTATGACAAACGAAACAAAGGAAAGATTATCACTAGAGGGAATTAGGCCTACTCCCACAGTTCTCCAAATGGTAGACCGATTTTTGGTCAAACCCGAAGGTATGATTGAAGGTGTAATCCTTTCTATTGATTCGTGGAAATACCCAATTGACTTTATGGTTTTGCAGCCAAAGATTAAGCTGGGGGGATACCCCTTGATTTTGGGACAACCTTGGTTAGTAGCCACAAATGCATTCATCAATTGTCGATCAGGAAACATGGTCATTTCTAATGGCGAGCATAAGAAACTGTTGACTTTATACCCACCAGCACAACCCTTGTTAGAAATAGAGGATCTAGTATGGGTAGATAGTGACTTGGATGAGTCATTGCAAATCTTGACAATTGATCAAGCATTAGATATTGAAGAATCCACTAAAGATAATATTCTTGTTAATTTCCTTCAAAACAGGTATACATTTAATAAAATCTTTGAAAGAATGGTTCTCCATTAAGGTATAAATACTCAATGTCCTTTTGGAAACTTGCCATTGGTAGGTAGCTCACGATCTGTTCAACACTTTGTCACATTGCATCAGTTGCTACCTCATAATTATTTGTACAATTCATTTTTATCTTCTATAAATTCTAGTGATATGCCATCTACCTCCCAAGTGCTAGCCATTAACTCACCCGCACAATCAGAAGCTATGGAAATCTTGCCTAATCACACACTTAATATTAACCCACAATTAACCATTGAACAAATCAAATATCTCATTACCATGCTTAAAGCTAATAAAGATGCATTTGCTTGGGAATAACAAGATATGTGTGGCATTCATACTAACACCTTAACCCACCATATTTACATTGAAGAAGGTAGTCGTCCAGCTAGGCAACCACATAGATGGCTCAAGCCCGCCTTGCGTGAAATAGTTAAAGAGGAATTACAAAAATTGTTAAATGTTGGGTTTATATATCCTATTTCAGATAGTCAGTGGGTCTCTCCTCTAGTCATGGTTCCCAAGAAAAATGGTAAGTGGAGAATTTGTGTTGATTATAGAGCACTTAATAAAGCTACTAAAAAGGATCACTTCTCATTATAATTTATTGATTAATTGTTGGACACTCTTGAAGGTGAGAAGTTCTCTTTTCTAGATGGGTTCAACAGCTACAACCAGATTTGCATAGTGCCTGAGGACCAAGACAAGACTACTTTCACTTGTCCTTAGGGAACTTTTTCCTTTAACATTTTTTTCGTTTGGTTTATGTAATGCCCCTGCCACTTTTCAAAGGGATTTTTTGAGCATTTTTGTGGATCTTGTAAATGATTGTGTTGAGGTGTATATGGACGAATTTACTATCCATGGTAATACTTATGAAGAGGCTAAAGAAAATCTAGAAAAAGGTACTTAGGCGTTGTATCTACACTAATTTATCATTAAGTCATTAAAAGTGCCATATGCTTATGATAGAAGAGATAATACTTGGTCATTATATTTCTTCTAAGGGTATTCAAGTTGATCCCAACAAGATACAGATCATTCGGGACTTTCCTACACCCACTAGCCAAAAGGATGTGCCTAGTTTTCTAGGCCATGTAGGGTACTATAGGAAGTTTATCCAAAATTTTAGTAAGATTTCCTTCCCCTTGTTTGCTTTGCTAGCGAAAGATGTCATTTTATACTGGACACCAGAGTGTCAAGAGGCTTTTGAAACCATTAAGAACAAGCTTGTCACCACACCAGTACTCAGAGGTTTGAACTGGGAACTACCTTTTCATATTCACACTGATGCCTCAGATTGTTCCATGGGAGCTATCCTTGGACAAAAAGAAGATAATCTCTTCTACTCCATTTACTACATCAGTAAGAATTTCACAGGGGCTGAGGTAAATTATATAGTAACTGAAAAGGAGTTTTTAGCTGTTGTTTATGCAATTAATAAGTCTCGTCATTATATTACGAGATATAAAGTGTTTGTTCATACGAATCATTCTGCAATTCAATTTTTGATGAATAAACCTGTTGTAACTGGTATAGTTATTAGATGGTTACTTTTGCTTCAAGAATTCAATATTACTATACTTGATAAGCTTGGTCATGAGAATGTGGTTGCAAAATTTTTGTCCAGGTTACAATAGCAAGATGATGAACTCGTTCCAGTAGATGATGCCTTTCCAGATGAACATCTCTTTGCTATATCAACAAAGAGCCTGTGGTACACTGACATGGAAAACTACCTGGTTACTTGCAAGTTGCCACCTCATTTTTCTTCGAGGGAACACCGAAAGTTGGTCGGACTTAGTGGTGATTATATGTGGATCAATGGATTTCTCTTCTACCGTGACCTTGATAATATCATGTGCCGATGTGTGCCTGAAGATGATGTATTCAACATACTTCGTGCATGCCACACAAAATCCTGTGGAGGACATTTTTCTACTCAAAGGATTGCTTAGAAGATCTTAGCTATAGTCTACTCTATTGGCCTACACTTTACAAGGATTGTAAACACTATGTTCAACACTATGATAAATGTTAGCATATGGACTACCCCACGCGCTCAGATGAAATTCCTTTGCATCCTCGGTTGTCCATTGATCCTTTTGAAAAATGGGGACTTGATTTTGTTGGGCTTGCCAACCTGCCATCTCAGAACAAGGAATACATCCTTGTGTGAACATATTATGTAACAAAGTGGTTTGAAGTTGTTGCTTTGAAGCATGCTCGAGACACCAAGGTAGTTGATTTCCTCTATTATGAGATTTTTACCCGATTTGGTGTTCCACGTGAGATAGTTACAGATCAAGGTCCATAGTTCACATTTGACCTCATTTCTACTTTGGTTCTTGAATATGATATTTGACATTGCAAGTCTTCACCTTACCATCCCTAGGCTAATGGCTAGGTTGAAGTCACCAACTGAGAACTTGAGAACATTCTTACCAAGACAATTTCCCTCCATAAGAAAGGCTAGGCTGTGCGACTTCCTGAAGCCGTGTAGGCCTATCACACTACATGGAAAACCACCACTATTTTGACACCTTATGAGCTTGTCTATGGTAAGAGGGTTGTTCTTCCTATTGAATTTGAGGTGAAAACTCTTCGCACTACAATCCAATTGGGCATGAACTTGACTGATGCATAGAAAGAACAAATTGCACAACTCCACTCATTAGATGAACTTTTCCAACAAGCGCTCTTCCATGTAGAGATTGTCTAGAACTAGCGTGCTCTCTGGCATGATCATTTCATTTGACAATGGTCATTTCAACTAGGTGATTGGGCACTCTTGTATGATTCCCATTTCTAGGATTTTAAGGGAAAATTCCACACCCGGTGGCTTGGTCCCTATAAAATTGAGGTGGTCTATGATAATGGGGTTGTCAAGCTTCACACGGTGGACTCTGATCGCATGGATTTAGTTGTCAAGAGTCACTAGTTGAATTTGTACAAGAGGCCTCTCTCAAGGGAAGAATTTGTCTTGAATTTTCCTAAGGAACTCCATTTGCTTGATAGGGTTTCTGTGGCCTTTCTCAGTACC
Source organism: Sequoia sempervirens (assembly GCA_007258455.2). Classification (NCBI taxonomy): domain Eukaryota; kingdom Viridiplantae; phylum Streptophyta; class Pinopsida; order Cupressales; family Cupressaceae; genus Sequoia; species Sequoia sempervirens. Next base: position 24,483,065 of record VDFB02056351.1, read on the forward strand.
TTTTAGGTACTTTTCAAAATGTTAAAAAAGAAGAAGAAAAAATGCAATAAAAGATCCAGAAATGAAAAGCCTCAGGCATTGTTGGCTAGTTAACGCTTGAAAACTAGTTTCCAACAAGCGTTACCTACTAAATAAGCCTTAGAGGTGAAAATTGGATTCTCGGTGCTTCTAAGCAGTGATAAGACAAAAACCAGGTTACTGGCGGTTTGTCATCGAGATTAAAATTTGGAAAAAAAAACAAACACTTCCTTTTACTTTTGTGACAAGAGCTGCTTTATAGATTCCACAACTCTTATTTTTCTTTCATCTTTGGTATGCACAGGGAAGGCTTTTCATTCTCCACTGCTTAAGGACCACTTTTGGACATCTAGTTTTTCTTTTCCGCTAGGTCTATCATCTTCATGTGAGCTTCATTTTGCCTGGTTTCTTTGGAACTCGATTCCTGTCATTTTATGGATAGGAGCTTCGGGTCAGTTTTTTTGCAGCATGACACTCCTTGCTAGTTGTCTACTTCTGTTGTGGCTATTTCACCTCTTTCCTAGTGTTGCTACCATTTGTACATTTTGAAGATTTTTCATGCTTCCATCCGACCGCTCCATCATTTCTAGTTGTACTTCCTCTGTCGTTGATCTCATGGAATGTCTACTTGCCTGACCTTGCTCACTCCCAACTTTCATTTTCCATGTGGCGATATGGCATTGGTGCTACACTATTCTCCATACCCATCCACTTGGGAAATGACTTTAATGATGCACTTTATTGATGCATCATTCTCCTCATCACTGTGCATCGCCTTACTCTCAAATCTATCACTGCTCCATTGGCATGTTCACGTCTGCACCATGTGATTTGATCGGTTCCATCTTTTATTTCCCTACTTCCTCGTGCCTCCACCTCCACATCATCTTCCATACACATGATGTTTTGGTATTGGTATATTTCAAGATTATATTTTTCTATGTTGTTTTATTTTGTCTTCTATTTTCTTTAATAAATGGTGACTTGTCCCGTGGACGGGCCACATGCTACACTGGGGGGGGAGAAACTGTCCAATCATACCTTTCCTATACCTAGGAATTTTCAAATCATAACTGTACCGTATGTTGCCATATTTATTTCACCTTTCTTTTCCACCCATTCTATCTTCATTTTTTGAGAAGCCATATTTATTTGACAAGTCAAATATCTTTATTATTTGGTCTCGATCATTTCATAATATTATTATCACTGCCATCCCTTGTGTAGATCGTAACCATCCATTATTACCATTTAAAACTACCATCCAAATTTAGTTAACAACTTACCATTTTTACCTATTATCCAAAAAATTCTCTAAATCGTTCTTAGTATCTTTCCCTTACCAGCGGCGGTTTACTCTATCTGCTAATAGATTATGTTTGCACACTATTCCAAGTTAATGAGAGTGCCTCATTTTGGTTTGAAACAAACCTCCTAGTAACATTATGGTAGGAGAAAATTGACACCATTTTGAGCCTTTGAATATGGACGAATTAAAGGATTTGGCAATACCTAAAGCATATAAAATATTTAAGCAAGTAGGGTGGGATGTGTACTTCAGAAGATTGTGAGGGTATGATGAAAAGTTGGCACACAAATTTTCCATGACATGTCAAAGCAAATGGGCACGGGTCTGTGGTTTGGAAATTCTTGTTTCAGTTGAAGCTATGTCACTGGATTGTTGCTATCAAGGGAAAATTACTTCCCTGATAACTCAATGCGAGTGAAAGATATTAAGCACCTTCGCAAGAAATTCCTGCGACGTGGGGAGTTGGTTAAAGTCATCACTGGACAAGGCATAAAGCTAGGTTCACTTCCGCCGCCCTGGAATGATGTGGTAAGGTTTATCATCCAATATATAACTTGCAAAGGAAGGTATGTGTACGTCTATGCTAAAAAAATCGGCTCATGAATCATTTGCGATGGGGTTTGTTTGTGAACCTTCCTTTCTCTATGTATTCTGCTATAATGCAAATGAGAAAAGTGGTCCAAAAGGGGAGCAAAAATTCATTGGCCCATCACGGGCTTATCAAATTATTGATTGTGAGGGAGTTAAACATATTCTCTCCTCCAAGGGATTGGGATTCATTTGTTGCAGATGATACCCCAGAAAACTCTGTGGAGGAAGACCTCCCTAACACCTAAAAACACTCTGAGAAAGTGGGCTACCCAATGTGGAAAAATCTCCTATTAATTTTAAGGAAGAAGGGTCTAGACATGAGAATTCAAATGAAGGAAGTGAAAATGAAAACCCTTATGATACACCTAATGAGGGTTTTTTATTAGGGTATTTCCCTAGTAATTCAAAGAAAAAGGCTAAACAAACCCTAGGGTCAAGCGGTAAGTGGGTCAAGAGTTCCAGTGTTAAATGAGGAAATGTTGAGACTACTACACCTGACTCTAGGGGTAAGAAGAAATTGCATGGTGGATCAACCTCAGCTACTGACTCAAAGATTTCTCAAGATAAGAAACAATCACCAACCGTTCAAATGGATAAGTTAGAAAATTTAGCCAATGTAGCTAGTGATTTTTTGAGCCCTAAGGAAATTGATAAAGTTGGTGATTTAGCAATTCTGGCCACAATCTTTCGAAAAAATAAGAGAACAAAGGCAGTCTCTAGGGAACTTAGGAGGAGTAAAAGAAGGAAGACGTAGGAAGAATCTAGGGCTACTCTATCAGATAAAAAAGAGCCTGAACAAGACCTTGAAATGCCTCTCTAAAACTCTCCAATTGTAGAAGAAATCCCAGTTGCCAAAGAGGGTATTCATGAGGAGAACACCATTTAGGTTGAAACTATGACAATTGAGCAAGTAGGTGGTGATAACCTAAGGAATTTTGTAGAACAGAAAATTGGTGAATTTGAAACCCCTCATATTGATAATCAGGAGCAAAACAAGAATCAGAAGAGGGGAGAAAGAAAGAGGCAAATGAGTTGGTTGACCAAGAATAGGAAAATGTTGAGATTCCTCACAATGAACAAGAAGAAGAACAGGAAGCAAAGGCAAAGGAGTAATTTGAGGATAATCCTCTATTAACCAATGATGAAATTTGTGACATGCAGAATTTGGTGACCAAATTAACTGATGAGAATGAAGCTCTACAAAAGCAGGTCCGGGATGTAGAGGTCCTCAATTCTTCATAGGCAATAGAAATTGATCGACTTAAAGTAGCCCTTGAGCAGGAAAAAACTGTTAATGCTTCTCTTATGCCCATTCAGGAGCATAAAGATCAAATGCATGCACTAAAATAGTTATGGGTTAAAGAGATCTCTAGTGTAATGCAAAAGTTGTCTGGTGTGTATCCTATGTCTCTTTGCATGAGGGCATGCAAAACCCTAAGCTAGGGGGAAATGATGAGGGATAAATGTGTCTTTTTTGTACACTTTTTTTTTTTTACCTTTTTACCTCTTTGTTTATATAGAATCCCTTGTAGTTCATGTCACTATTTGTTAATGAAGTAGAGATATTTAATAAAATGCAAAGAGAGGATAAAAACTTGTGGATATATCAAAACCTTTAATTATTTACTAATTATCCTTGTGACTATAAAAATAGGGGATGATTAGGTGCATGATGTGTGGGAGCAATAGGAGCATCAGTGGAATGAGGACAAGAATCGTCTCGTGAGTCATGTGTCACTTGCGATTAAGTTCGGTCTAAGTTGTTTTGTTTTTGGAACAATGTTAAATCTGTAAATCTAGTTTTTAAGAAGATTTTAAAGGTTGTTGGTTGTAGGCCATAACAACCCAAACAATAGTATACATTTTTGGTTAGTATTTTGTAAACTCAATGACATATGATCTCTATATATATGTATGCTAAGACTTGAGTTAGTAATCGGTAATATATATTTGTAAGCTATTGTTTTGATTAAAAGAAGATTGGAGTTTGAAATCTTGTTTTGCATAAACATTGAGTAGTGTAAAGTAAGATTTTGTTTCTTCACTGGAAATCGGAGAAGGTAGGGCCCACTTCCTCGATTTCCAAGTGACTAGCTATAGCGTCAGTGTGTTGTGTGGTAATGAGACTTTCTTAGTTTTAAATCTGTTTTGATCTTTAATCGTTCTACTAGCTTAAAACCATTTAATGTGTTGTTAATTATTATCCGATGTATTGGTGATTGATGTATTTGTTTTGATATTGTGCTACAGGTACATTTGATTTAGCAGATTACTTTGCAATCAAATTTAATCAATGTGTTTACCATTCTATATAAATTTGATTTATCGGATTATTTTAGACAAGTGTTAATTGGATTGCTTATTAATATGTGTGAACTTTATTTAGCACTTTACATTCCATCATTCATTTGTTTCTGGTAGTCTAGTGTTAGTAAGAATTAATATTTCTATTTTATTGGTTAGTTTTAATTTGCTGTTGTTGCAAACTATTCATCCTAGGTTCCTATCACACAAATGATAAGAGGTCTAAAAACCTGATTTTTGAACAAATACAATTTCAATGTAGTTGCATCCATCCCCACTTGGATTTCTAGGTTCATCCCTTAGGCAAACAACCCCAATATCTTTCGCAAGCCTACGCTCCTGAATTGACATTGAGGAGTAAACTGAGGAAATTGTGAAATTTTTGAAGATTGATTTCAATCCATTCATGCATTTAAGATATAATTACAAGGATAGTTATACTTAGAATATCAACCACAGTTTAATCCAATCATGAGATTCATTGTATTTGAAGCTACTACTCATGAAGGCAATTGGAAATTCGGTCTCCTCATTCAGTTTTTGTGTTAGTATGGCAAAGAGGGTGTGTTCCAACGCGTGAAAATAAATAATGAATTCTTTATTGAAATTGGGTTGAACCAACACTGGTGCCTTACTGATGGATTCTTTTATTTTGATGAATGCATCCTTTCCTTTTTTATTCCATTTGAAGGCAGATGTCTTCTTCATCATCATTGATATGTCTTTGGTCAGCTTTGAGAAGTCCGGTACAAATCTTCGTATGAAGTTGAATTTGTCAAAGAAGGAATGTACTTGATTTGTGTTTGTTGGGAGACATAGGTTCTTGATTGAATCAACTCGATCAAGATGAATTAGAGTTCCCTCTTTGGAGACAATATGGTCAAGTAACTTGCCTTTCATCACTGCAAAGATGGATTTCTTGGGATTCAATGATATGTGGTGGTACCTACATCTCTCGAACACTTTCACTAAGTGTTGAAAATGGTCTTGCCACTTCTTTGAGAAAGCGACAAGTTCGTCAAGGTAGATGACAATTAGTTTATCTTTCAAGTCCCCAAACACCAAATCCATGGCTCTCAGGAAAGTAGCACTAGTGTTGATGAGCCCAAAGGGCATCCTCTCAGAGGCAAATGTACCCCACGGGGTAGTGAATGTAATTTTGATTTCATCCTCCTTAGCCACTGTAATCTGGCTGTATCTGGAAAATTCGTCAAGTAATGACAACATTTCTGGCCCGGTTACTATTTGCAATGTGTGTTCCATGATTGGTAAAGGATAATTATCCTTTAGGGATGATTGGTTGAGATTCCTGAAATCTATACAGATCCAGATCTCTTTGTTCTTCTTGCTCATAGGAGATATGTTAGACACCCAGGTGGAATGATGGATTGGAAAAATAATCTTTGCATCCACCATCTTTTGCATCTCTGCATAGATCGTATCTTGGACTCGCGGGTTGTAGTGTCTCTACTTTTGTTTGAAGGGCTTGACATCTGACTTGAGTGGAATTGTGTGCGATGATTCCTTTGGCATGAAGACTTTCAAATCTTCATAGGTCTAGGTGAAGATGTCTCAGTATTGTATGAACAAGGAGATGAAGCCATGATTTTCCTCTGCAGTGTAACACTTGCCCAAGTTAACAAGTCGGGGCTTGTCTTTGGTACCAATGTTGACATGACAGTAATTGACAGATGCTTTATTGGAAAAATTTATTTGATCTTGTACATGCTTGTCATTCCTATCAAATATGTCCTCCAAGGATACTAGACCCTTGGGTATATTGTTGCCTCTCAATTGGATGATGCCTGATTCTATTGCTTTAGAATTTTCTGCTAAGGATTCTGTAAAAGGAGAAGCATTGCCTTCAAAGAATAACTCTTTGTAGTTTTCCCCTGTGTAGATGAACTCTTCAATGTCATCATCATCATTGAAGACCTGCCAGTTGTCACAATTGTCAAGGACAACTGACCTGTAGACGATCTCAAAAGTGAAAGCATTCTGATAGAAGTTAGAATGGGGCATGAAGAGAGCAACTGATATCATGAGGTAATTTTCTCTACTATTGTGCTCGCGTGGAATGTATTTGATGTTGAATGCTTCAAACCAGTCGATCACATTCCACACCCTTTGTTGATAAGATAGAAGGAAATTTTTTCTTACTTGGTAATGTTCCTTGATCTATTGGACGATCAACTCTATATTGCCTTCGACTTGGAGGAATTTTATAATAACGTTCCTTGATCTGTTGGACGATCAGCTCTGCATTGCCTTCAACTTGGAGGAATTTTATAATAATGTTCCCTGATCTGTTGGACGATTAGCTCTGCATTTCCTTTGACTTGGAGAAATTTTATACACATATCCCTTGTGTTTTTGAGACCTAGTATGAGCGCCTCATATTTTATAGTGTTGTTTGTATTATCAAACTGCAAGTGATAAGCAAATGGGTATAAAGTACCTTCAAGAGAAGTGATGAGAACTCCTACTCTTGAGCCTATTGTTGAGCAACTTCTGTCGAATTGCATTTTCCACATCTTTGAACTTTCATTTGATGTGCTTGTGGTAAATGCAACCTTTTGCTTTTCTTTGGTTACTTTAGACAACATGGCGTATGTGTCGGGACCCATGCCTTGGTATAACACTTGTGCTTGGGGTCCCTGGGACTTCACCACCGTGAATCTCAATTTAGCCTTAGGTTCTAGCTTGAAGCTTTCCTTTTTCAATGGGATTGTCGCGTACAACCAATCCAACTGAATCTCTCCTCTGAGATCCTTGTAGAATCTCCTACTCAGTAGCATCCCATAATTGATTGGAATGTCAACTATCAGGATGGTCATCATGATCTTCTTCTCTAGACAGGATGCTAGCCTTAATTGAGCATCTTTTAGTTGGATGACTTGGTACTGGTTTTGACTCAAGTGAGTAACACTTGTCATGAGTCTCGGTGCATGAGAGTCCCAACGTGTTCATGATTTGTAAGGGCATGACATTGTATGAAGCCCTGAGTCTATTATACAGTTGTTGAGTTTGAACACTCCCATATATAGAGATATATAGAAAGGCTTCAAATTTTCTTCCACTAGTATTGATGATTCTAGCAACGTGGGCTGGATTACAACTTGCTTCTTTACTACCTTGAGAATCTGATCCAATTGATCGGGATGGTCTTGGAGATACTCTAGTTGTGAAATTTGTACCTTCGTCTTCATCATGGAAGTCATGATGTCAAAATTTACTGAAGATAGATCTTGAGCATTTGGCGTGATATTCTCATGTGAATATTTGGGATTAGAAGTGGAAGGAACTTCTTTTCCCTTTTCATTTGACTTCCATCTTTCTTCTTCTTCTTTCTATGCTTTGAAGTGTTGGGCACGTGTGAACATAGGCGTTGAAATATTCTCGTGATTGAAAGCGATAGAATATTGATGGTAATATTCTTCTTGATTTACGGGTTCACTATGGAAGTATCCCACTGCGGAGTCGCCATCAAAGTTGTCTATTTGTGGTGGGACAATGTTCGCATTTGGTGAAGGTACGAAACTCAAGCTCGGTGCAACCTCAGTATATCCCATGATCTGATTTATTCTCAGATTCTTAGGGCATGTGGATCTGATGTGTTCTTTTGTCTCATGGAAACAAAAAAACACATTAGACTTCTCAACCTTTGCTTGTCTCAGCGGAGGTCCTAGAAATCTGGGCTTGTAGTTGTTGAATGGCTAAAAATTGTTCCTCTTTGGCTGGTAAGACTGTTGAGGTTGATATGGAGGTGGTGTGGGTAGTGCTTGCTGCCATTGAGTGGGTGACTGTCTTTTGAGGATAGTCACCTCATTGGCTACCTTCTGTAGCAGTGGATTTGCAAACGCTTGAACAAGCCATCTAATTTTGTCATTCGTCATCTTCCCAGTTGTGATCATGTTGTCTTCAAGCTTAATAGCTTCTTCTTGTGTAAGTTGTAGATCCACTTCATGGCCTAAATTCAAGAAGAGGGCTATTTCTGACGGGAGGGCATTGATGAAGCTGCTCATCAAGATCTCATTTGATGGATTGAGTGTATGGGAGAGACGTGTGACGAGGTGGTTAAACCTTGCCACAAATTCTCTCATCGATTTAGTTTACTCCATCTTTGAGTTTGAGAGTTTCACAAATAATTGATGACTAACCTCGACGGGCTTGAATTTCACCAAGAATCTTTCACTCATGACCACCCACCTTGTGATGATGCCTGGTTCTAGATGATTGAACCAGTCTACAAATTCACTTCAAGAGTTTCGAAAAAGAGTCAAATGATGATATCTTCATGAGGTATAGATAAAGCGAAACAAGCTGCTATGGATGTTGAGATATGCTCATTGGGGTGACGAGCCCCGTCACCATGAAATCTTGGGAAATGCTTTCATGATACTTTGGGTAGTTCATGGTGTCCTTGCAAGGCCAATGAATCAATGTTATTGTCCCAAGGCAATGGGGTTGGGCGTCTTTGATTCCTCCCATTTCGGCCATTGTCGTTGTTGTTGTCACCCAGTGCTTGAGTTGGAGGTTCTTCTTGAAAAATCTCAAGACCCTCTTGGAAGATTAGCTCGACGTTGAATGCTTCTCCAATGTATTCTTCTTGAAATAGAGGATTTGTTATCCTCCTTGTGTACACTTGGTAAGCTAGGATGTTAACTGCCATGCAAGTGGTAATACTGACCTTTCAGCTGTAAGATCAACCCTTTCTTCTTCCTCGTCCAAAGTAGTAGTTGCATTCCTCCACTAAGCAGGTGATGTATTCTTCTCGAAGATGAAGCTAGAAGAAGCTACACAAGCTACTAATGATATCTAATTTCTCTCCTTCAATAAATGTGAAATTTGGTTGGAGAACCGCCAGAGTAAGACCTAGCTGTTCGAATAGAGCAGTAGGATGCTAGATAGTCATACCTATGACATAAAAGCATTAGCTTTTCTTTGAAATTTTATGCAACTATAAACTTTAGATTTTTATGTTTTAGCTTTTCTTTGACCAAATATTATGGTCAATTTTAGGTGTTTAAAATTAATAACTATAAACTTTTAAACTCAAATAGTGATTTTGAAAGATTTTTTTCATAACCTTGGATCTATTTTTTCCCTTAAAATTTAAATCATACAAACTAAGGTAAGAATTGAATCCAATTCACTCCTATAATATGGAAGTAATATGTATCCACATATTGTGGGCATGGAAAAGGAAATGAATCCATATCAAATGCAATTAAAGTGAGAGAAATATCTTCCCAACACAAGCTTGAGCAATGGAAGAAAATCTCATTTTTGAAAAGTGAAGCACACAACAATCATTGCCACACATACACGAATCCACACCAAGGAAATTTCCATCAAAAAAATCTCAATACCTTCCTTTTCAATCTTCCAAAATTATTTTCCAATGGAGAAAACGAAGGGCTTAAAAAAAAATGCAAAAAGTGGTTAAACAAAAAACCTATTTCTTCTTGATAACTTTCTTTTTTTTCAAGATATTTTAAATAAAGTTTATAGATAGATATTTTCCAACTCTAAGATATTTATTTCAAACATTAATAAATTACCTTGTACAATAATAAAACTAAAGCTAATATATTTCACCTAGCTTATTGATAATACTTTGTCATGCAATAATAAAAAAAGGACAATACCACAAGTTCATTTAAATTTGATACTTTTTAAAGGAAAATGAAGATTGAATTGAATTAAAATTATTATTTTTATGAATTTTTCTATATTACCATTTATAAAATAGCGTTACACATTCACAAAAAAAATGTTGGTAGAAATAGTCATATCCCTAAAGTCTATAGGAGCAACTGTTTGAAGCATAAAAACATAAAAAAGCTACTAAGTGGTGAGTAGTAGCAATGGGAGGAGGAGGAGGATCTTGATCATCCTGTTTATGCCATAAATCATTAGGGTCCAAAGTGTCCATGATAGGGTCCCATACTTTTCTTTATCTTCTTATTCAATAGCATGAATAGGCAAAATAACAAGAGCCAACTATGAGAATTTTCTATAATCAAACCACTCAGTAGCACCTCCCACTAGCCACCCAAAAGTTCCTCCTATAGGTGGTGAAGAGGTGGAGTGTTGAAGAGTAGACCATGACTAATATTTTTGAGTATGATCCCTTCTCACAATCAGGGGAGAAGCCTATGAGTGGTTCTCTTGGTTGCCTCTAGTAGAGAGGCTATGTCCACAACGATGCCCACAAGAAGGGTAGTGACTATGGGAGGAAGAGGGAGATGAAGGAACATTTGAAACAACACAAGGGGAATCACCCCATTGGTCAAGAAACACATATAAGTGATCCACCTCAAGTGTAAATTTATTACCTTGCACTTAGATATGTAGTAAAATATTAGAACAAATCATAGATTTAGTCTAAAGAAAAACATAATGATCCACAAATCAATTTATAAAAATAGTAGAATTTTTATCTTTCCATGTGTTGAAAAAAATATGCACCTTTAAATAATGTCAAATTTGAGTAAATTTATGAGTGATGTGATTCTAGTCCCCTAAAAAACCATATTCCATGAAAATGTTATGGTTTGAATGGCTTGAAAAAGTCATATATCTACGTCCAAACATTTTGATCTTTGGGATGAAATCAAAAAAGTTGTTTGAGAGAATATTTTTGTCCACAAAAGAGATACTAGGGGTCAAGAACTCTCAAATGGGATAACCTGGAGTCAATAGGAAGGCCTTGGAAGAGAATACACCAAGCAAAGTGAGCCAATTTTAGTTCTAGAATTGCCAAGTAGATGGTATGGGATATGTGTTTCCAAGTAGAAATTGGTGACTACAAATGCCACCATTAATTCAAGGTAGGAACCATGAGAAAATGAGGATAGAGCTAGTGATATCCTTATCATGGTTTATAAATATTGAAAATGGTTTCTAGACATCACTTCAAATATTTCCACCAAGTTGGTAGGAATTGATACCAATTTTATGAATCATATCAATTAGAATGGCCATTATAAATGTATCAAAATTTTCATGATATTGATTAGAAATGTGAAGCTTGGCCTTCATTTCATTCCATGAAAAAAGACTCATGGAAGATTTGGAAAAAAATTCTTGAGTGGTTTTAATTCCTTTTAAAAAATTCTTAGGATACAAACCCAAGGCATCTTTGCAAGAGGATGGTTGTTTCATTAAAAATAGGAGACTAAATATTCAGTTGGTTTATAGAAAGACCATTATGGAAGCTAAAACCATTCCAAAGGAGCCAAGGTTTAATGGCTTCCTAGGCTCTCCAAATGCTTTTTATCACATAAATCCCCTGGATTTGAACATAAATTTTCATGATAAGAAGGTATGAAGCCCAATATCTTTCAAGAAGGTCAACTAGTACGATGAATAGAAGAGATGCAACACCACACTAAAAATTTCCAAGCTTCATTAACCTAAAGAGCACAAATAATATACTTAGTATAAATGACAAACCATAATGGTGAATGGATAATAACCCAATCCTCCAAAATCTTAGGGGAGACAATAAAACTCCCGAGCCACCCAATGGAATCACCTATGGTTCTTTGAAGATACCCAAATAAAATCATGAAGAATTTTTTCAAACTTCATGTAGGAAGCCTTAGAGGAACTCAACATAAAGAGTAATAAACATGAGTGGCATCAAGAATCATAGAACAAGCCTAAAATTTCCCTACTAGAGATAAAAGTTTTGTTACCTAGTAAGCCATTTTTTTGTAAGAAAAGCTTGCCACAAAGATGCCTTAGATGCCTAGAAAGCAAAGGGAGTACCTATAAATTTGAAAAATTTGTTGGTGTGAATAAAGTCTTGTACCTAATTAATTCTTTACTAGGGACTTAGGGGACTTAGTTCATATGTTAAGTTTACTTAGGATATAAGCTTTCTTCTAGAAATCTTAGTTGTCTTATCTAGACTTTACATTATCCTAGGTAGTTATGAGTTAGTTATCTCATGTGATAGAATTAAGACACTTGTCATGATCTTGTCTTATCCTATGTATCACCCTTTCCTTTATAAGCAAAGCATCTCTAACATATTTTGCATCTTGTATTGCATATTGATCATATTGTAATTCTTGTTTGGTGAAATGGCATCTTCCATTGTTGCTTCTCTCTATTTCTTGTGGAGATTATTTGGTGTTGTAGATTGAAGATATTGGTTGCTCACTTCAACATGGTATTAGAGCTTTGAATCTTGCATTTTTTTAGAGAATTTCTACCATCAAGTTTTCTATTGTGATTTGAGTTTCTTTTATGATCTTGAAAATTCCTGTATGCTCTTCTCTTGCATTTCAATACGATCTTGAGAATCAGAAAGGATTTGCAAAGATCTATTAATCCTATATTGCATGTATGCTTTTTGGTGATATTTGGTGATTGCAACATTTTTGGCTATAGTGGCAGTATTTTAGGCTATCTCATTACATTCAGGAGGCTCGAGAAAGTCAAAATTGGCTTTCATTTCACTCAATTTGGTCACCATTTGCAACTTTGTCAAACAAGGGTTTGAAGCTCAAATCTGGTGAACAATTTTTTATAGGAGCATTTTTGGCAAAAAATAACCTTGCCATTATGTTCGGGTGGTCGATTCCATGAATTTTGACATAAAATTCACCTATATTTAATGAAAGTTATTTTCGAGGAAATTTTTTTTACCTGAAGGGCCATACACCCCCCCCCCCAAGTCGAAGGTACGCCAGTTGAAAATTAAAAATTTTGCAAAAAAATCAATTTCAGGTGGTATTGTTTAAAAAATAAAATAAAAAAATAAATTTTTATAAGTGCTTAGAAGCGCTTTACCACTTGGTATAAGCAGTCCGTGGAACTTAAAAAGTTTGCAATTTTTTATATAAATAGTCTACAGACTATGAAGCTGCTAGGTAGGCAATCCACTAAATTGCTAGTCAATTTTTTAAACCGCACATTTTTTTCAAAGCCACAACATTTTTTTTTAAACCGTTGATTTTTATGCTAGTCATATGGTTAACTTGTAAACAATTAGCAGTTAAATTAAACAGTCGCTAGGATTTTGCAAACCGCTCAGATTTTTTTTTCAAACCGCCAAGCACACGGTCACATTGGTGATCGCCGGCCAACCCCCAAGGGCTAAATTTTGCACCTGTTAAGCCTTAGAAGTGCCTAAAATAGGCCTTTTTAAAAAAAAATCATAACTTTTCACCAGGGCATCAAACTTTTGCAAACAAGATATCGTCAGAAAGTTGGTTCAATGAATTTCGCAATGGTGTAGGTGATTTTCTTTGATTTTTCCAATTTTTACTATTTTTTAGAGGTATATGTGCATTTATTACTTGTAATATGAATTTTGCAAATTTTTTTTTGCATGAGGAAATTTCTCAAAAAATGAATCTATTTGTTTAAATTTTGGCAAGCATTTTTTTGAAAATTGTAAAAATCGTTGTGTTATAAACAGTTGATTTGAGCTTGTCACTTGTGCAAATTGCAAAAATTATTCATTGTAATTTGTTGGAGGGTTGTAAATTCAATTTTAATAAATTTTGGTGGGTGAAAGGCACAGTTTAAGTGCCACATTGTCTTCTTTCTCTTGGTTTTCTTCTATCCAACATGGTAGATCTAAGGCAAATTGAACCACTCACTCCACACAATTATCATACATAGAAGCTAAAAATGTCTCAGTTTTTACAATCTAAGGGTCTATGGGAAATATTAGATGCAAAACAACTTGAATTCATAAGAGAATATGAAAAATTTACACATAAATGTAAAATGGATGAAGCGAAAGGGGTCATTGGCTTACATGTATCTGATAACTTGTTTCATATTGTGAAATGTAAAACAATTAAGAATGTTTGGGATAAGCTTGAAGGATTGAATGGTAAAGTCAATTAGTTCAAAATCCTGTAGCTTCAAGCAAATCTACGATCACTCTCTCTAGATGCATTTCCTTCAATTCAATATTTTCTTGCATAATTCAAGTTGATTTTGTCACAATTAAAAGGATGTGGGTATGATAAATTTAATGATGAATGTATCTTCTTAATTCTGACTAAGTTAAGAGGCCCTTATCAAGTGTTCTCTTCTTTCTATTCTACTATGGATTCCATGAGAAAAGATTATAAAATTCCTTTTTTGAGTTGTTTTGTGAGTGTCTTACTAGGGAGGAGGCCAAGTTGATTCAGTTGGATGCACTACCTAGTTCTAAGAATCATGCTCTAATGGCTCAATATTCCAAGGGGAAAGGAAAGAATAATAAGAAACCCAAGACAAAATCATCTTCATGTAGTGAGACTCCCTCCAAACCAAAGTCAAGGAACAATTAGAAGTCCACTTCACTTCTTCTTCTATCTCTAGATATTCTTCTTCCAAGTCCAAGAAAAAGAAAGGAGATCCTTGTTCATTTTGTGGTAAAACTGGGCATGATGAGGCTCATTATTTTAAGAGACTAGAAGCCTTGGAGGAAGCTATGAGGAAACACAACATTTCAGTGCCTAAGTCTTCTTCCATGGGTAAAGGGAAAGCTCTTTCAATATGAGCCATTCATTCATCTTTTGATAGTTGGATTCTTGATTCAGGTGCTTCACATCACATGACCAATTCACGTGATCTTCTTTATTATTCATACTTCTACTTATCATATTGTACTTAGGAACTCTTCACATATTTTAGTTTTGGGGATAGGCTCTGTTCAAATTCTTGATGGGTGCATTGAGGATGTTCTTCTTGTTCCTCATATTTCAGTGAATCTGCTTTCCATATATTAGATTTGTCATTATGGAGATGGGAATTCAGTTGAGCTTACTCCACAAAATGTGACGATTAGACAGTTACAAGATCCTAAGAGGGTTGTTGCTATAGGGATAGTTGATCATGAGAACCATTTGTATCGGTTTGATGGTTTTGAATCTTCATCGAGTTCATGTTTTGTCGCTCATGCTAATTCAATGAGCAAGATTTGGCATGAAATATTTGGGCACTTGAACTATAGATATCTTCAATAGATGCATACACATAACTTAGTGGTTGGTATTCTAAATATCTGCATAGATGGTGTTTGTCAAGGTTGTGTTCTTGGAAAGCAAAATCAAGATCCTTTTCCTAAGGGTGAAGCTACATGTGCAACCAAACCCCTTGAGTTGCTCCATAGTGATCTCATGTCATTTCCAACTCCTTTTTAGGGGCTAAGTATGTGTTCACTTTCATTAATGATTTTTCCCAACACACATGAGTCTACTTTTTGAAGCTCAAGAATGAGGTTCTCACCATCTCAAGACCTTCAAAACATTGTGGAGAAGTAGTCAAGTTTTTCTCTTTGACAGATACACATAGATAATGGGGGGGAGTATGTCAATCAAGAATTTTAGGAATTTTGCAATGAGCATGGTATTCTTCATAAACACATGGTTCCTTACACTCCTCAATAGAATGGTGTGGTGGAGAGAAAGAACAAGACTCTAAGGGAGATGGCCAATTATATGATTTAGTCTAGGTCCATGGCTCCAGTATTTTGGGCCCAAGCTATCAATTTTACCAATTATATTCAGAACCATATGCCCCAAAAGGTAGTGCAGAATAAGACTCTTGAGGAGGCTTGGTCTCATTGCAAGCCTAATGTATCCTTCTTTAGAGTATTCAGTAGTGAGGCTTGGGCATTCATTCCAAAAGGTCAGCATAAATCAATGGAGAAGAAGAGTCATCGATACATTTTTTTTGGCTATTGTGAGGATGTGAAGGCATACAGATTGTTTGATCTTGACACATGAGAGGTTCATTTTTTTCGTGATGTTCAATTTGTTGAGTCCTTCACCTAGAAAAATTCTCCTTTGACTTCTTCATCACAACCTACTCAATCTTCTTCAGTTGATGGTGTTTTTTTACTTGAGGAAGATTCTGATGATGGTCTTGATCCACCTCCTCCTAATTCACCCACTAGGCCACGATGGGCTCATGTTACTCTTGAGGAGGTTGGTCCTCTTGTTGGTGATCCCATAGACACTCACCACACTCATTCTCAAACATCAGGAATTAGTCTTTTGATTCATGTTGTTTTAGATAATCCTTAGAAGTTTTTAGATGCTTTAGGTATTCCAGAGTGGGATAGTGCTATGGCTGATGAGTATTCTTTCTTGATGATGAATCATACTTGGGATCTTGTACCTCTTCCTAAGGGAAGAAAGTTGGTTCAGTGCAAGTGGGTGTATCGTACTAGGTATGTAGATGGTTCCATTGACAACTACAAGGATCATCTTGTTGCAAAGGGTTTTTCATAGGTTGAGGGAATTAACTATTTCAAGACCTTTCCTCCTATTGCCAAGATGGATTCTATTCATCTTGTTCCTGCTATAACTACATCATAGGGATGGTCAGTGTATCAGATGGATGTGAAGAGTGCTTTCTTGCATGGGGATCTTCATGAGGAGATCTATATGGAGCACCCACCAAGTTTTGTGTAGGACTCTTCACTTGTTTACAAGATTTGATGTTCATTGTATGGTCTCAAAAAGGCCCCTCGGGCTTGGTATGAGAAGATGGATAGCTTCTTGCTTGCTTCCAGCTACACTCAGTTCCATTTCAATCCTATAGTTTATACTCAAAGACATGGAGATGATCTTCTCATTCTTGTTCTCTATGTGGATGATTTGATTCTCATAGGGAGTTCTACTTCCATGATTCAAAGTACATAGCAAGCATTGATGGAGCAATTTGATATGACTGACCTTGGTCTTTTGCATTACTTCTTTGGTCTTCAAGTTCATCAGAATTCTGAGGCGATCTTCATTTTCCAATAAAAGTATTCTCTTGATTTTCTTCAAATATTTGGCATGGTTGATTGCAAGCCTTCCCCCACTCCAGTTTAGTCAGGTGTTGTATTGTCTACTAGTTGCATTACTCCTACAATTGATCCTACCTTGTATCGGCAGTTGGTTAGTATTCTTTTGTACTTGACACATAGTCATCCTGATATTTTCTTTGCGGTTGGACTTGTCTCTCACTTCTCTCAGGACCTCATGAGATTCATTGGAAGGTTTACAAACATATCTTGAGATACATTCAGGGCACTACACATTTTTGCATTCATTATACATCAGGAGCATCTCAGATTGTGGGCTTCATTGACTCAGATTGGCTTGGTTATGTCAATGATCAAAAATCTACTTTTGGCTTTGTCCTTTGCCTTGGTTCTAGTCTGATTACATGGTCAAGAAAGAAGCAAACTACTATTGCATTATTATCGACAAAGGCTGAGTATCGAGGTGCAGTTCTTGCTAGTCAGGAGGTTTTGTGGCTTCGTCATTTGATGAATAAGTTTGGATTCCCTTCCACTTAGCTCACTACTCTTTTATGTGACAACCAGAGTGCAATCCATATCTCTCACAACCTAGTGGAGCATCAACATACTAAGCATATTGAGATCCACATGCACTTCATCAGGAAGCTCATCTAGGATGGTATTCTTAGCTTGGAGTATTTTCCTACAAATCAACAAGTTGTAGAAAACTTCACTAAACCTTTGGCTTTACCTCGATATCTTCAGTTGTGCTCGATGTTTGGGGTGAAGGAAGTTTTCCTTAGGGGGTCTTGATGAGTCCTTCCTTCTTCAGTTTTCTTTGTAGGTTTTTCTCTCTTTTGGAGAGGAGTTTTCTCCCACAGGGTTTTTCTCCTTTTCTCTGCTTGTGAGATATTTTTTTGTTTTGTACATGGGTACGTCATCAAGCATTATCACTGGGACCCATCTTTTGCATTTTGCATTGGTTTTTTCCTCCCTAAGTTGCACTTAAGGGGGGGTGTTGGTGTGAATAAAGTCTTGTACATAGTTAGTTCTTTACTAGGGACTTAGGGGACTTAGTTCACATGTTAAGTATACTTAGGATATAAGATTTCTTCTAGAAGTCTTACTTCTATTATCTAGACTTTACATTATCTTAGGTAGTTATGAGTTAGTTGTCTCATGTGATAGGATTAAGAAAATTGTCATGATCTTGTCCTATCCTATCTCTCACCCTTGCCTTTATCAGCAAGGCATCTCTAGAATATTTTGCATATTGATCATATTGTAATTTTTATTTGGTGGAATAACATCTTCCATTGTTGCTTCTCTCTATTTCTTGTGGAGGTTATTTGGTGTTGTAGATTGAAGATCTTGGTTGCTCACTTCAACAAAATTCTCCATTATCAATTCATTTCCAACGATAGGAGTTGAGCCAAGATGGTGTAGGTGTTGGAAGTTTGTTTGTTATTAAGGAGATTGTTAGAGATTTGACTTGGCAACATGAGCATGATATATAGCATGAAAAGATTGTTGAGTGGGGAGTTTGATGAAGGTTGATGAGTGTAGATACCTAAAAATTTCTCAATGGATCACATTGTCTAACTAACATCATTCCGTCCTCAAACTCATCCTCTTTTTGCTTGTTTAATTAAATAAGCCTAATTATTTAATTAAATGCCTTATTTTTACCTATTAATCTAATTGACCTAATTGGGTTAATTCACCCCCTCTCACGTTGACATTTCATCCGATTTAATTAAATAATGTAAATTATTAATTTTAACCCTAAGTCCTCTTATTTAATTAAATAACATAAACTATTTAATTAAATATCATATTTGCATCTCCTTTTCATTAAATAAATCAATAATTTAATGAATATCCTCACATTCCTCATCTTGCACATTCAAATTTAGTTTTAATTAACTAAATTTTTAATTTCCCTCTCATCCACTTGCATAGGGAATATTCCAAAGGAATATTCTCCTATTTTTCTCCAAAAAAAAGGTAATGATTACTCCAAACAAACTTTTAAACAACTTTTCAAAGTTGTTGCAAAGTGTATTTGTTTGCATGATTGTGAGACCTTGATCTTTTCTTGATCCATGTGATCTTTGATTCTCACCCATTGATGAGAATCCTTGATCCATGTTTCATCCTCCTTTCATTTGTGACCATTGATAGATCAAACCAATCTCATCCATTGCTTTTTCATTTGTTCTCCATTAAATCAATTATTTAATGAATATCATATAATTCCCACGATTTGTATAATTGAAACTTTGTTTTAATTATCAAATTACTAATTCTTCCACTTGCAAGGGAATATTCCTCCTTTGCACATTCCTCCAAAAGGGGAATATTCGAATGAAATATTCCTTCCCCTTTTGCACAATTAAACTTTGTTTTAATTTGCAAAATATCTATTTCCTCACCCATGAGAATATTTCAAAGAGTATTATTTCTCCTCACTCATTTGAAAAAGGGAATATTCTTACAAAAATTCATGTTCAAGCTAACTCAAAACTTCATGTGTAAGTTAACTCAAAAATTCTTGTGCAAGTTAACTTGTGACCTCTTGTACAGGTTAAAAGTGTGTTTTTTTGAAGGAATGAGAACCCTTGATTAAATATCAACTTGCATTCTCATCCCTTGATGAGAATCCATGATCCATGCCTCCAACTTCTTCCATCCTTGACCATTGATTAGCCTTTTTGATCTTAACCCTTCATTTCTCATTTGCTTTCCTATAAATAGGTTACTATTTGGAGACAAATGGATCCATCTTTTAACAACAAACTTATGATGTTAAAATAATTTTCACTTGCACTCACATTTAACATCATTTTAGCTTTATTTACTTGCATATTAGCTTAGCTTGCATTAATGGTTTCCATGATAACATAGATGCATACATTTAGCTTATTTTGTTAATTAGGATTTTAATCTTTTGAAGCTTGCATACATTTAGAGTAGATTTGCATACACCCATATCAATCATCTTAGCATATATCATGTTAATTTAGTATTTAAATCATGTTTTATCACATATCTCTCATGATTTCATTAGTTTTCTTCAACAAAACTGATTGACACAAGCTCATTGTCCAAGGGATTGGGAAAGGTTCACCATTCCACATAAATGTGACACCACTCCCCTAGTAGGATAAGTTTCAATGTCTTAGATTAGAGGTTTGTCAAGCTTTCATGATTTAGAATGTTAGTTTTAATGGCTTCTTTGTCTTTGTTTACAGTGAATGATCTTATTGGGATTGATGCTTAGTGGGTTAAATATGCCTCGAATTTGTATGGATTAGGTGTAGTTAACCTATACTAATGACATTGGTCACAATGAGAATGATAGTATTTGGTTTTTTCATTGATGGTAACCCATCACAGAGATGCATAAGTATTGGTTCGGAGAAGACCAAATGGTTTGATATTTTCCCAAGTCCCAGAGTACAATTTTCAATGTTCAGTGAACCAGTTTTGAGGTTTGCATTGCTCTTCTATGAAGAATATGGTTATGCGGTTTTGAGGTAATAGTGATGCATGTTGGAATTGTCTAAATCTAGAGTTTCATGACTTGATGTCTTCCACAATCGAAGATAGTGTTGACATAGTATCGACTCTGGAAATGGTAGAGTTATAGTGAATACATTATATTCTAGAATGCTCCGTATTCCACCATAAATGAATATTTTTTTGTGTGGATTTGAGGAAGTGTTTTTGGATGTCAGTAGTGTGTATGCTCCAAGTGGAAAGTGTTTTGATGGTCTGTTTGTCGAGTTGTGAGTGAACAATTGGTTCATTTTGTTATTACTTCACCATTTTTGCTATCTGATGTCAACCTAAGTATTTTGGGGTTATACGGAGTTGAGTTGTGTAAGGAGCAGATTAATGGGAGCAACTATAGGTCATGCCAACCTATTATAATGTGTTACACATTTGGGTTCCTTTCACAAGGCATGTATGTTGATGTTGTGGGCCGATAGGTTATGTGGTGCATGATACATCTAATTAGGCCGACCTAATTGATTTTTTGGGTTGTTGTGGTATATATACAAGATTGATTCATTGTGCAAAGGTGGTGAATAGAGTGTGTAGTGTGTGTTGTGAGATATGTGGTGCAGAGAAGTGCAAAGTGAAATTATGGTGAAGTATGAAGTGTGTTAAGTCAATTTTTTGAGCCTAGTTAGAACTGTCTTCGACATGTTGTAGATGCATTGTAATAAGTTCAATCTCTAGAAGTGAGCCACCCTATTTTATATCTTAGTAGTGAGCCATTTATTATATTCTCTAGACAGTGAGTCCTACTGGCAGTGAGCCATTCTATAATATATTGTAATTGGTTATAATATATTGTGAGCTAATCCTCACTGTGGTTTTTCCCTTCTTGGGTTTTCCACATAAAATCTGGTGTTCTTGTGTTCCTTGATCTGAAGCATGCTTTATATGTTCCTTTCATTTAATTCAAGTTGAATATGATTCTTTGTATGAATGTTTGAATTGAAAAAGTAAATTAGTGTTAATGAATACTGATTCACTCCCCTTTCAATATTTCAAGTGTTCAACAATCTATATTAGATCTTGGTTCCTTCAATTGGCTTGATCATTGAGGTAGATCTTGGAGGTTGAAAATGTGGCTAAAAGGAAGTATCCTATTCCTCCAAAAGAGATTATCCATAAAGGGTTTACTGAAGAATATTGTGAGGTTGATATGAAAGGAGAACTCAAATTATCCCTTGATGATTTGGATCAAGCAAAAGCTGAGAATAAAGATCTAAAAAAGGGTCTTAATGATTCAAATGAGTGTATTAAGAAGTTGAGAGAGAAACTCAAGAAAGCTACAAAAAGATTCAATGAAATGATTGAGCAGCTCAAGCAATCAAATGAGACAATCACCAGTTTGAAAGTGCAAGTTGAAGAAGGAAAAAGAGTTGAAGACTGTCTGAATACCAAACTAAAAGAAAAATCTGAAGAATGTTCAAATCTTGAACAAGAGATTGTAACCTTGATCTATTAGATTTGGAGAAAGCAAAGAATCAAGAGGACAAGTTCAAGAATATTTCCACAATACTTGATGAGATGATTGCAAATCAAAAGTCTTCTAACGACAAAGAAGGTTTAAGGTTTGAGAAATGAGAAAGTTCAAAGGAAAATCAAGCTCCAAACAATGTTGAAAAAAATAATGACAAGAAGAACAATGTTAAACAGATCTAGAACCAAAAGAAATAATTCAAAAGGGCTCCTATCATACAACCTGCTACACAAAGGTATTCATCTTTTAATGGTTACTATTATTCCCACAATAAATTTTCACATAGAGTTGTAGAGTGTAGAAGCATAATGAATCAAAATGTTCAATCCTTTCCCAGTCATTGTTTTGCATGCAATAGATTTGGTCATAAAGCTAGTGAATGTAGAAATCAGATGATGAGTGGTTACAATAATGAAATGATGTTTTGATCTTTTAATGTCTACTTTTATGTACATGTAATGGATTTGGGCATGAGTTTTGAATGAAAATCTAGAATGGATAGAAGTAAGCTTGTTCAAAAAGGTGTCATATGTCACAATTGTAACAAATCAGGACACATTGCTAAGTTTTGTAGATCTAAGAATGTGAAACCCTCTATTTCATAAAAGAAGAAGAATGATCTAGTAAAGAATATTGATCTAGTTGAAATGAAGAAGGAAATGAATAATATTTGGAAGAAGAAAGATGAGAATTAAATAAAGAACGAGTCTGTGCCAGCTCCTAGTGCAGATGTTTCCTCCAGAAACTAGATGAAGAGCTTCGGATTAGGGGGAGTTTTAATTGAAAATCCTTAAGCCCTTACCAAAGTAATGGTGTTAATGTCTTCAACACACTGGTACATGTGTATATTAACATGGTTGATCTGCTGATGGTATTTCTGGTATGAAATTTCCTGTTGCAGGGATCTGTGGAGTGATTGAAGGTGACCGTGTCAACACAATGAGGGTTTTGCCAACTTTTTGACCTAACTTTATTCACTACAATCAATGTATTTTAGGTCATTGAAAAAGTGTTTGTGTGATTTCACATATGATGAAGTAATTTGTAATTGATCATTTGAAGAGTGAAGAGTAGAGCAAAGGCGATTTGAACCATTTGGTGTATTGTACGAAACCCTAACCAATGAAGAATTCCAAAGGTATTTACAGTTTCTTACTATACTCTAGTTTTAGAAGTGATTCAATATGTTTACTACATAATTAGATGTGTTGGAATGTCCAAGACCTAAGTTCATGAAACATCCATTTAAATCCATGAAAATGGATCCGAAAGGCACATTTTTGAGGGTTCCATATGGTGTGATGCACATAGAGGATGTTTGAATCTACATTCACACAAAAATGGAAGAATATGATCATTTGAAGATTGTAAAATATTGGGTAAATGATTTTTTGGAAATGAATGCCTCAATCAATACAGGCCGAAACCTCTTTAGGAGCCAAGTTGGTGTGACAGCTCTCATGTCTGGCCGACAAGCAGTTTGTATCATCATGTTTTGAATAGGTCGCTGTGACCTAGCTTTTGTCTTGCCGAACACTTATTCTTTGGAGCCTTCGCTATGACATAGTGTATTCGCTATGACCTCTTATCACATGGAGTTCTTTGGCCGACATGCCATTCAATTGTAAATCGGGGAGACTTATGACAACCACGGGCTTCGGGATAACCCATGTCTGTTTGGTGAGAAGTCTTAGCGAACGATGAAGGTCACGTCGACAGGGACACATACAAACATTCATTGGAGTAACTCAAAGCGATCGGGGAAAGGTCTTGGTGAGAGTGTTAAGTCTTGCCGACCGTTTGGTGTTTGGTGTAACACAAAGGATCTCAGAGAGAGGTCTTAGCAATTAGAGAATGTCTTGTCGATAACCTATGGCTATCGGGGTAACTCAAAGGTCTCAGGGAGATGTCTCAATGAACATTGAAGGTTTTGCTGACGGAAACACATTTGAAGTCTTCGGTATAGGTCTTGGCGAAGTGTTGGTCATTGTTGTAACACGGTGGTTTCGGTAAGAAGTCCCAGCGACTTTGGTGAGTCTTGCCGATGATGAAGAGTCTTTGGAATAGCTTAGAGATCTCGGAGAAACCTCTTGGTGAAGGTGTTAAGTCTTTCCAACTGTTCTTTGAAGCTCGGTATGACAAATGACTTCAATATAACATTTGGTGACTCACTATGATCTCCTGGTGAAAGCGATAGGTATGGGCGATTGTTTGGTGATTTGGCGCAACATGTGAAAGCTCGTTGAAACGTCTTGGAGATATCGAAATGGAGTCTATGTGGCATCGGCGAGACACTGTTAGTGTCTCACCGAGATGCCAACATAGTGTGATTTCTCTTGAAGCCATTTGACCGTGTGAGACTTTCTGATGTGGCATCTCGTGGACGAATAAGAGGAGCCGAATGTGAACAGTTAGCAGTTAGTTCATTGTGACAGTTTTGTGAAGAAGCTCAACAGTCAGGGAATGCCATGGATATAGTTTGGAGTGGTAGACGCTTGGGGGTTTAATGGTTGGTTGGTTGAATCGACAGATTGTTGAGTGATTGTATCAGTGGATGAATTCTATTATGTAGACTGTAACGTAAAGATTCCTATGCAAGATTGTTAATGGTGAATGCTGCTGTAAACATACACTAGAAAGATAAGTCTAACATTTGTATGTAATCTTGATTACTGTAATACAAAGTGATTTCTCTTAGTGTGGTGGGTTTTTCTCCCATAAGGGTTTTCCCACGTATATCTGGTGTTCATGTGTGATTGTCAAATACTCTATTTCTGTTATCTATTTTATAGTGCATCTTAATTGGACTATAATTGTAAATTTTAAAGTGTATTTGCATTCTTCCCTGAGGTATTGACGTTAGGAGAATTGTTTTCCGCATCTAATTTTTCTTTCAAGTGGTATCAGAGCCTGGCCAGTTGTGTTATCCTTGTGGGTACGTTGGGTTTTTTGTGTCAATTCTGTTTAGTGGGAGTCTTGTAGAGTTTGTTATTTCTGATTATAGGTTGAGATGGCTAGCACGTTTGGGAAGATTTTAATAGAGAAATTCAATGGCAGTAACTTTGAGTTGTGGAAACTCAAGATGGAGGATCTCTTGGTGGATCGTGACCTTTGGATTGCTGTGTCTAAAGCGAAACCTATAGGCATGAAGCAAGAAGATTGGGACCTTGTAGATAGGAAGTCTAAGGGGATGATAAGGCTCTGTTTGGCAGACTCAGTGCTTCTGAATGTGCATGAGGAGAAAACTGCATCTACCTTGTGGAAGAGACTGGCATCTATTTATCAGGGGAAGTCCTTGGTGAATAAACTGTTCCTGAGGAAGAAGCTGTATAGTTTGAGAATGCAGGAAGGTGGGTCTGTAGCTGATCATTTGAATGCATTTAATATGTTGATTGCTCAATTGACATCTGTTGGTGTGAAAATTGAAGAAGAGGATTGCTGTATGCTTCTACTATGTTCTTTGCCAGACTCATGGGATCATCTGGTGATGGCTATTGGGAGTACAACATCAAATTTCAAGATGGAAGATGTTGTTGCATCTTTGTTGTTAGAAGAGATGAGAAGAAAATCTTCTAAGATGGCGAAGGAAGCTCTTACT
The DNA here is from genome assembly GCA_007258455.2 of Sequoia sempervirens. Classification (NCBI taxonomy): domain Eukaryota; kingdom Viridiplantae; phylum Streptophyta; class Pinopsida; order Cupressales; family Cupressaceae; genus Sequoia; species Sequoia sempervirens. The sequence continues at coordinate 24,508,680 of VDFB02056351.1, forward strand.
GTCAGAGGAAGACCGAAAGAGAAAGGCAAGACGAAGGACAAGAAGTCCAAATCAAAATTAGAGGGGAGATCAAAGTCTCCTGGAAAGAAGTCCAAGTTGAAATACTGGAACTGTGGGCAACCTGGTCATGTCCGAAAGGATTGTAAAGAGGAGAAAAAGAAAAAGAAGAAGAATTCTTTTGACAATGAATCTTCTCACAGTGATGGTGACGCCTTCATTGCAACCTTGGCTACATAGGCATCAGATAATGTTTGGCTAATTGATTATGGAGCATCCTTCCACATGAAATATCACAGAGAATGGTTCACAAAGTATGAAAAATACAATGGTGGAAAGGTGTACTTGGCAAGTGATTCAACTTTGGAAATTGTTGGCCGTGGAAGAGTCAGAATACAATTCCTCGATGGCAAGGTGAAGGGAATCAATAATGTAATGTATATACCAGGTCTGGATCGAAACTTACTTTTTGTAAGTATGCTAAATGATATTGGAGTACAAGTCACATTTTTTGGGAATGGTTGCAAGATGACTAGAGGTTCAATGGTGCTGGCTAGAGGTGCTTGAATTGGTACCCTATACAAGCTGGATGCACATGTTGTTCAATGTAACAGTGTCTCTGAAAAGTCACTGAAAGCTGCTCATGGAGGTAAAGAGGGAACTATCCCTAATTATGTAAACTCTATGGAAGTAAAACTTCCAGCAGAGAAGAATATGCTCTGGCATCATAGGTTAGGCCACATAGGAGAGAAAGGTTTAAAAACTTTGAAGAACAAAAACCTGGTTGAGGGGCTTGAAGATTGTAATCTTGAATTTGAATTTTGTGAACACTGTATATATGGAAAGCAGCACCATGTTTCATTTTATTCTAATCCTCATAAATCTTCTGGTTTGCTAGATTATATTCATTCGGATGTGTTTGGTCCAGTGGATGTTCCTTCGTTGTCTAAGTCAAGATACTATGTGTTGTTCATTGATGATTATTCAAGAAGAGCATTTGTTTATTTTCTGAAAAGTAAATCAGAAGTATTCAGTCAGTTTAAAGAATTTAAAAATCTTGTTGAAAATCAAACTGGTAGAAAAATAAAATGCTTGAGGACTGATAATGGCGGTGAATTCTGTTATGATGAATTTGAAAGATACTGTAAAGACCATGGAATTAAAAGAGATAAGACTACTCCTTATACTCCACAACAGAATGGATTTGTAGAAAGGTTCAATAGGACAGTGATGGAGAGAGCACGAAGTATGCTCAATAGTGCTGGCTTGGAGGAGAAGTTTTGGGCTAAGGTTGTATCTACTGCATGTTATTTAATTAATTGGTCTCCAAATTCTGCTCTTGTTGAGAAAACACCTTTGGAAGCGTGGTTTGGTAAGAAGCCCTCTCTAAGACATATTCGAGTCTTTGGCTGTGAGGCATATGCATATGTGCTAGATGTAAAAAGATCTAAATTGGAGAACAAGGTTGTCAAGTGTATTTTTATTGGCTATAGTGCTATCATAAAAGGATACAAGCTTTGGAATCCTAAAACAGAAAAGGTTGTATACAACAGAAGTGTAATCTTTCGTGAGCTGAAACCTTCCACCTTGGATCTGCAGTCAGAGACAAAGTCTGAAAACAATAAGGATGTAGCATTAATTCCTCCTACACTAGAGAAAGAGGAATTGAAAATTCAAAATGAACCTAAAACTGAGGAGAGCTCAAGCAGTTCTAAAAGTTCTGAAGAAGAAGAACCTCAACCTCAACCAGTGAGGAGGTCAACCCGAGAAAGGAAATAACCAGATAGGTATGGGTTCTCATTGATTGATTCTACTTGTGCCTATGCTTTAATTTCTAGCACTAATGAGCCTAGGACTGTAAAAGAGGCATTTAAAATATCTGATTCAAACTCTTAGTTGGAAGCCATGGAAGAAGAGATGGCATCATTAGAAAAGAATGATACCTGGAGTCTGGTGCCCTTGCCTGAAGGCAGAAAACTTGTGGGCTGCAAATGGGTATTTAAGAAAAAGATTGGTCTGGATGGCAGTGTAGAAAAGTATAAGGCAAGACTAGTTGCAAATGGTTATTCCCAAGTCGAGGGAATTGATTATGGGGAAATATTTTCACCTGTAGCTAAGCTGACGTCCATTAGATTTCTTTTGTCACTTGCAGCTACATATGAATTAGAGGTAGAACAGATGGATGTGAAGATAACATTTATTTATGGTGATCTTGAAGAAGATAACATTTCTTCATGGTGATCTTGAAGAAGAAATCTATATGTTCCAGCCTGAGCACTTTGTTGAAAAAGGTAAAGAAAAACTGGTATGCAAATTAAAGAAGTCTCTATATGGGTTAAAGCAGTCACCTAGAATGTGGTACCAGAAATTTGATACTTTTGTATTGTCTTTGGGATTTGTGAGATCAAAATCTGATCACTATGTATATTATAAAGCTGAAAGTGATCGAGTGCTTGTTATTGCTCTCTATGTTGATGATATGTTGTTCATAGGCAATAGTAAGCTAATGATTTTTGATCTTAAGTCTCAGTTGTCTGCTAAGTTCGAAATGAAGGATCTTGGTGCATCAAGGTATATTCTGGGGATGGAGATAACCAGGGATAGGAAGAATAGAAAGCTTTGGCTCAGTCAGAGTAAGTATGTCAGGACTGTTCTTGAGAGATTTTGTATGAATGATTGCAAACAGTTAGTTGTTCTAGTCATGCAGGGAACAAAGCTATCTGTTGAGGACTGTTCAAAATCTCCTACTGAGATGGAGGACATGACCAGTGTACCCTATGCTAGTGCTGTAGGCAGTCTCATGTATGCAATGGTCTGTACAAGGCCAAAAATTTCCTAAGCAGTGGGAGTACTTAGTCAATTTATGGCTAATCTAGGAAGAACACATTGAGATGCTGTAAAGAGAGTTTTCAAATATTTGAAGGGCACTTCAAATTTTCCTTTGTGTTACCATGAGAACTTGGTTGAATCACAAAGGACTCTTAGTATTCAAGCCTATGTGGATTCTGATTGGGTAGGGGACATTGACAATAGGAGGTCCACCAGTGGATACATTTTCATGATGAATGGTGGTGCAGTGAGTTGGATGAGCAAGCGACAGGCTGTAGTCGCTTTATTCACTACAGAGGTTGAATACATGGCAGTTACTCATGCTTGTAAAGAAGTTTTTTGGTTGAAACATTTTTGTTCTAACATTGGTTTTTATGCAGGGGAAATAACAAATTTCTGTGACAGTCAGAGTGCAATTTGTCTGGCAAAGAACCCTACTTTCCATGCCAGGACAAAACATATTGATGTACAGTACCACTTTGTACGAGATATGGTTGAGGATGGAAAGGTCAGTTTGGAAAAGGTTGATACTCTAGAGAATGTTGCAGATTCATTGACGAAGCCAGTGAGCACAGACAAGTTCAGGTGGTGTTCCAGTTCAATGGGCCTTAGTGCCCATGATTTTCAGTAACTTATGTTGTGCTCTGGAGGTGCCTGTATGATCTTCGTCAAGTGGGAGATTGTTGGAAATGTATGCCTCAATCAATACAGGCCGAAACCTCTTTAGGAGCCAATTCAGTGTGACAATTCTCATGTCTGGCCGACAAGCAGTTTGTATCATCATGTTTTGAACAGGTCGCTGTGACCTAGCTTTTGTCTTGCCGAACGCTTATTCTTTGGAGCCTTCGTTGTGACATAGTGTATTCGTTATGACCTCTTATCATGTGAAGTTCTTTGGCCAACAGGCCATTCAATCGTAAATCAGGGAGACTTATGACAACCACGGGCTTCAGGATAACCTATGTCTGTTCGGTGAGAAGTCTTAGTGAATGGTGAAGGTCACGTCGACAGGGACACATCCAAATGTTCATCGGAGTAACTCAAAGTGATTGGGGAAAGGTCTTGGTGAGAGTGTTAAGTCTTGTCAACCGTTCGGTGTTCGGTGTAACACAAAGGATCTCAGAGAGAGGTCTTAGAGATTGGAGAATGTCTTGCCGATAGCCTATGGCTATCGGGGTAACTCAAAGGTTCTGGGGAGATGTCTCAACAAACGTTGAAGGTTTCACCAATGGAAACACATTTGAAGTCTTCGGTATAGGACTTGGAAAAGTGTTGGTCATCGTTGTAACATGGTGGTTTTGGTAAGAAGTCCCAACAACTTTGGTGAGTCTTGCCGATGATGAAGAGTCTTCGGAATAGCTTAGAGATCTCGGAGAAACCTCTCGATGAAGGTGTTAAGTCTTTCTGACTGTTCTTTGAAGCTCGATATGACAAATGACTTCGGTATAACCTTTGGTGACTCGCTATGATCTCCTGGCGAAAGTGATAGGTTTGGGCAACTGTTTGGTGATTCGGCACAACATGTGAAAGCTCGTTGAAACATCTTGGCGATAAGGTTAAATCTTGGCGATATCGAAATGGAGTCTATGTGGCATCGGCGAGACACTGTTAGTGTCTCACTGAGATGCCAACATAGTGTGATTTCTCTTGAAACCATTTGACTATGTGAGACTTTCTGATGTGGCATCTCACGGATGAATAGGAGGAGCCAAATGTGATCAGTTAGCAGTTGGTTCATTGTGACGGTTCTGTGAAGAAGCTCGACAGTCAAGGAACGCCATGGATATAGTTTGGAGTGGCAGACGCTTGGGGGTTCGATGGTTGGTTGGTTGAATCAACAGATTGTTGAGTGATTGTATCAGTGGATGAATTCTATTCTGTAGACTGTAACGTAAAGGTTCCTATGCAAGATTGTTAATGGTGAATGCTGCTGTAAACAGACACCAGAAAGATAAGTCTGACATTTGTATGTAATCTCGATTACTGTAATACAAAGTGATTTCTCTTGGTGTGGTGGGTTTTTCTCCCGTAAGGGTTTTCCCACGTATATCTGGTGTTCATGTGTGATTGTCAAATACTTTGTTTTTGTTATCTATTTTATACTGCATCTTAATTGGACTGTAATTGTAAATTTTAAAGTGTATCTGCATTCTTCCCTGAGGTATTGACGTTAGGATAATTTTTTCCGCATCTAATTTTCCTTTCATGATTTGATAGGATATTACTTTGAATTGAAAATTGAACTTGGAAATTTGATAGAGAAGAAGCTAGATGTATGGAACAACTTTCCAATTTTTTGTCATGAGGATGAATGGGTTTAATATGTGTTGATCTGAATTTATGATAAATTTATGTGGCTAGATGTTGCATATGATCAACAAGAAAGCTATCAAGGCAGTTATTGGTTTGTGCTTGAATGGGCTCATACCAATGATGAAGTTTGTGAAGAATGAGATGGTAACGAAGCTCACTAGTGAAAAATTTGATAAGCGTTCCCTAACAGTGAAGGACATTGACGATCTGGTGGTTAACTATGCATCGATGGTGATCAAATATAAGATCTATTATACAAATAGAGAGAAATCTATGTCGGCTACTGCCATTCATACTTCTCACTAGATGGAAAAGGAAGGTTTAGATATTGATCTATGTGAAATCTTGAGATAATAGCTAATGAAGAATCTGTTAGAACTGTAAAATTTGAAAATTTATAGTTGTCTATACTCATAAATTTTTTCCAAAGAAGCCCATATTATGAGTATAAAATTGTTGTAATATGCTTTACATAATATATTCGCCCATGTCAGTATTTATCATTTGGTCCCATAGAATTCACCTAGTCCTGAGCATTTGAATATATGAAATCATATCAGGATGAGATGATGTGGGTCTCCCCGATCCATAAGTCATTTTATACTAACACATATTTTTCAGTATATCAGCAGGAGGTCAAGAATGTCAAACCGATAAAATATCATTTAAGGATACATGTCGGGAAGATGCAGTTCACAGTCTCAAATGAAAAATAGATTCTATCGACGAGATAATAATCATCGGGGTGACAGTGAGAAGTCATATTGAGCTTATATATATCCTACTGCTCGAAGCACAAGGAAATATGTCCGCCAGACAAGCACCATCGAAGTGAAATTCCTAAAGTCAGCCTGAGACATTCATCCAGTCTTGCCGATGAAGCAGAGGAGGATTTTGTTGGTAGGATAATGCTATCGGGATGAGTTCAAGATGTCCCACCGACCCTCCATGACACACCAACGAAATTATATTGGTAAGGGAATTGGCGATATGTGTGGAGGGAATGACCATCAAAAATACATGATTCATGGTCTCGTCGATGAAGAAATGCATCGGCGAGATGGACTTTAGTGGAGAGAGATAAGAAGGTCATACTGAGTGTAGTTCCATCAGCAAGAAAACCATTATGTCTTAGCGATCAGAATTGATGAGGAAAACATACCGACAGGATTGGCTTGGGGATATTGTCGATAAAGAACAAAGGAAATATCTCGACAAGATACATATCTTTGGAGTAAGTTGAAGACTGTCTGCCTGACCTACTAAGTCATAGCGATAGGTTTTTATCGGTGGGAGTTATAGCGATATACTTGAGACCAAAGGGATAACTCTCGAGGAGACTCATAGCGTCGGTGAAACTACAGGACATCTTAGGGATATATGATCTATTGATAGAGAAGATACGATGAATCAAAGTAACTGTTGGGGAGAATCAAAGTGTCAAGGAAACTACAAGATGTCTTAGTGGGTGTTTAATGAACGTTGGTAAAAGCCCAAATAAAAGGATCGCCCAAGATTTGAAAATTTCTTGCCGACAATATTACATGATGTGACAGTGAAAGTTTTGAAAAAACCTGCTACACTCGTGTTTCGGCTAAAATATTAATGGTGCCACGGAGCATAAGTAACTTCATGAATTAAGGAAAATTCAATTGAAAACATTATTGTGGAATTGATAGCGAAGGAAGCAGAGGGACGAACAAAGAATCAGGGCATTCTCTCAGCTCAAAAGTTTCAAGCAAAATACAGTAACTTCTTCATACCTTAATTTTTGCAATTTTGAAGAATGGAAGCCACTAGTTCAGGAAAATCAAAGGGTAGAAAACATGGGGAAAGTAGTCAGTCCAAAGGGAAAAAATAGAAAACCGAAGTTGAGCCAGAGGGCACTGAGCGGAAGCTAAATCAAGATCTCTTTGACCAATTACCTGGCTCTGGACCTAAAGCCAAACGATCTGCACAACCTAGGGTAGAAGTGGATAAATTAGATAACAAGTGTAAGCTCATAGGAGATATTTGGACTCCAATAAGAGGTTATGAACTGTTTAGCTTTCATTACTATAAGAGGAATCATTTTGGACCAGTATGTAACCCATGGAAGCTTAATCTGGGAAAGCTAGTTTGCCCTAATGTTTTTGTCAATGTAGAATTGGTGAGATTGTTGGCCGCCCATTATAATTCGAAACTCAAAGCTATATGTGACCCATATGGGAAACCATTGATACACATATCAGAAGATGTGATAGGTGAGGTTTTCAATTTGGAAGGGGTATGTAACAAAAAAATCATATGTGAAGAATTAGAAAAGGAATTCAGGAGGATGGACACAATTTATAAAGGATGGAGATTGCCATTGCACAAAATTAGACATGGCGGCAAACCAATTCCGCTAGAAGATAGTGAGGGACCCCTGTTCCATGTTGATCTTTTTGAGCCCTATATGAAATACACTTATTTCTCTATAAGTCAAGTATTGGGAATGGAATTCCCTGAATATATGACAATTGTGCCCATGATAATTTCAACAGATATCCGGTATCACAACTCTAGACCTTTTGATTATGCCTCATGCATTTTTAAGGGGCTTGATTCTGGGTTGATGACAGTAAAAAGTGGAGCCTCTATCTTACATCTTAGGCATTATTCGCTGTTGATGCATATAGTGTTATATTTTGGAGAGGAATTAGGGTTGTGGCCTCAGGAGATGAGAATTTCACAATTCGACAAGGAAGGCATGTCATTACCTGTTCAATTATGGACTGTTGTTTGGGACAATAGGTTTTCTAATTCTAGTTTTGTACACTTTGAGGAGTATTTTGTAAAGACATTGTACAAATTCTATAATCATCCATGTGCTTATTCTTTATCTGATGAGATAAAGAGGTTTCTCAGGCCTAAGGACTTCAATGGGCCAGTTAGTCACAATTGGGGGGATTGGTATTGCTTGGAGGATGCCACCATGATTAGGGTTTATGGATTTGAGGATGCCTCGTTCATTTTGCCTAAAACAGTTCCGGACAGGATTGCATACCTGGAAATTGTCAAGAAAATGGACTTTTCCAGTGTCATGAATTTGAGTTCTTTTGGAAGGCAGGCTTTTATGCCTAGTACACTATGCTTCGGTGATTTCACTGTATTGGCGAAGGAAGGGTACAAATTGATTCTTGATAAGCTATTGCAATAAAACATGAAAAGAGGACCACCGAGAAAGAATTTTGATCCAGAAGGATATATCAATTTTTCTAAACAAAAGATAAACTTTGGAGGGTATCAACATGTGCCCTATCAATTTGATGATATGATCAGGAACTTGGAAGACAAAGAAGCAGAAATGGTGGTTGAAGAATATAATCAAGGATTGCAAGATACAAAGTTTTTATCTTCTAGGGAAGAGGCATCTGAGGCTAATGTGCCATAGGGTCAACCCAATAAGATGTCAAGATTGAGAACTCAGGATTACACCTGCCCTGCCAGGGAATTGAGTGCTGAAGAGAGTATAGATATAGATGCAAGGCATGTAGAGTATAAGTCATTTGTAGCAGATAATGAATTTATAAATTCTCCATAATTTAAAGCATTCTTATATAAACAAAAAGGAAAAGAGAAGAGAAATGGTTGACAATGTTACACCAAGTAATGAAGAACAATTACTGAATGACCTAAAGATGAGTGTGGACAGAGAGATGGCGGGTATGACCCCTGAAAAGAGAAGGAAATGTTAGAAAGTGTTGTGTTATGATTTTTCCAGGGTTAGATCTCAATTATGCATTGCTCTTTGATAGTTTCTTGAAGAACAGTAATGCTACACACAAGCTCATCCCGAAAAAGGTGACAAAAGTATATGCAGGGTCAAAATACAATCCAGATGAAGGGTCATTAATGATTTGGGCCTTGTATCCACCTCACAAGAAATCATTTGTCATTGATACTGAGAAGGAATTTGAGCATGTTATGAATCTAAACGTTGGGGAGGTTGATCCTGTGGCAACAACAAAGATTGGGATCAACGTAGCAAAACTGAACAAAGCTGAAATACAGATGTTGATCAAGAAAAAGAAATGTACAAAATGAATAATGAAAGAATGTTGAGAGAAAATGACCGCTTGAAATATCTATTAGGAGTTACAATGGGATCAACCAAGATGCTCACCCATGGTGAAAGTTCACAAGCAAAAGATCACTGGGAAGGATCAAGTGCATATTCTCAAGGGAAATATGACGCACTTGTAGTAGTAATCAAGAAAAGACAAGCCAGTCTAACAACTTGCTTGAATAATCTCTGGGGAGTTCACTCACATAATTCTGCCACATTACAAGAACATGAGAGAATGGATGTTAGGATTCTGGAGAAGCTCCAGGAAATAAAGCAAAGGGATGCTCTTGATAATGCAACAATTGAGGCTGCAAATCATCTTATGAACAAACACAAGGGCTTCTTTGAAGAATTGCAAGGGGATGCGCATGGATTAATGGATGCCACCAAAAAGGGATTGACTGCATTCTTTGATGATAGAGGAAGATTAAAAGAAATGACTAGGTGGAAGGATGAAAGTGAGTCCATATTGCAAGAAATTTTGAAGACAGCTACCACAGAAGATACAAAACTGGATGAAGCATGCGAACAGAATGAAAAGATGGTGAATATGGAGATCACGATCCAGAATGCATTGGGAGATGTAGATACACATGAGCGCTGGGACTACTTGGACCACTTGTCAAAGATTCATTTATGGCTTAACAGAGCCTAATTACATATTTTAATTTATTGTTGTTTTAATATAAGACATTTTTGAAAGGACACGTCCTTTCAAGTAGTTGATATATAAATATCTATTTTTGGTAGCAAAAGGGATAGTGAATAGGAAAAGGATACAGTAGATTACAAATGTTGATAATCATGAGACTATGATGCATGTTTGAAACTATGGAGATATCAATGAAAATCATTTGATGTGGTGGCGTATTTCTGGTATCAGTTGTTTGTTGTGTTAATTGATAGTATTGCTGAAGTTGTCTCCAAGGTTGATGTTTTCTAAGTTATTTAAATTGATATAACAAGCGTATATTCAATTTATCAGTGCACACTTGTTGTATCTATATGGTTTGATTAACTGGTTCTTTCAAGGAAAGATTAAATCCTTTTAGTAAATCATAGTAATTAGGGAATCTTATTTGGATCATTAAGAAGAACTTTGTAATCATTTTTTTTTTGCATGTTTATAAAAATTGTAAACTCAAATTTATATGCCAAACAATTAGAATACCTACCAGAAAGAAATTACTCATTTTAGATCTTTCATCTGACTCCGTACACCCAGTAAGGCACTAGTCTCTATCACTCCACCGTTTAGTTTTATTCATTTTTCACATCTGTTAACTGAACATATTAGTTTTAGCCTTGATATTACTTATACAATCTATACCAAAATAAAACTCATTTATCCACTCCCATCTGCCATTGTGGGTAAATTACTTCAAAGAATAAACATAAGTCAAGTCTGCCTCATTCATATAGGTATACCCGCCTAGGTCTATCAACACCTAAAAGAGAAGAAGGTTCAAATCATTTGGCCTTGTCTATTACCCTAAAACGTATCAGGAGATTGGCAACCTCTTGAGTTATTTTGCCTGCATTTTTGAGAGCAAAAGAAATCTTTAGAAAATCAAGGATTTGGTACCTAGTTCTCTGGATGAAGGAGAAGATCTCCATCTGAATCTTGAAAGTTAGTATGCTATACTCACCTTTGCTAAGGAGTGGGAGACAACAAAGAAATATTGGGAGGCACACCTTGCAAAATTGAAGGTGTCTAATTAGGGTAGTTTTCCCTCCACAAGTTAAGTTGTACATTTTTTCTTTGTGTAAATAGCTTTCCTTATTGTAATGTACATATACGAAAGTATTAGAGAGTGTTGCAGTACAAATTTGGTCAATTTTGTTGAATATCATTGTTAGGGGGAGTCTCCCTAATATAATTTTTTGGAGAAATGTTGAGTATAGGAGTAAAGCAGTAAAGGGGATTTATTCTCATATATATTTGCAAGGAGGAAAATAGTTGAAGGATTTGGCGTAATCTAAGAAGTCTGATACTTTGAGCCCTTTTCCCTTGATTTCAAAGGGGGAGAAGTTTGAGTAGTTTAATAGTTTTGAGAGTGTGTTACCATTAATGATAAAGGGGGAGATTGTTGGAAGTTTGTTTGTCATTGAGGAGATTGTTGGAGACTTGACTTGGCAACATGAGCATGATGTATAGTGTGAAAATATTGTTGAGTGGGGAGTTTGATGAAGGTCAATGAGCATGAAAACATATGGTGTTTTCATTGATGGAAATCCATGACAAAGATGTAGAAGTGTTGGTCCAAAGAAGAACAAATGGTTTGATATTCACCTAAGTTCCAGAGTATAATTTTTAGTGTTTAGTGAACCAGTTTTGAGGTTCGCATTGCTCTGCTATGAAGAATTTGGTTATGTGGTTTTGAGGTAATAGTGATGCATGTTGGAAGAGTCTAAATTCAAATTTTCATGACTTGATGTCTTTCACATTCAAAGATAGTGTTGACAGAGTATCAACTCTGGAAATGGCAGAGTTGCAGTGAACAAAGTGTATGCTGGAATGCTCCACATTCTACCATGGATGAATATTTTGTTGTGTTGATTTAAGGAAGTCTTTGTGGACTTCGGTAGTGTGTATGCTCCAATTTTCAAGTGTTTTGATTGTTTGTGTGTCGAGTTGTGATCGAACAATTGGTTCATTCTTTTATTACTTCACTAGTTTTTCTATTTGGTGCCAACCTAAGTATTTTGGGATTGTACGAATTTGAGTTGTGTAAGGATCATATTAATGGGAGCAACTATAGGTCATGCAAACCTATTTTAATGTGTTACACATTTTGGTTCCTTTTTCAAGGCGTGCATGTTTATTTTTTGTGCCGACAAGTTATGTGGTGGACGATACATCTAATTAGGTTGACCTAATTGATGTTTTGGGTTGTTGCGGTATATATGGGTTGATTCATTGTGCGAGTGTGGTGAATAGAGTGTGTAGTGTGTGTTGTGTGAGATCTAGTGTAGAGAAGTGCAAAGTGAAATTGTGGTGAAGTATGAAGTGTGTTAAGTCAATTTTTTGAGCCTAATTAGAACTATCTTTAGCATGTTGTAGATGCATTGTAATTAGTTCAATCTTTGGAAATGGGCCACCCTCTTTTCAATCTTAGAAATGAGCCATTTATTCTATCCTCTAGACAGTGGGTCCACTAGACAGTGATTCCACCTGGCAGTAATCCATTCTATAATATCTTGTAATAGGTTATAATATATTGTGAGCTAATCCTCACCATGGTTTTTCCCTTCTTGGGTTTTCCTCGTAAAATCTAGTGTTCTTGTGTTCCTTGATCTGATGCATGCTTTATATGTTCCTTTCATTTACTGTAAGTTAAATATGATGCTTTGTATGAATGTTTGAATTGACAAAGTAAATGAGTTTCAGTGAATATTGATTCATTCCCCCCTCTTAGTATTTCAGGTGTTCAACAGTAGGTAGGAGGGATTCTTTGTAATATTGAGTCGTATACCACTTAGTGGCAGAACTAGAGGCTTTACACAAAATATCCAGATAATGCAAGTCTTGTTTGATATTTTGCTGCTCTTCCATGAGAGTGAGAAAATAATCATCAACAAGATGACCATTAATAATTTGTTTCAATGAATTTGGTATTTAAATACCTTTAACTAGACCTTAAGACATAGAATGAGCCAAAAGGTAATGAAACCCTTTAGTGGCAAGCACATATAGAGCCAAAGCCAAAGGAAAACCTTGTCAAATGGACCTAAAAATCCCAAAAGTACTAGATTTTTGACCATTGATAGTAATACAAGAGATACCTTTAAAAATCATACTAACTAATTGAATGAATCAAGGCCAAAACCTTAAAGCTTATAACATAGCTAGGATAAAAGGCCATTCAATATAGTTGTAGGCCTTAACAAAATCAATTTTGATGAACAAATCCTTTTTATGAGAGCATCAAGCTGATTCCACACCTTTCTAAATATCAATTATATTATCTAAAATATATCTAAACTTAATGAAATTGATTTGCATAGACCTCACAATTTGAGGAAAGAGATGATACAACTTTAGAGCCAAGGCTTTGAAAATGATCTTATAGGAGACATTGAGCTAGGTAACAGGCATTCAATTACAAATGTGCTCTAGATCTCCAGATTTAGGTATGAATTTAATATTTCCTTTATTAATAAATTTTCCTAAATAGTTCTAACCTGAGGCTTCAAGATATACTTTATGGAAGTCATCATTAACACAATCCCAAAGGGCCTTATAAAATTCACAATGGAAGTCATCAAAATCAAGAGCCTTGTCATTGGCCATGATATGGAAAACTTCTTTGAGGTTAGGAATGAAGATAAATGATCATAAAAAGCTTGTTGATTGGAGGAAATATGACAAGTAACAAACTTGAGGCACTCTTGTAAGGTGAGGTTGTGTTTACGAGAATTTTTTTTGTGCTTTGAAGACTTGCTCATAGTGTTTAAAAAATCCTGAAGAATATTAAGTTCTTTAAGAACATTCTTCCCATATGTGATTTGTTTGATTCTATGTGAAGTATAATGATCATTGATAGCTTGGAATAACTCTTTGGTGGTTCTATAACCAACCTTAAGCTAGTGTAATTTAGGTTTGATTTTGAGCACCTCTAGCTAAATAGTTAGCAATTTTATTTTGGTGGCAAATCTTGGCCACCCTAACCTACAAAGAAGGAGAAAAGGGGTCAAATTTGAGAGTTACAGTAGCCTAGAAAAGCTTCAACGTTGTGGCCTCATATGTATGATGCCAAAAGATAGCCAAATAGAACCCACATATGCAAAGGAAATGAGAAGTACACTTGATGGATCTATTCCACCTTACTTCTAAGTTCCACACTCAACTAATGTCGAGCAATGAGGGTTGATCAGTTAGCAAATATGTATTAAAAAATAATTGATATTTGCCACCCTAAGGAAAATACCCGTTTTCCATTGAATTTTGAATTTGATGGGACTATGGTATGATAAAGTGACATTCATAAAAGGCTCCACTAGAAGTGAAAAATTATTGGAAAAGAAAAAATGACTATGCAAACATCATAGTATAATCCAAGTGTTTAAACATTCTGTTAGGTCCAACCTTAAAATCGCTCCACATATACCAATGGGAATGATTATGGTGGCATTCCATATTGGGATAAAAATGACCCAATTTATTATGCATGTAGTATTATGCCTCCCTTTCACTAACTGCCTAACATAAAGTCATGGTCCCATGTTTATCATATGTCATTTCAACCATATTAAACTCTACACACATGACCCAATTTGTGGCAAGCAATGAATTAATAATTTATCACCACAATAAGGATCTCTCATTAACATCATTGGAAGCATAAATTTTTATAATCCCAAAAGAATGATTCTTGATATTTAAGAGTATCTAAATCACATATTCAGGTCAAAATCGTGACCAAAATTATGCTAAAGCCACATAAGAGAGAAATTTGACAACCCCTCTATGGTTAGCTTTGTGATTGTTGCAAAAATAGAACTTGTTAGCCAAATAACATGATAAGTGACAAAGAAAAAATAGAAATTTTGACGTCCTATAAACAAATAAAATCTAGAGTTGAATGATTCTAATGAGACCTTAAATATTCTAGAATATAAAATTCATTGATGGGAATCAAGAGGCATCTCATCACTATCTAACTCTTGGAGAGAAGAATAATGATTTTATAAAAATCTTCTAATAAAAAACTACCCAATTGGATGTTGGGAATTTACATTCTTCTTTTTTATACAATATACTCTCCCACCTTAGACTATTTAGGCCAGCTAAAAGTATGTCACAAATACTTAGGGGAGGGGGAGAATGAATAGTAGCTTCTAATTGAGAAGATAAAATGGATGCTAACTGTGTTAGTCAAGAGAATTTTGGCCTAGAAGATGGCTCACCACTAGATGGAATAATTTCTTTGTTGAATGCACAAGACAATTAAGAGGGGGGGTGAATTAGTTGTACATTAAAACATCAAAACCCTCATTAACATTCAGATCCGATTCAACTTTATTAGTCTTTAATCTGTTAGAATGATTTAGCATGAAAACATAAACTGAAACATGTCAAGTTGACACCATGCACAATAAAACACCATATTTACATGGAAAACATAAGAAGGGAAAAACCACGATGAGGATTATCTCACAATATAAAGTAATTGCAACACTAAATATAGTAGGCTCACTACTAGAGAGCTCACTGCCCAAAAGAAATAAGAGTTCACTGCCAATGGCTCACTGCCAGATTACAAAAAAGAAGAAAGAAGGATGTTACGATGAGAAATCCATCTCAATGCAATAGAAAAGTCCACCACAGCATCACCAACACATTCACATCCTTTTTGAAGATCGTACACACCTTGTAATTATTGCTTCAAATAGTCTAACTCATTAAGTCTCTTATTACACTTCACAAATTCACACTTCACAACTTTGAAATTCACATCACACACCCACCATACTAATCCTCTATAACACAATATTTATTTATACCTTCTTCAACATTGAAAACAATTAACAAGGTTGGCTATGCACCTCAATTGTGCAAATTTAAATTAGGTCAGCACCAAAACATTCCTGTGGTGGAAAGGAATGAAGGCAGACCACTTTACACCTTAACTTGGACCTAGATCCACTCACACATGTCACACCACGCTTCTAAAATCACCAAAGAAAATCCGTAATTAGTGTAAACAACCAAGGTTGGCCAAACCCATGTAAACACCATCAAAGATTTAAGTACATGCTTCCTTTGATCTAAGGATGACTCATGAACCACAAATATCACTTGAAAACAATTTAGAATATTCCACAAACACCCTGCAATCCAACAAATTCCTTCGCAACAACTTTCACCTAAAGAACAAACTCATCTTGTTCACCTAGATAATCTTCCATACACTATAACTCCAAAAATCAACTTGTGGAGCACCAAACCACAAACAACTTCAAGTGAAGGTAGATATGAACCTTATCAATAAACTTCCAAAACCGCAAGACTCGAAAAACAAACTGCGGAGAAATGCGAAGCAAAACCATTTCTCCCAGACACCACTGCAACATAGTTCACACACTGGTGAACACAACTTTCTCTATACAACAATCCAAACCAAGAAAATATGAATATAACACCTATGAAAACATCTGATCAACATATCCGAACCACACAAGCATATCTTCAACACATAAGAAATGCGGAGCAAAACCAAAACACCTCTACAACACACTGTTTCCTCTTTTATCCAAATTTTATCAAAAGCACTTATAAACCAAGCACAAAAAACACATTCTCATCATCTTCAACACTTCCTCATCATCACCAAACCAACTACAACACAACAACTCGTCCAAACAACATCCACAAATAGAAGCTTATCAAAGAAACACTAGAAGTTGACACCAGTAACACTTACTGATGACAACAAAATGAAACTAATCAAAGCTTGATCACAACTTATCAATCATCACCAGTTGACATTATGACAACACAAACATAAGCCTATTGAAATCAATGAAAAAACCAGATACTCATACTCGCAACATTATTTCCCCTTCTCAAAAGGGTTTGAAACCTTTCCCATTTGTACCTTAGAAATGAGGTTATCTAGATTGGGCTAGGCTTTTACTTGTGAATCGCTAGAAATGACATTCTTATTTTTATCATAGTTCATTTTTCTTTAATTTTTGAAGGTGGTTCAACTGGCTAGGGAGCTAATTTGAATAGGTGAACAACCAAATGGAAATTCATAATTTTATGCTGAACAAACTAGCACTAAAAACAAGTATTGGTTGTTGTAAGTTTGTGTTATCATTGATGTCAATAGATCTTTGTTGTTGCATTGATGCCAACCTATGGAGATGATATGATTGGTTGCATTATGTTGTCATTAGTAGTTTCACTGATGTCAACCTCTAGTGTTGCTTTGATGAGCATATGTTTTTGGATTTTCAACCTCTTGTGTGGTTGAGATGATAAGAAGAGTGTTGTAAATGTTGAGATGGTGTTTTGGTGCTTGGTTTTCAAGTACTTTTGAGAAAATTTGAATAAAAGAGGAAATAGTGTGGTAAAGAGTGTTTAGTATGGAAAAGTGGTGTTTAGTGTTTTTCTCTGCATTTATTCATACTTTAATATCTTCTTGTGTGTTTCAGATATTATCTGTTGATCAGAGGTGTTTAGAGGTGTTATATCTAGATTTTCAGGTTTTGGATCACTCAGAAGAAGTTGTGTTCACTGATGTGTGAACTGTGCTACAATGTTGTTTGAGAGAAATGGTTTTTCTCTAAATTTCTTCATGTTGCGATTTCTGGTTTTGTGGATATGGAAGTGTTCTTATATTTTTCATATCTATCTTCAGTTTGAGTTGTTTGAAGTTTGGTGCTTTGCAAGGTTGGATTCACGTGTTACAGTGTGTGGAAGGTTAACTGGGTGTACAAGACGAGTATGTTCTTCAAGTGTATGTTGTTGCAAAGGATTTGTTGGATTTTAGGGTGTTGATGGAATATTCTAGATCGTGTTCAAGTGTTGTGTGTGGTTTGTGAGTCATCTTTGGATTTGGTGAAGCACGTATTTAAATGTTTAATGGTGTTAACACAAGGTTGGCCGACCTTGTGTGTTTACACTAATTGTGTATATGCTTAAGTGTTTATGGAAGTATTGTGTGGCATGTATATGTGGATTTAGGTTTGAGTTAAGGTGTGATGTGGTTTTCCTTCATTCCTCTCCACTATGGGAATGTTTTGGTGCTGACCTAATTTGAATTTGCACATTTGAGGTGTATAGCCGACCTTGTAGATTGTTTTCAAGGTTGAGAATGGTATATATGTGTTGAGTTGATGAAGGATCGGTGTGTAAAGTGTGTTTGATGTGAATTATGATGTGAAATGTGAAAGTGTGAAGTGCAATGTGAGCTTTAACAACTAAGACTACTGGAAGTAGTGAGTAGAAGATGTCTACATTCTACAGAGAGAGTGTGAATGTTCTAGTGAAGCAATGGTGGAAATTTTTTGTTGCTTTGAGATGAATTTCTCATTGTAACAATATTCTATCTTATTCTTTCTAATTTGGAAATGAGCCATTGGCAGTGAGCCCTTATTTATTTTGGGTAGTGAGCCCTACGATAGTGAGCATATTGTATTTGGTGTTACAATTACTTTATATTGTGAGCTAATCCTCATTATGGTTTTTCCCTTCTTAGGTTTTCCATGTAAATATGGTGTTCTCATGTGTATGGATGCTTTTGTATTACTATTTCTCATGTTTATATTCTACTAATGCATGATAAGGGATTAATAGTTGTTAAGGTTTTAAGGACTAATGTAGATCTGAATGTTAATAGGGGTTTTGATGTTTTAATATACAACTAATTCACCCCCCTCTTAGCTGTCTTGTGCATTCAACAATTGGCATCAAAGCAAGGTTCCTTGGAAGAAAGATTAATCGCTTGAGGTAGATCTGGGATGGTGCACAAGAAGGAGGCTCCTCTATTTGATGGATTTGATTATGCATTCTTGAAGACCATGATGGAAGGTTTCCTTATTTCTCTAGGGTTTGGAGTTTGGAAGTCTATTGAAACTAGATATATAATGCTTGCAAATGGTTCGAGTACTGATGATGAGATCAAGTCATATGAGAACAATGGAAAAGAAAGGTATGCTCTTTTGAGTGGTCTTTCTAATTCAGAACTTCTGAAAGTTATGAGTCTTAAAACTGCTGGTGAGATCTAGAAAAAGATGGAAAGTATCTATGAACGAGATGATAAGTTCAAGCAAGCAAAGATGCAAAATTTGAAGACTAAGTTTAAACCCTAAGGATGACAAAAGATGAAGATATCAAAGGCTACATGCATAGAGTGGATGAAGTTGTCAATTCCATCAGAGGCCTTGGTGGAAAATTTGAAGAATACAAGGTGGTAAAGAAGGTATTAAGAAATCTTCCTAAATATTATAGTCATATGGTTTCTGCTATAGAAGAAGCTCAGAATTTAGATCATTATTCTAGAGATCAATTGTTTGGAGCTTTAACTACTTTTGAATTGAGAGAGTTTGGTCCAAGTGATTCAAGAAAAGAGACTGCTTTTAAAGTTGGCAAAGAAGAGAAGAATGAGGAATTTGATCTGAATGAACTTGATGAGTTAGAAGCAAACTTTGTGAGGAGATTGAAAAAGGGATCTAGAAAATACAGAGGTAAGGTACCTTTCAAATGTTTCAATTGTGGAAAGATAGGTAATTATGCTTCAAGATGCCCAGTAAAAGCTTTAAATGACAAATTTAAGGAGAATAAACGTAAATCAATTAAGAGAAGTTATTATATTAAAGAAGATGCCAGTATATCTAATGATGAATCTAATTACCCTGATGATGAGGATAATGAATGCACTTTTTCATGGCTCTAAATATTGGAACTAATTTTGCTAACTTTGAGAGATGTATCAAGGAAGTTGCTTCGAAAGAAATTCATGATGGAACTATGGTGATTTCTTTTCATGCTAGAAAAGGAAAAAACTATAGGATTGTTGACAATGGGCGATCAAATCACATGACAGGTGATATGAGTAAGTTTTTTAAACTTGAGAAGTTTGAAGGTCTTGTTAAGTTTGCTGATGATACATCTGCTAAGATATGTGGAAAAGGTTCAATCAGTTTTGATGGAAAGCATAATACAATTGTTCTTTATGTTAAGGGTCTCCAACATAATCTTCTAAGTGTAGGAAAAATGTGTAACAAAGGATATAATCTTGTGTTTCAGGATTGTGGTTGTGAGATCAGAAAAGGCTCTAAAACTCTAGTTGTTGCAGGAAGGACAAATGAAAATGTTTATCAACTCAAGGGTGCTAATGGTATGCGATTTATGACTCAAAAAAATGAAAGTTGGCTATGGCATAAAAGAATGTGTCACATCAATTTTGATAGCCTAATTAGAATCAACTTTTCTCAAGCTGTGAGAGATTTGCCAAAGATTACAAAGCCTATAAATGCAGTTTGTAAGGAATGTCAAGTTTGGAAGCAAACAAGAAAAATGTTCAATATCAAAGAATACTCTACCATAGGACCTTTGGAGTTGGTGCATACAAAAATTTGTGGACCTACAAGGACAAGAAGTTTTCAAGGTGACAGGTATTTCATGTTGTTAATTGATGATTATTCTAGAATGACTTGGGTAACTTTTCTCAAAGAAAGTTTAAAAGCTCTAAATAAGTTTAAGGTATTTAAAGCTATTGCTGAGAATGAAATGGATATGAAAATAAAAATTTTAAGATCTGACAGAGGTGGATATTTCATCTCTAATGAGTTTAACAACTTTTGTGAAGATCATGGAATAAAGAGACATTTGTAAGCTCCTAGGACTCCTAAACAAAATGGAGTGATGGAGGAAGAATATAACAATTCAGGAAGCAACAAGGACAATGATGGAGGAAGTAAATTTATTGGATTTCTACTAAAGAGAAGCAATTCATATTGCAGTCTACATACTTAACAAAGCACAAGCAAGAAAAAATAGTTCAAAGACCCCCTATGAGTTGTGGTCTGGAAGAACTACTGTCAAGTATTTCAGTGTTTGGAAGCAAGTGCTATATCAAAAGAGATGAAGAAAAATTAGGAAATTTTGATGCAAGGTTTGATGAAAGTATCTTCCTTGGATATTCTACAAAGAAAAAGGCTTACTGGTGCTACAAGGGTGTTGGCAAGAAGTTGAGTCCACTTTTTGGCCATTTAGTGGAAGCGTTTTCCCCAATTTTCAGAATTTGACACATTTGACCTTAAAATTTGAAGCACTTAGAGATGGAATCTTGAAAAAAGTCACTAATCATAAAATGTAGTACTCGGAGTCTAGTTTCCAAATATGTAATTTATTTCAATACCCAGATGATACAAATTGTTTTTCAATAGGCGTTTCTAAAAACCACTATTTAAAAGTCACTTTTTTTTTACCATACCATGCATGTGTACATCATCCATATTTTGACCTAAATAATCATATTTTCTAAATCCTTTTGGGAAAAGATTTGTAACTCATTGAAGCACGCTTTCCATATCTTTTTGTAATTTTTTACTGAATATTTTTTTTTTGTTAATTTTTTACTAGCCATCGTGTACGTCATGCATAAGATGACCTAAACTTATCTTTTTTTATTTCTTTTTTAAATTTAAAAGAATTGTTTGAAGTACGCTTTTGTACAATTTTTTTTTCAAAAAATTATTTTAATAAAAAGTTATTAAAATACTAAAAAACCTTGATAATTCAAGTTTATGGACCTGTTTCATCATAAATTAATTGAAAAAAAAAAATCCAATTGTAAAAAAATTACATATTTAGAATCTATACTGTCTCATTTATAATAGGTTTTAATTTCGTCAAAAAATTCTAAAAAAAAGGTCTTCAGACATATGCCCAAAGTCACTATTTTCTTGTGACATTGCCAGTACCTTCAACTTGCAGGTCAAACCAGGTCTAAAGGTTAGGTTTGGGTCTCCAATGTTGCAAGTATGAGAAAATTTGGTGGTGTTGTCATTGATGTCAACACAGTTCAATATGTTGCAAATTGTAAATGTATAGTTGAGATGCTTTTGAGATGTTGTGAGTACATGGAGCTATCTTCATGATGTTGCAGATGTGCTGAAATGATGAGTTTCCAAGTGCTTTTGAGAAAATTAATAAAGAAGACAAGTCAAAGTTATGAATGTGTTCAGAATGTGCTTTGGTATGTGCTCTGCGTTCCTCCTGTGTTGATCCTATACTTGTGCGGATCTGAAGGTTTGCTAATGGTGATTTAGTGGTGATGTCTCATGAGTTGAAGCTTCTGGTTTGATGGGATGTGAAAGTTACGTTCACCGGTGTGTGGACTGTTTTGGCAGAATTGGTCTTCTGTGGACTGGGAGAAATGTTTATGCTCTGTAGTCCTCTGTTGTTCTATTTTAGATCTTGCAGATCTGGAATATGTTTTATATTGGTGTTCTCTTGGTTCTGGAAAAGATTCGTGTGGTTTGGTGATTTGGAAGTCATGTTTTTGAGTTGTGTGTGTCTCGACAGTCCGGATGGACTGTTGGAAGGAGTTTGGTATTTGAAGATCATTTCACTTGCTGCAGATGTATTTGAAGGAACCTGAGATGTGTTCTCATGAATAATGAAGCGTTTTGCATCATCTACATGTTATCTTCTTGTTGGGAAGCGTGTACATCAATGTTCATTTTTTTTTCATTAGGTTTGGCGAATCTGGTGTTTACACTTCATTTGAAGAATTAAATTTAATTAAGGAAGCGTGTGGTTGATCCGAGACATTGTTTTTTGTCTTGGTTAAGTATTTTTATTGGTCCACTCTCATTATTTTCCACCACGGGAATGTTGAGTTGCCGACCTAATTTGAATTTATGAAATGAAGTTTATGTGGCTGACCTTGGAAAAAGTTTCTAAGGTTGAAGATGGTATAAATGCAAGTCAGATTGCGAAGATTTGGATGTATATGTAAAGTGACGAAGTAAGCCACAAATCAAAAGAGTAGAAGTGTGTGAAAGTGAGTTGAGGCAACAATACTTCATTGTGTTAGATTCCTGAAGGAAGTGAGCTGAAGGTTTCTGCAATCTTTTGATCAAGGCTGTGGATGTGTGTTTATTGTTGTGGTGGATCTTTTTTTCTCTTTTGTATTTGTAGGCAGTGAGCCTCCCTGTTGGACAATGAGTCCTTTCTATAGGCAGTTAGCCTCCCTATTGGATAGTGAGTCCTTTATGTATGCAGTGAGCCTTTGTATTTGGATAGTGAGTCCTCTTCTGGGTAGTGAGCCCTTGGTAGTGAGCCTCTGTATTTAGTTTTATAATCTCTTTATATTGTGAGTTAATCCTCACCATGGTTTTTCCCTCATTGGGTTTTCCATGTAAAAAAATTGGTGTTCATTGTGTTGATTTTACTTTCTGTTATTTGCATTTCATGTTCATACTTAATAACATAATAGTGTGGTTGTGGGTTTGATAAGTGTTGAAGTTTCAAATTTGAATTTGTGTGACAACTAATTCACCCCCCTCTCAGTTGTCTTTCACCTTTTAACAATTGGTATAAGAGCTTTGGTTCCTTGGTGTAGAGCTTAACCACTTAAGGAAGATTTGATGATGCATAAGTTGGTGATCCCTATGTTCAATGGATCTGATTATAGTGATTGGAAAGTATAGATGAGAAGATATATTATTTCTCTTGGTTACAAGACCTAGAAGGCTATTGAGGCAAAAAAATTTGCTCTGATGTGTGGTCCTTCTACTACAGATGAGGTTTCTGCTTATGAGGAGAATAAGAAAGCGAGGTATGCTATTTATAGTGCTTTATCTAAAATTGAGTGAACTAAGGTTCTTTCTTTAGACACTACTTATGAAGTCTGAAATAAGTTGGAAGAACTGTATGAAGGAAATGAAAGAGTAAAGTTGACAAAGAAGCTGGCGACAAAGCCCATATATGAGAATTTGAAAATGGAAGAAGGTGAAGAGTTCACAAGCTATTTCCAAAGGGTTGAGATGACAACAAATGAAGTTAAGAATCAAGGGGAAAGCTGACCAATGAAGATATTATTGAGAAGATCTTGATCACCCTACCAGATTGTTGTAGTGATAAGATCTCAGTTATTGAAGAGATGTATGATCCTAAGAAGTATACTAAAGAACACTTATTCGACACCTTGCAAGCATTTGAGATGAGAAATTTCAAGAAAGAAGACAGGAAAGAAGAAAAGACAAAAACAACATTTGAGGCAATGAAGATTGAAGATGATCCGGAGAGTGATGGTTTTGATGAGTTGGAAGCGAATTTCACCAGAAAGTTGAAGAAAGGTACCTGAAAGTATAAAGGTATGTTTCCCTTTAAATGTTTCAATTGTGGTAATATTGGTCATTATCTTCAAGATGTCCAAATAGAGCTGTACATAAGAAAAACAAGGACTATAAAGATAAGGATAGAAATGATAAGAAATACAAGAAGTTTTATTAAGTTAAAGAAGCTAGAATCTCTGATGATGAATATAAATTTTATGAGGGTGATGATAGTGAATGCTTATTTTTAGCCCTGGAGAATAAATCTGTGTCTGCTAACCCAGGAAAATGTGCAAGGAAGAATGCTCCAGAGAACAAAAAGAATAGGATGGAAGGTACTTTGGTCACCGCCTTTCATGCAAGACATGATGAAGACTACTGGGTGATTGACAGTGGATGTTCTAATCACATGATCGAAGATAAAAGTAAGTTCACTAAACTTGAAAAGTATGATGGTGGTTTGGTCATGTTTGGTGATGATTCAGGAGCTAAGATTTGTGGGAAAGGTACAATTAGTTTTGATGGAGTACACAACACTGATGATGTATATTATGTAAAGGGTTTGAGGTATAACCTTTTGAGTGTTGGAAAAATGTGTAGCAATGGTTTTAAACTTGTGTTTCAAAATAATACCTGTGAAATTAGAAAAGGATTCAAAGATATGGTTTCTCCTGGAAGGAAAACTCATGTAAACATCTATCAACTTAAGGGAGTTGATGGTCAATTCCTTGTATCTCAAGTCAGTGAAAGTTGGTCATGGCACCAGAGGATGGGACATGTAAACTTTGATAATCTAGTCAAAATCAGTTCAAGAGATGTTGTCTGAGGTCTACCTAGAATCACAAGGCCTACTAATACTATTTGCAGAAGTTGTCAGTTGGGGAAATAGACAAGATGAACTTTAAGGGAAAAGAGCAATCTACTATCGGAATGTTGGAATTAATTCATATTGACCTCTGTGGTCTGAC
Source organism: Sequoia sempervirens (assembly GCA_007258455.2). Lineage (NCBI taxonomy): Eukaryota > Viridiplantae > Streptophyta > Pinopsida > Cupressales > Cupressaceae > Sequoia > Sequoia sempervirens. Next base: position 24,533,676 of record VDFB02056351.1, read on the forward strand.
TAGAATAGGAAGCTTGAATGGTGATAGGTATTTTATGCTCCTTATTGATGATTATTCTCGAATGAAATGGGTTGCTTTTCTTAGAGAGAAGACTTAGGCTCTGGATAGGATTAAAGTGTTCAAAGCAAGAGTGGAAAATGAAGTGAATTTGAAAATCAAATGTTTGAGATCTGATAGAGGTGGAAAATTCACCTCTAGTGAGTTTAATACATTTTGTGAACATGGCATAAAGAGACATTTTTTCTTCTCTGAGAACCCCTTAGCAAAATGGGGTAGTTGAGAGGAAAAACCAGGCGGTACAGGAAGCTGCAAGAACCATGATGAAAGAATCAAATGTACCGGATGTGTACTGGAGAGAGGCAATACACACTGTTGTTTATGTTCTTAATAGAGTTTAGATTAGAGGAAACAACACAAAACTCCTTTTGAGCTATGGACTGGTAAGACTCCTACTGTGAAATACTTTAAGGTATTTGGAAGCAGATGTTACATTTAAAGAGATGATGAAAATCTTGGGATGTTTGATGCTAGATGTGATGAAGGAATTTTTCTTGGGTACTCTACTACTAGCAAAGCATATAGATGCTTCAATAAAAGATTGAGGAAGATTATTGAAAGTGCCAATGTGAAAGAGCTGTTGAAGAAGTTTGGAATGGATGAATCCAAACTGGTTAGTACTCCTATGGTAACCAGATGTAAGTTAAGTAAAGATGATGAATCTGCTAAAACTGATCAGAGCAAATACAGATCTATGATTGGTGGACTGTTGTATCTTACTGCTACAAGACTAGATATTATGCATGCAATATGTCTAGTTGCCAGATTTCAAGCAAATCCTAAAGAGACGCATGTTATAGCTGTAAAGAGGATATTTAGATATCTTAAAGGTACACTAGATTATGGCTTATGGTATCCTAAGGGTGTTGATTTCACTTGAGTGCTTATACCGATGCATATTGGGCTAGTTGTGTGGATGACCAGAAGAGTACTAGTGGAGGTGCTTTCTTTCTTGGTGGTAGATTGGTTTCTTGGTTGAGTAAAAAATAAGACTCGGTTTCTTTATGCACTGCAGAAGCAAAATATATTGCTGCAACATCCTACTGCACACAGGTTTTGTGGATGAAACAAACTCTGAAAGACATTGGAGTAATATGTGATGAGCCTATTCCTATTTTCTATGACAACACAAGTTCTATAAACATTTCAAAGAATCCAGTTATGCATTCAAGAAAAAAACACATATCTATCAAATATCATTTCTTGAGAGAAAAGGTGATGGAGAATGAAGTCAAATTGGAGTATGTGACAACAAAGGAACAAATTACATATATATTTACTAAGGCTCTTTCAAAGGATACTTTTGAGCATCTTAGGGAGAGGTTGGGGGTCATTGGCCCTTTGAACTAGGTGCACATGAAAGTGCATCAGTCCAGTGAATTCACATATTCTTCATTTGTTTGGACTAATGAATGGGTCTACTCCGCAGGGGGAGTAGAAAAGGTTTTCATTGTTGTAGTGAGTTGAATGGGTGCACCCCTAAGGAGGAGTGATTAGATTTTTTGATCTTTTCCATTAATGTCAAAGGGGGAGAGAAAGTCATGTGAAAAAAAGTTGCAGAGGAAGAGAAGGTGTTCTCCCAGAATATTATGCAAGATGTTGTCTTTGATGTTTTTTCACATCATGTGTTGCCATCAATGACAAAGGGGGAGATTGTTGAAAGTATGAGCAAGTTTGGTGGTGTTGTCATTAATGTTGTCATTGATGTCAACACAGTTCAATATGTTGCAGATTGTACATATATAGTTGAGATGCTTTTGAGATGTTGTGAGTACATGGAGCTATCTTCATGATGTTGCAGAAGTGCTAAAATGATGAGTTTCCAAGTGCTTTTGAGAAAATTAGTAAAGAAGACAAGTCAGAGTTAAGAATGTGTTCAGAATGTGCTCCAGTATGTGCTCCACATTTCTTGTGTTGATACTATGCTTGTGCAGATCTGAAGGTTGGCTAATGGTGTTCTAGTGGTGATATCTCCCGAGTTGAAGCTTCTGGTTTGATGGGATGTGAAAGTTACGTTCACCGGTGCATGGACTGTTTTGGTAGAATTGGTCTTCTGTGGACTGGGAGAAATGTTTCTGCTTTGCAGTCCTCCGCTGTTCTATTTCAGATCTTGCGGATCTGGAATATGTCTTATATTGGTGTTCTCTTGGTTCTGGAAAAGATTCGTGTGGTTTGGTGATCTAGAGGTCATGTTTCTGAGTTGTTGTATATGTCTGCACAGTCTAGATGGACTGTTGGAAGGAGTTCAATATTCGAAGATCATTTCAGTTGCTGTGGATGTACATGAAGGAACCTGAGATGTGTTCTTGTACATAATGAAGCATTTTGTGTCATCCACGTGTTATCTTCTTGTTGGGAAGTGTGTACATCAATGTTCATTTGTGTTTTTATTAGGTTTGACCGACCTGGTGTTTACACTTTATTTGAAGAATTAAATTTAATTAAGGAAGTGTGTGGATGATCCGAGACATTATTTTTGGTCTTGGTTAAGTATTTTTATTGGTCTACTCTCATTCTTTTCCACTACGGGAATGTTGAGTTGCCGACCTAATTTGAATTTATGAAATGAAGTTTATGTGGCCGACCTTGGAAAAAGTTTCTAAGGTTGAAGATGGTATAAATGCAAGTCAGATTGTGAAGATTTGGATGTAGATGAAAAGTGACGAAGTAAGCCACAAATCAAAAGAGCAAAAGAGTGTGAAAGTGAGTTGAGGTAGTAGTGCTTCATTGTGTTAGATTCCTGAAGGCAGTGAGATGAAGGTTTCTGCAATCCTATGATCAAGGCTACGAATGTGTGTTTATTGTTGTGGTGGATCTTTTGTTCTCTTTTGTATTTGTAGGTGGTGAGCCTCCTTGTTGGACAGTGAGTCCTTTCTGTAGGTAGTGAGCCTTTGTATTTGGACAGTGAGCCCTTGTATTCGATTTTATAATCTCTTTTTATTGTGAGTTAATCCTCACTGTGGTTTTTCCCTCATTGGGTTTTCCACGTAAAAAATATGGTATTCATTGTGTTGATTTTACTTTATGTTATCTACATTTCATGTTCATACTTAATAACATAATAGTGTGGTTGTGCGTTTGATAAATGTTGAAGTTTTGAATTTGAATTTGTGTGACAACTGATTCACCCCCCTCTCAGTTGTCCTATGCCTTTTAACATCCAAGTCTTTTCTCAAACCAAAAAACAAAGCACAAACCTGACCAAAAATTCATATTTTTAAAAATGGGATTCCGTTTCATAAAAAAATATTTTTTTTATGATTTTACGAAATGGGATCCCATTTTGCATTTGAAAATTGCCAAAAATGGAAAGTTTTCAAAATGGGATCTCGCTTTTGAAAAGTTTCCAAAATGGAAAATTTCCTAAAATGGGAACTTTCAAAACCATTTTGAAAACTTTCCAAAAATGGAAACATTCCATTTTTGGAAAGTTTTCAAAATGGGATCCCGTTTTTTAAAAACTGAGATCTCGCTTTTTTAAAAATGGGATCCTGTTTAGGTTCAAGACCCCAAACCTAAACGGGATCTCATTTTCTTGATGCCAATTTTGAGTTTTTGTCTAAGGAAAAAACTTCCACGTTTCGTGGACTCATCTTCTTGCATTTACCCACAATAAGAGGCTAAAGAGGATTGTTGAGAGTGCAAGTGTCAAAGTGGATGAAGACTTACACAAAATCTCAATGTTGTTAGATGGATATGAATCAGATGAGTCTTCTTGCAGAGAAGAAGAAAAAGATGATGGTAAGGAAAAAAGTACAAGTCAAAGATGAAGAAGCTTCAGAAAGGATCCCTAAGACCCCTAAGTATGTGCAGAAGAATCATTCTGAAGATCAGATCATTTGTGACAAAAGTAGAGGTGTATTGACAAGATGAAAGTCTGCTATGACAAAATAACAAGTAAACTTATGTTTACTTTCCAAAGTTGAACCTAAAACAGTGATTGAGGCATGCAAAGATGAATTTTGGATCAAGGCTATGGAAGAAGAACTAATGTAGACTGAGAAGAACTAGACTTGGGAACTTGTCCTAAGACTGGTGAACCAAAATGTGATTGGAACTAAGTGGGTATTTTGGAACAAACTAAATGAGAATGGAGAAGTTATTAGGAACAAGGAAAGACTTGTCTATAATTGCTACTCACAAGTAGAAGGAATATACTTTAAAGATATATTTACTCTAGTGGCAAGGATGGAGGCTATTAGGATGTTTTTGGCATTTGCAGCACACAAGGATTTCAAAGTTTATCAAATGGATGTGAAGTCTGCATTTTTGAATGGTGAGTTGGAAGAAGAGGTATACATTGAACAATTGAAAGGATTTCAATTGTTAGAAGATCCTAATATGGCCTACAAATTGAAGAAGGAATTATATGGACTCAATCAAGCTCCTAGAGCTTGGTGTGCAAGATTGGATAGGTACTTCTTGCAGCAAGGATTCAATAAAGGTACCACATATAGCAATCTTCACTTTAAAGTTGAGAAAGATCAAATTTTGATTATGATTGTGTATGCTGATGATATAATCTTTAGAGGATATGAAAGTATGTGCAAGAGATTTGCAGAAGAGATGCATAAAGAGTTTGAAATGTCTATGTTTGGGTAAATAAATTTCTTCCTTGGACTTCAAATTAATCAAATAGAGAAAGGAATATTTATTTCACAATCAAAGTATGTCAAGGAAATACTAAAGAAGTTTGGAATGAAAGACTCCAAACCAATATGTACTCCTATGATTATTAGTTGCAAGCTGAATAGGAATGAAGGATCTCCTAAGGCTGATTAGAGAAAGTATAGATCAATGATTGGAGAATTGCTATATTTAATTGCTACTAGACCAGATATCATGCACATAGTTTGTCTTGTGGCTAGATTTCAAGAAGATCCTAGAGAGTCATATGGGCTAGCAGTAAAAAGAATATTTAGATATTTAAAAGACACTCTAGAACATGATCTATGGTATCCAAAGAATATTGATTTCTCTCTAAGTGCTTATACAAATGCAGATTGGGCAGTTTGTGTGGATGATAGGAGAAGTACAAGTGGAGGTTCTTTCTTTCTTGGAAGTAGGTCGGTGTCTTGGATAAGTAAGAAGCATGATTCAATTTCTTTATCTACTATAGAGGTAGAATACATTGTTGCAACATCATGCTGCACACAGGTGTTGTGGATGAAGCAAACCTTGAAGGATATCAGAGTGTCATATGATGAACCAATTCCTATCTTATGTGAAAATACAAGTGCTATCAATATTTTAAAGAATCTGGTAGTGCATTAAAGTACAAAGCATATCTCAATCTAGTATCACTTTCTAAGAGAAAAGGTTGTAGAGAATGAGGTGAAGTTAGAGTATGTTCCTACTAAGGATCAAGTTGTAGATATATTCACAAAGGCTCTTCCTAAGGATACTTTTGAGTATCTTCAGGAGAATTTAGGGGTTATTACCCCTCCTTCTTTCAACTAGGTACATAAGGTTATGCATCAATCTAGTGGATCTCAAGATTCATTTCTTATTTTGGACTGATGTTGGTGGCTACCTCTTAAGGGGAGTAGGTAGTGGCATTATCGGTTGTTGCAGTCAGGGGGAGTAAGTGTTATCATTATATGACATACAAGTGTTTTCCTTTGTTAGCTATGTCAAAGGATATGTTCAGTAGTTGTTGGTTGGTGTAGTATGTTGTGTAATCCTAAGGGGGAGTGTGCAAAGAAGTGAAATGGAAAGGTGTGAAGAAAATAGAGTGCAGTAAAAGAAAAGGAAGTTGCAGAGTAGATACAAGTGTGATCGATGTCAAAGGGTAAGAAAAGAAAAGGAAACATGTGTTTCCCTTTGCCATTGATTTCAAAGGGAGAGAGACTTGATTGAAAAACCTTATGAAGTAAGGGGGAGAAAGAGAAAGAGTTGGAAAGAGTTTATGCTTGTGTAAGGGGGAGCAATGTGCACTAATGTGCAACATATGTTTTTTTTATCAAAGTTGCTAGTTGTTGTTGATGGTTTTTCATATCATGTGTTGCCATCGATGACAAAGGGGGGGATTGTTGGAAGTTTGTGTTGTCATTGATGTCAATAGATCTTTGTTGTTGCATTGATGTCAACCTATGGAGATGTTTTGATTGGTTGCATTATGTTGTTATTAGTAGTTTCATTGATGTCAACCTCTAGTATTTCTTTTATGAGCATATGTTTGTGGATGTTCAACCTCTTGTGTGGTTGAGATGATAAGAAGAGTTTCAAAAATTTTGAAATGGTGTTTTGGTGCATGGTTTCCAAGTGCTTTTAAGAAAATTTGAATAAAAGAGGAAACAATGTGGTAAGGAGTGTTCACTATGGCATAGTGGTGTTCAAGGTTTTGCTCCACATTTATTCATGCTTGAATATCTACTTGTGTGGTTCAGATATGTTGATTAGAGGTGTTCAAAGGTGTTATATATAGAGTTTCAGATTCTGAATCATTCGGTAGAAGAAGTTGTGTTCACCAGTATGTGAACTGTGTTGCAACATTGTCTGGGAGAAATGGTTTTGCTCCGAATTTCTCCACATTTTGGTTTCTAGTTTTTTAGATTTGGAAGTGTGCTTATATTGTTCATATCTATCTTCAATCTGAGTTGTTCAAAGTTTGGTGCTTCACAAGGTTGGATTCATGTGTTACAGTGTGTGGAAGGTTAATTGGGTGTACAAGATGAGTATGTTCTTCAAGTGTATGTTGCTACAAAGGATTTGTTGAATTTCAAGGTGTTGATGGAATATTCTAGATTGTGTTCAAGTGTTGTGTGTGGTTTGTGAGTTGTCTCTGGATTTGGTGAAGTGTGTACTTAAATGTTTAATGGTGTTAACATAGGTTCGGTTGACCTTGGGTATTTACACTAATTGCAAATATACTTCAGTGTTTATGGAAGCATGGTGTGGCATGTATCTGTGGATATAGATCTAATTTAAGGTGCGATGTGGTCTTCCTTCATTCCTCTCCACCATGGGAATGTTCTGATGTTGACCTAATTTGAATTTGCATGTTTGAGGTGCATAGGCAAACTTGTATATTGTTTTCAAGGTTGAGGATGGTATATATATGTGTTGAGTTGATGAAGGATTAGTGTGTGAAGTGTGTGATGTGAATTATGATGTGAAGTGCAATGTGAGCTTTAATGACTAAGACTACTGGAAGTAGTGAGTAGAAGGTGTCTACATTCTACAGAGAGAGTGTGAATGTTATGGTGAAGCAGTGGTGGAACTTTTTTGTTGCTCTGAGATGGATTTCTCATTGTATCAATCTTCTATCTTCTTCTTTCTAATTTGGCAGTGAGCCCTTCTTTCTTTTGGGCAGTGAGCCTATTGTATTCGGTGTTGTAATTAATTTATAATGTGAGTTAATCCTCATTGTGGTTTTTCCTTTCTTGGGTTTTCCACGTAAATTTGGTGTTCTCATGTGTATGGATGTGTTTGCATTGCTGTTTCTCATGTTAATATTCTGCTAATGCATGATAAGGGTTTAATGGTTGTTAAGGGTTTAAGGACTAATGTAAATATGAATGTCAATGATTGTTTTGATGTTTTAATATACAACTGATTCACCCCCCTCTTAGTTGTCTTATGCATTCAAAACTGGGCAAGTTAAGGTAGAACACAAGCTATGTGTGGCGAAGATGTTCAATTTGAATGTTCGTAAATTATTTAAAATATTTGAAAAGATCAATCTCAACACTACACACTTTTATGGATGAGTTTGATAAATCCTATCAAGCTCAACACCTATAAATTTTTCAAGGGAAGCAATAATAGTGGTGAAAAAGTTCCAATAAGGTAAGGGTATACCAAGAAATTCAAGCCAAACTGGCACATGAGGCATCTTTTCATTTGAGACATTAAAATCACAAATCCACAACTGAAAGACTAATAAAGACACACAAACATACAATGAGCCATGTTTGAGAATATCATCAAAACGGTTGGCCTCAATAAAGCAAAAAAGAAAGAACCCTTTGGTAAGGTTATGAACAACATTAAGCCAGACCCCATGTGGGTCCCAATGCTTATTAGTCCATTTACGAAGCATGATTTTTAGGGGAGTTCTACCAACAAAATATCTTATCAAAGTAAAATGTTCTAAACATTTGTATGCATTATCAAATTCAAGGATGGGTAAAACTAGATTTACTAGAGGGTTAGAGACCTTGTGGAAAACCTTCAGGATAAATTTTTGGGGATGCTTGTTTTGTGGTGACATTGTCTAGAGCTACCAAACCATCAACCCTAGTATTAACTACTAAGTTGAAATAGTTTGAGGCTGTTAAAAGGACTACCAAAAAACTACAATAAATGTGGAAGAGTAAAAGCTTTCTTGCACCAAGGGTACAAAGTGACATAAGAATGACGACATGCCACATAAAAGAGACAAACATTAGTAGAGCTTTCTTCTCCAACAATCTACATGAAAAATAAACTTGATATAACTAAAATGACTTCCCAATTATAGCACTTCCATTTCATGTTAACAAATATTTTATTTTTAAAGAACAATTAAATACACTTTAATTTTCTATCACTATAAATAGTAATGCAATAAACAATTTCCACTAAGGCACCAAAGAGTAACACTTTGAGTGAAAGCATTAAATATTCCACAAACATGACAAGAACATATTTTAAAATAATGTAAAATACAATGCAACAAGATAACACAACCACACACAAGACTAAAAAATATGGATTTTAGAATTGCCAGCAATTTGACTCCAAATTCACACATGGATTCACGAGACTCATCCACACTCAAAATGAGTGAGATAGAAGTTAGTGCACATGTTTCATCGAATCCAACAATCTAAAAAATAACCATCGTTGGGGGAAAAGACCTATACTTCCACACCTAGGTGAAACATAAAGTTTACCTACACCATATAAAAATAGTTGAAGCAAAACATAAACTCCTATCATGACATAATATTGATATGGATCAATAGATCATCACATCTATTCGAAATCATCTACAATAAGCATTACGCAGACATAAAGATGCAAAAATCAATAGTAATCCAAAATACAACATCAAATATAATAATCACACTTATATCATATGAAGTGAAATTAGTGAAGTTGAAATCTTATACTAATCTAAACATATACACGCACAACATATGCATCTCATAATACATAATTAAAAAACTAGGTGTAATACAATACTTCTTTGAGAATACATCCATAATAATGCAAAACATTAGTGTTAAGAAGAATAATGGAATCAAAGTACAAATCAATAGAGATACAAAACACAAACACTGCAGACGTAATATAGATAGAATGATCTTGTGACTTTACCTAACCTATTGCCCAATGTGTCAATATAGTGTGGGATTTGAGCCTGAAACAAGTCTCACGCATGCAAACCATTGTTGAGTCATCAAAAAACAAGTTTTAGTTGTCTTTTAATGGTAAACCAGTTGCCGTTATACGGTAAAAGCCTCCAAAATATAATATAAAAGCCTCCAAAATCTCACTTACCACATAAAAGCCAGATAAATATTGATTTGACAACTAAATGAGAACATTTTATTTCTATTTGCAATATTTTTTTGTCAATTTGATGACAAATTTCTTTTTTCATTTGCATTGTTTTATGTTTTAAATATGTATGCAAACATTTCATAATCAATAGTACTTAATTTCTTTAAGGAAAAATCTAGATTTGTCTAAGTTTATTTTATTTCATTATTTATCATTTATTATTAATTGTTTAATCCAACCACATGCAACTAGAATTTGCATGCACAAACACGTACTCTAACATATTAACATACAAATAGTTTTATATTGTGTAATCCTTGAACCTTCTTTAGGTGAAGTGCTAGGGGAAGAGCACCAGTAGTCGTTATAGTTCCAATAACTATTATATCATGCATGCTAATTAAAAGCCCACTAAAAAATTCCAAATGTACCAATAATTGTCCACTTTATATCCAATAGCTACAAAAAATAGTGCTTAATTGGATCAATTGAATTGTGCATATTTATTGGACCAATTGGGCCATTTGTGCATATTTGTGCATATGTATTCGATCAATTGTGCAAATTTTGTGGTGGTCAAAACAAACGGGTATGGGGACAATAGAGAATATGCATTAGGCGACACTTTGAAATGAGTACTTTTTGACCCTTCCGCCCTTAACAGTTTCCACAACATGCGTTGTTACTACCCAAAAGCCACAATTTTTGCTATAAACAGTTAAGTTGCATATAGAGACAACAAATAAAATCGTCGAAATCTAATGTATCATTTAAGATCTGTGGGTGCGTGAAATTAGCTATAACAGCTACTAGTATTCTTCCCCGAATAATTATTAAACTAAGGGGTCCTCTTCCTAAATGCACCCCATCAATTCTCTCTTGTTTTTGTTTGTCCAATGTAGAGGTGGACAAGGTTGAGAGATGACTTGGATTGGAAGCCAATAAGTAAAAAAAGTTCATTAAAAACTTTAATAATCTTCCATTTTAGAGGACAGGTAGTGAAAGAATGATGGGTGTTTCAGTTCCATTATGGGAAATTGGAATATGGAGGCAATTATGGCACATACATGTTGGTAGTGATGAATGATAATAACTTTGCATTCATTGAGAATGGCAGGTAATCATTTACACTGTGACAAGTCAAGGCTTACGACGATTCAATGGGATTTTGTAAGGACAGGCCAAGGTATTTTCCCTTACAAGCAAGGGACAGTGGAGGAAGGGGACAAGACAATTACATTAATGGTTAAGCCGGTCGCCGGTCGGCCACGCAACCCGACATTTATGGCGTGCGGCGCAGACTCTGCTGCACCCGCACACGTCTTCATCCTCATCTTATCGAATTTAAGGGGGGAGCTCAGAGTTGGAATTTAACACGTTAACGGATTTTTAGTTCCCTCCAAGTTATTACCTAGCTAGGCGGTTGCCTCCCCAAGCATTGGATTGGATTGGAGGGCCATCCTTATCTTCTTTGGAGATTGGAAGGTGAGTGTCCCCTGCTTTCTGCTCTACTTCAATCACACACTTGTGGTCTTGATCCCCACACATGCCCTAGTAATTCCTGCACTTATCATTTTTAACCTTTTGTGTGGTTCAAAGTTTGTTTTCTAATTTTTTTCATAATTTTGTCTTAATCACTTTCAAATTTGTTTAGTAGTTTATTTGGCAAGTCTCTTGTTTATAAAAATTTGTTTCAAGGTCACATTATAAAAAATGATGCCACATCAGCATGTTTTTTGTCAATGTATCCATAAAGGTCCGAAAAAAGGTGAGATTGATAGTGGGTCACTAATTCATGTATTATTGGTAGATATGGTTGGTTGGGACTTAGTCATCGTCGGCTTAAGATTAAGTCCAAAACCACATGCAATTTTGAATCAAGTTTAGAACTATAAATGTAGGATTGACCCAAGACATGATAAAATGAATGTGATGGGCAAATCTAGATCTTTGAAGATGGGGAATTCAAGTTTATGTTAATTGTCAACTTTCACACAAAAATATGTCATTTGCACATTAGACCGCCACAAGAGGGATAAAAGGTCAAAGTGAATCCAAAACATATGGGAAAAAGTCTTAGTGATGCAACCTTTCATCCTTAAATTTTGTCCCCACTTTGACTTGCATGTGAATTACTATAAATCATGCATGTCAAAGTAAACAAACAATCATAAAGAAAGTGAATGATAAGCACTTATAAAAATGTTATGGATATGGATGATGATCCATGGGTGCTCCTAGTAATGATAATTTTGTCTCCAAACTTGCAAGCACAAAATTCTATGAGAAGCATCTAATAAAAATATAAAATAGGCATGAATAACTACTTAACAATGTTAACAAACAAAGAGCAAAAGGTAAAAAGTTGGGTGTAGGATTGCAAGTGGATCACTTTAAACCAAAAGTGAATGAAATAAGGTTGTGAAAAATCCATTATAATAAAAAGAGATCATTGTAGGGTTGTGAAGGAGCCATCTTAAATGTAGGGTTGCAAAGGAACCATTATTATGTAGGATTATGAAGGAGCCATTGTTAGCCATATAACCACTACACACAATAATCCATTAGGGCAAACACCTAATCTAACTCTTGTGCATTGAAATATCAATCAAAGATTACTCACCCAAGGCATGCAAAAGAAGGAATCAACCACTTGAAAGGGGTTGATTCAATTCATGTATTAGTTAGGAGTTTACAAGTAAAATAATGTTCTTCTTTGGTCAAACTCATGTTGCCAATTTAATTATTCGATAGAAATGATTGAAGATAACAAGCAAACATGTAATGATGCCTATGATGTTGATGTAAGTTGATGATGTGATCCTTGAGTTATAATGTGAATTGAATAGAGAAATGTTGAATTAATGAAAATGAATTAGGGTTTTTCCTTAAATACAACTCTTTAGCACATAAGTTAATTAATTTTGTGCTGAAATTGGATCATAATAGCTAGTTCAAGGGAGTCATAAAGGGCCCACTTTTAAAATTGAATTGAAAGTTTTGGGTTCATTTATATGCATACAAATTTGATAAAAGATAATTAATGGATATACTAAGAATTAAGATCAATCCCTAAAGATGTGTGTAGATGGAATTAGGTAGGGCTTAGGCTGGCTAGCCTTTGTACTAAAATATGCCACTTTACACTAATCATTATATTAAGGAAAAACTTATGAAAATGAGTCTAACATTAAATGAAATAGTGTGTGGAATGCAATTTTCATCATTGCAATCTTGAAGTAGTTTATGATACTTTAAAAATTTTAAGTCCATGGTTAGACAAATTTAGAAGATAAGAGATAGTGTGGATAAGGAACCATGCACACAACTAATTGTTGATGTCCACTTGTGAATTTATCTTGCCAAAGTCTACATCCATGCATGTCAGTTGTCTATCACACTCCCATCAAACATGGGTTGAACTTTGTGAAACATCATATTGTGAACCATCATCGAAAATAAATCACACCTAGCCACCCAATGCCTTGGAACCAACAATGAAAAATTCCATGTACTCTATCCACATGTTACCCAATTCCACACCCCTACCCAGAGGAAAGATCTATTGTAACTAACACACACAAGAGAAAAACGAGCCTAACAATTTGAACCCATCCAATTCAAACTATACGCTCATCCAATACTTAGAGGCATAGGTTCATAACTATAAATGTATGATTGACCTAAGACATGAAACAACAAATGTGATGATAAAATATAGATATTTGGTAAGGGGAATTAGGTTTGTTGTAGGTTTGGGTTAATTTTGACTTCACATGAAAATATTACATTTACTCACTAGAACACCATACTAGCGATAAAGGGTCAAACTGAGTCTAAATCATATGGGTAAAAGTTTTAGAGATGTGTCTTTTAACCTATTGTCACCTAAAAATACACCCTTATTGAATTTTCTTTAGTATTTTAGAGACACAATGGGAATGATCTCTCAAGTTTGGGACTTGGTTAACTTGAGATCAAACCTCCATAGAAGGTTGGTTTCTTCCTAAGCCTAAGTGCAAGTGTTGATCCAATTCAATATAGATTAAAACTAAAGCCTACTCCTACTCTAATGATTCACAGGAGAAGAGGGAGAAGGAAAATAACTTAAAGGGAAAGGTGTTGATGCATCAATACTTAGTTGAGTTCTAACTTGCATTAAAAGCACAAGACAATCTTCAAAGCCGACAATGGATCACACAAATTTTATTAGAACACTAATAAGAGGTAAAATGAGAAGAGAATATAGCTATAAGAGGGATGAAATGTCTACAATCAACTTAAAATAGGCTAAAAGATACTAAAACCCACAAGACACAACTCAAACCCAAAAAATACATAGTATAACAACCATAGAAGGAGGAAAACTATCAATATTTTATTGATTACAAGGCTTAAGAATACATTTAATTCCGAGAAAAAAAATATGTTCTCTATATTCTACTCTATCTATTGGAACTTAAGACTATCATTGAAAAATGAGGATGGTTGGGTCCTTAATACCCTTAGAGGAAAGCATCAAAACTACAATACATTTTGTGATCCACCATGGGTCCTTAATACCCCTAGAAACATGGAAATTAGTAGTCTTTAAGATTTTCCTTCACCCCACATTATGTTGTACAATTATGTTAGATAAAACTCAAAACAACAATAGACAACAACTAAGTTAGGGTTAGGGTTAGCCAAAAATCCAAAATCCAAAAAGATAGAATGAAAAATAAGAAAGGAGGGAAAAAGACAGATGCGACACTGTTACCTACAATAGTGACCTTCCTTTGAGATAGTCACAGTTAGATTTTTGCAAAAGTGACCTTCGGATGAGATAATTGTGACCTAGTTTCGTGCAAGAGCGACTCTATTTTTCAATCATAGACTTGTAACCTGTTTAACAAAAGAAAACTACTGTTAAAACCCTAAAAACATAATGATAAGGGTGATCACCTGATGCAATAGTGGCCTTTTGACGTGCAAGGGTGGCTTTCTACCAGAGTAACCACAGTCTGTTTGAGCAATAACGACCTTGTTCTAAGACAAGTATGACCTTGTAACCTGCAAAACTCAAGACCCTAATAAAAGTCCAAAAAAATGAGAAAGCAACCATGCCCTGATTAACAATAACAACCTTGATTGGAGGCAGTCGTACCCAGATTCCTGAACAAAAGTGATTATGTGCACAATATTGATCCATGTTTATGATAGTCGTGTTCCAGAAACCCGTAAAAACACTCAAACTCACAAGAATTGTTAAATTTAGGGATGTGGGTCCCATTGGATGTGCCAATAAATGTAAGGGGTAAAAGTGGAGATGGATAAATAATCAAGAATTCAATCAAAGAACTCAAAAAAAGAGATAAAACCCACTTACCAATGAGATACAATTGTTAATAAAGCCATGCATTCAAACACAAGGGGCTAGCAAAAATCAAAACAAATGAATTCCAAACAAGAACAATCTTACCATCCCATTGTTGGAGAACTTTGTGTTTGTGATGTTGAATTGCTCAACACTTAAGCCTCCATGATTGATTGCAAAAGCTCCAAGATGAATGATTAATGTGATGACCTAGATGCTATGAATCTCTCAAAACTCAAATTGACATGATTTCTCTACTCAAATTCTAGGTTTCTAGGTGAGAAAATATGAAGAAAAGAGGGTGATTATATAGATTTCATGAATTGGATTAAAGGTTTGGATTTAGTTTCAATGCCCACAAAGAAGGGTCAAGGTTACATCTTAACACCCACAAAGAGAGAAGATCAAGGGGAATGTAGGGATGAGATCAATTAGAACTCAAAATATCCCCACATTTGTAGGAAAAAATGGTTAGGATTTTGAAGATCAAGGGTGAAAATTAGATTTCAAGATTAAGGGATAGGAATGGTTGAGACAAGAAAAGTCAAAGATATTTTGAAAAAGGAAAATTCTTCAAGAATATGCTTTGTGGAGGGAAATTGGAAGAATTAAATAATTAAAAATCAATTAATTATGGAGGATGGGAATATGCGATTTTTGAAAAAGAATATTCTATTGGATGGGGTGGAATTAAAGTGGGATAATTAAATAATTAAAATTATTGAAGTATATGACATTAGGAGTATTAAATGAGCCTAATTAAACAATTAAAAATTATTCAACTAGGGGGACGAAGGGGATAATTAGTAAATGAAATAATGAATTAATTAAACAATACAAGATTATTTAATTAATAGAAGAAATTAGGGTTAAATAATGAAAAAGATGTTAAATATAGTTAAAGGGGATTAATAATACAAATTAAATTAAATGATGATAAATAAGATTAATGACGATAAAAATGATGGGAAATGATGGAAAAATATAGTTTTGGGATGTGTGATATAAGTTAGTCATTTTTACATTTCTACACTCATAAATAATGAATTCAAACTTATCCATAAAAGTATTGAAACATCCCCTCTAACATGTTGGTGTGCAACACCATGAATAACATCCACCTTGTGGTTGGATCATATGTGCTTCATGAATGCAAATAAAATCACCAAGAGGATGAATAACAACACTTCACTATGAATAGTCATATTCAATATGCTTCTAAATGAATTACCAAAATCAAAATGTTGGAGTTCTTAAAGGAATTTTTATTGTATCTTTTGTTTTATCCTAGAAATTGAAATAAGCATAATGGTTGAAATAATTATTGTTTAGACATTAGATGTCCTTGAAAAATAGTTTTAATAAATAATTGACCTTATTTTTTAAATAATTTGTTATTATAAGATTTTACAAATTGATTATCCAAATTGTATGAATGAATCGTAAGTTCCCTTCTGTTAGGTGTAAGAGGAATATTGCTACTAAAGTTTGTATTTAGCCTTAATGATAAAAACATAATGTTTATTTGGTTACAATATTACTACCAAACCTTTATCTTATAGTCTTTATTTAATTATTGAAAATATAAAAAAATGAGTTGGGAGGATGAAATTTTGAGCTAGAAGACACTAAATTGTAGCACTCAGTTATAGTAAGGCATTCATGTACCTTATGTCATCAAACAACATGAAAGCGCACTATTATGTGATTACCACCCCCAACCTTTATTACCAACTAAGAGCAAGTATTTCTCAAAATTAGTTGATCTTGTTTGTAGTCTATGTTTGGTAAGTGAATTACCATATTATGTTAATATAAGGAATGTGTCATATACAAGTGATAAAATATAAGTTCAACTATGGGGAAATATTATTTAAAAAAAATAATGCGTTCAAAGGAACATGCTATCAAGTGAGCTATTGCATGATTCTAATAATAATTAGATCAATATGGGATCTTATTTTGTTATATCAACTAGTTAATACACATTATAATAAAAAAAGTTACTAGAATACCCAATAGTTTCAAATATCTTAGTAGAATGACTAAGTAGAAAAAATAAAAGTAATAGCCTGATTCTATTATTGTTCGAAAAATCTTATTAGTCAAAGATCAATTAGTATAGTGTTATATTTTATATAAATATTTGGGATAAATGGTTTGTAATAGATTTAAATATGAGCATTATCCAAGCTTGTAATATAATTTGTAGTGATAAGTCAAAGTGGGAATAATTCATTTTTAATTGAAGTCTAATTTCTCTATCATGGCATATTTGATTAGAAGATAACTACTAAACAAAATATATTTTAATGATTAAATTTGATGGTAAAGTTTAGTTGATAAATATATTTTTATGGTGTTACCTTTCAAATTGTAATTTCAATGATACTTTTTGTCGTATTAAACAAAAATGAGAGAAAGTATTAATATATAAATATAATTGTCATTGCTTATATGTACCTAAAATTGGACAATATATCCATGACCGAGATGAATCTTGAATGAATTTAATTAAAGGTTTAATTTGGATCAGTTGAAAAGTGAGATTAAGATACTGCAACTTGTGTTACTTGTGAGTGACAAACATTATCTCTAGATGGGAGATGACTTGTTTATTGATATTAGGTATTGGATCAACATTGAAGCCTTCATGTTTATTGTGGTCAAGTGACTTAATAGTGTATTGGTAAACCAAGTCTCTTATTTTTTGTTCCACTATAGATATGGTTAGTCATAATAGATGGTCTTAACCACTAGTTAAATAGATGGTCTAGTGTTAGTATAGTATTTAATTCATCAAGAGAGGGTCTTGTTACTAGGCCAAGGGAACATCGGTATTCAAATGGAATCATAATATTCAATATGACTACCAATACAAAGCATTTTGTAATAGGTGGATGTTACCATAAGAAATTATCTAGGGAGAAAATCTACAAAGAATAGATCACTCATTACTATAAGTTTAATAGGATGACCATTTTTCCTTTGACAACACATTGCAAATTAAACATTATTATATTTATGAAAATCACATATGATCTACTTGATAAAGATCATTAAATCATCTTCATTTTTAGTATTATCGCATCATTATAACTATATTATATTTAGTTGACTTATTATTGAATCACTTACTAGAAATAACAAATATAAGTCTATTTGATCATTCAAATTGACTATATTCTAGGATCAAATATATTGTTTCAAACAAAATATGCATGGTACTAAAAAACTATAATTTGATCAAACTAGTTGTTATTACATCTAGTATTTTTTAAATTCTAAATCTATCACATAAAAAGACCAATCTAACCTTGTAATAAATTTGATTTATTTTACCATATTTAGACTATATAATAGGTATTACATCTAGATTTCTATAGAATACTATATGATCAATGGAAAATGATAAATGCACAATCAATTGTGATCTTTATTATTTTTACACAGAAAATCAATGTTATTTTGATTATTATTTTATTGACTATATTGGTGACATTAATAGGAAATCTACATCAAGATATGCATTCAAAGTATTTTAATAAAATATAATCTAATATTTTATTAGATTACTAATTTTATGACTAATACATCTTTAGGTATTTTTTCACCCCTTCTCCAATATTTAAGGAACATCTCTTTCTATGAGAGGTGATATAATGAGGTTTTCTCTATATAATATTAAAGGCAATTCTATAAATGTTTTATTGAAGTACCCTAAATCTGCATGTAAGACCAACTTCAAATACTTATTAGAGAGGTTAGTATAAACACACAAATCTGCAAATACCTCCATGAAATAAAATACCTATGCTAAAGAAATGCCACAAGTAACAAAAACAACATCAAGAAGACATTTCAAAAGCATGATAATCACCTATTCCATGTTGGATTGGTGTCACATGTGCTAGTGACCCTTTCCCAACCCTTGATCAATAGCTAAATAATGATGTATTGCAATGGAGATAAAAACAAGATTATTTCTCAAACCAAGAGAGTAACCTTGCATAAAGTTGTGGATCCATGAATGAGAATGAAGGCCCTATTTTATAGATTTTCTAAATGAGAAATTGGCCAAGATGGTGAATGTGAGACTAAAGATCCTCTAATGAGAAGATGACACTTGTCAAATGATGATAGGTCAATGGTTGTGCAAGATTTGGGAAGAGTGCCCATGAGAGGGAGAATTTGAATTCAAATTTGCAATAAATTTTGAGAGGGGGACAAGAAAAAAGAGCAATAAATGCCATGTTTGACTTGTCATGTTGAGGAAAATGAGGCTTTTTAATAAATCAATAAAATTGATTTATTGTGCAAGTGGAGATATCTAGAGAATGCAAGTGGGATGGGATTAATATTTAAAATAGATGATGATTATGCTGATTTAATGCTGATTAGGTGAGTTTGACTTTTAGGACTTTGATATTTGATTTATTTGAATTAAAAAATGATGGAATATGATTTAGGATTAAATAAAGTCCTGATTTATTTAATTAAATGGAGATGATGCAAGATGAAGGTTGAAATGATTTATGAGAGATGAAATGATATTATTTGATTAAACCTTTGGATTGACCTGATTTACCTGATGAATGGATTTGTTGCGTTTAATCAATTTACTGAGCGGATGAATATGCATAATGCTAATTTGATGTGTCTACATTTTGCCCCTCTTTGAAGCAATGTACATTGCGTTGATTCAAAGAATAAACTTGTCGCGATCGAAATAAAAAATTTTTTTTAGATGCCAGCGGAAAGAAGTATGGTACCTTGCCCCCTCGAGAGATCGGCGAAAAGATTCGATTTGAGGTCGATCTCGCGATAAAGAGGTTCAAATGGATGGTTATGGATGATGATGCAAATGAGATGATTTTAAGATGCTTAGAATAACAAATCTATATTATCCTAAACAACTTAAATGATGATATGATATGAGATGGATGAGATTGATGATGTGATATGCTATGATTATGCAATAGATGATTTATGAGATGCTTAGGCTAACAAGATCTATATTATGATGATGATATGCAAATGCAATGCATGTGAAATGATCGATGTTTCCTATGATGTATGTATGATATGTGGTATGTTGACGGTTTGTAGATGCATGGATGGATGCATGAAGGATGCATGATGTTAGCGTGGAAATCAGATATGACAAGAGGATCCAACAAGTCCATGATTGGTCGAGACTTTATTAGAGATGATGATGATTTGCTTATCAAGGATTGGGATTTTCAAAGGGTCACTTACTTTATGTTTGATAACACGCCTAAGCCGATGCATCAAGGTATAAAGGACCAGGATGGCGTTGTACTTAGTGTGATGGACTTTGACTCGACAAATAGATAGGGTATTCTTGTTCACACGACATACAAAACCTTGCTAGGATGCACTTTAGAAGTCTCAAACATCTCAGACCAAAACATGGAAAGGTATAACCAATCAATGCAATAGTCAACAAGCTATCTGAAACATCCTCCATACATATCTAACAAAGCAAGTATTTGCCAAGTTATTTTACAAGAACGTCCAACAAGCCCAGCAAACAAAAGATAATTATCGTTGCCCCATTCCTATTTCTCTAAATCCTCTATTTTGGGATATCATCGAGACGTCCTTGGAATGAGCGCAAATAAGATAAGTCAAAAGATAAAGACCAAGTAAATAAATAGACTAATGCTCTTCAATACCGCTAATGGAAAAGGATGTGTTTTCTAAGGATGATAAGCAAAACTTATTGCTAAAAGATAATGCCCATTGTAGGAAGGATTCATCCTAGGACATGTTAGTGGATGGCGGCACGTCATTTCGTTTATGAGGGATGATTGATATGGGAAAAATTCAGATGATGGTGTTACCGATACAAAGAGATGACCAATTTGTTTACTCACTATCCTAGACTTAAGACTTGATGCTTTGAGATTCTACTTTTAACCTGCTAGACTTGTTTCTAACTGTTTCACCAAAGGTTGAGGATGACGATCACTTTATTATGAATGGTGTTTATTGCGGTGCAAGCGAGATGAGGCGGATGGAATTTTTTTCAAATATTTGGATGTTTTTGGAGTTTTGCAATGTTTTGAGGCTGTTTTTGGTATTTTTTCAAGGTTTTACAAATGTTTTGATTTTTAGTTTTCCAATGTTTTTTGGGATTTTCTGAGATTTTGACCAAGATACTAACCTAAAGACCTATCCTAGGGGCCTCGGGGGCTGATCGACAGATTAGCCTTGCCTACGTTTATACACAGAGACCACGTAGTTCAACTGATGACTTGACCCGATTTGATTAATGATATACATGATGAGATGTCAGTTTATATGACGGACTCCTATAGGATTGACCTAAATGTCTCGGGGGATGATCAAAGATCAACCTTGCCTACATTCAAGCTCAGAGACGATGTAGTTCGACAAGATGACCTTGTTTTTGGCTTTTTGAATGACTTTTTGACCTATTTTTGGATTTTGAAATGTTTTGGATGTTTTTGGATGTTTTTGATTTTCTGATGTTTTTGGATTTTCTGATTTTCTGATTTTGAGGACTTTAAGACCATACGCGAATCCGATCTGATGAGAACGTGCCCCCAGTGTGATGCAATAGACTACTCCGATAAAGGCAAGACAAACTGACCTTGAGAATGGGCTGAGTGGTACTAGGAGGGATCATGATACGAACACAGGACCAAGCTATGGTGCGGATGTGAGAAGATGAGTGATGGATGGAGATAAGATGGATGATGGAAGTGAGATGGATGGATGATGCAGATCAAGTCATAAAGAACCTAGTGGATGGAAAGTGCTTATTTACACAAGGCGCCTGTTTGCCAGGTTTTCACCGAGGTACTTGCCCAAAGTGCCACTGAAGTGGTTTTCACTAGAGGACGATTTTTCTCTTTACTATTTTTGATCCTTTTTCTGATTTTTTTTGGATTTTTCTGCTTTTTTGATTTTTTTGTTGTTACCAAGACACTGTTTGCCAGGTTTTCGTCGAAGTAACCATTTTTAGGACTTTTTCTGATTTTTGGATTTTTTGGTTCTATACCTTGAAAGAATTAGGCATAAAACTTTTTGAGATGGGAGCTATTCATGGGATCCTATAGAGATTCCCCTTCAGGTGCTGATAGTTGATATGCCCTTGATTTATAGCTTGCTGTGATGATGAAAGGCCCTAACCAATTAGGTTCAAGCTTTCCTTTGTTGCTGGGATTTGGGAGATTCTTCTAATTTTCTTTTAAGACTAGTTCTCCAACTTGGAAAGTCTTGCTTCTGATCCTCTTGTTGTAGCTTCATTTGAGTCTATTTTGATAGCCTTGTAAGTGATTCAAAGCATCGATCCTTCTCTCATCCAGTAACTCCAGCTCATTTAGTCTTGAAACCCAATATTCTTCATCAGTGATGAGATTTTGTAGTGATATTCTGAGGGATGGGAGCTCGATCTCAATGGGAGTCTGCTTGATCCATAGACCAAGGAAGAGGGCCGTGGGTGTCGGATCGTTGGTTGATAAACAGGGCGGATTAAGTCAAAGCGCTATCCGACTGCCCATTGTTTTCTTGAGGATTTTGAGGATGGTTTTATTTGTGGCTTCTGCTTGGCCATTGCCTTGGGGATAGTATGGGGTGGAGAAGCGATGCTATATTTTGAATTTCTCACACAAGTCACGAACCTCTTGGTTCTTGAATGGTGTTCCATTATCCGAAATAATGGCTTGTGGGACACCATAACGACATATGAGATAGTTCAGGATGAATTTTGAGATCTGCTTTCCAGTGACATAGGTCATGGGTATGGCTTCCACCCACTTTGTGAAGTACTCAGTTACAGTTATAATGAATTTGTGGCCATTGGACGAGGTGGGTGAAATTTTCCCAATGAGGTCAAGTCCCCACTGCGAAAAGGGCCATGGTGTGATAATTGGGTGAAGCTCTTAAGCTAGAGCATGGATGAGGTCCCCATGCTGCTGACATTGTAAACACCTTTTAGCATGATCATGTGCTTCTCTTTCCATCGTGGGCCAGTAATACCCCAGCCTCAGCAGTTTCTTGGCAATGGTCATCCCACTCGAGTGTGAGCCACATATACCGTTATGAACCTCGGTTAGAGTGGTTAATGCCTCCTCAACATTCAGACAACGTAGTAAGGTACCCTCTATGCTTCTACAATATAAGGTATCACCTAGGATGACAAATCTAGATGCTTTTTTGATGAAGGTTTGTTTTAGGCTCGATGGTATGTCAGCGGGTAAGACTCCTATTCGAAGATATGTATAGATGTCATGATACCAAGGATCGCCAGGACCAATGATTTCACACACATATTCTGATTCTAGTACCTCGAATGTGGGAACGAGAATTTGCTCGATCAGAAATTCATATTTCGGTACATTATGAGGGATGTCTAATAGAGACCCAATTGTAGCCATGGCATTAGCTGCTTTGTTGTTGGTTCTTGGAATCTGCTCAAATGTTATGTCGATGAAGGATTCCTTTAGAGTCTCCACCAATTTCTTGTATGGAGTTAGCTTGTCATCCTTAGTTTGATATTCATCATTGACTTGGTTTATGATCAATTGAGAGTCTCCGTAGACTTTGAGGGCAATGATATTCCATTGTACTGCTATCCTAAGACCTATAGTCAAAGCCTCAGATTGCTATGTTGTTAGTGCAAGGAAATGCTAGTTTGTATGATCTTGGTATGCAGTCCCCCTATGGGGTGATGAAGAAGACACCAGCTCCTGATCCATGTTGTGTATATGAACCATCGGTATAGTTTCCAGTGATCAACAATGTTGAGGTTAAAATAGACTCATCCGAAACTCGAGACAAGGGGATTCTCAGAATACATAGGTGCTTCTGCTAATTGGTCTGCAATAACTTGACCCTTGATGGCTTTTCTCTCAACATACTCGATGTCATATTCTGATAATATCATGACCCATTTTTCCATTCTGCCAGTTAACATTGCCTTTGATAAGAGATATTTAGGGGGGTCAATTTTGGCGATAAGCTTTATCTTGTGTGCCAGCATATAATGTCTGAATTTTTGGGATGCAAACACTACTGCGAGGCAAAAATTTTCAATCGAGTAATTTAGCTCATGACCGACCATTGTCCTGCTGATATAGTAGATGGCCCTTTCTATTCTGTTTTCATCATGCTGAGCAAGAAGAGCTCCTAAGGCTGCTGCTGTTGCTGACACATATAAGATCAATGGCTTTCCTGGGATAAGTGGCATTAACACTGGAGGTGTCAGTAGATATTCCTTTATTTTGTTGAATGCCTCTTCACACTTGGTATCCCATTTGTATACTACCCCCTTGTGGAGTAGGTGTGAATACGGATTCTGCTTGTTTGCCAGTTGTGCTATGAACCTTCTAATGGATTGGAGCCTTCCTTGGAGGCCTCTCAGTTGCTTTAAGTTCCTTGGTGCTTCCATCTCAAGGATGGCTTTGACTTTTGCTGGATCCACCTCGAAACCCCTCATGGAGACTATGTATCCTCACAGTTTACCTGATTGTACGCCGAAAACACACTTCTTGGGATTTAGTCTGACCTTGTATTCCTCTAATCTGTCAAAGATAGCACTTAGGGTTGCTATATGATCTTGTCTTTTTCTTGACTTTGCTAGGATGTCGTCGACATAGTCTTCAACTGTCTTGTGAATCATGTCATGGAAGATCAATGTCATGGCTCATTAATATGTTGCTCCTGCATTCTTGAGGCCAAATGGCATCATGTTCCAGCAATAGGTCCCCCATGGACAAGTAAAAGTTGTCTTGTGTTGATCTTCCTTTGCTATCATAATCTGGTTGTATCCCAAAAATCCGTCCATTAGTGATAGCATCTCATGCCCTGCTGTCATGTCCACTATCATATCGATATTGGGAATTGGAAAGTCATCCTTGGGACATGCTTTGTTCAAATCTCTGAAATCGTGCAGATTCTGATAGCTCGTCAGGTTTTGAAATAGGTACCAAGTTCGATACCCATTCTGGATAATCAATTGGTCGGATGAATCCAGCATCTAATAGCTTTTTGAGCTCCATTTTGACTAACAAAGCAATTTGAGGATGCATTTTGTGAAGCTTCTGTCGGCAGGTTTTGCATCTGGATACACTGCTAGATGGTGGACCACATTTGGATCAAGTCCTGGCATATCTGCATAACTCCATGCGGTTTATTTGTCTTTCCCTTAGGAATGCTGCTAGGAGTTCTTGCTCTTCGATAATAGTGATTCCGCATAGAATGTAATATCGCGGGGTCTCCTCGTTCCTAGGTTGGTTGGGTTGCATTTTTTGGCCAAGACTGTTGATTTCTCTTGATGAATAGCTCTTAGGGGAAGATTGAATCCTTCATCCTCAGGCACCTCAGAGAGGTTTTCACCATTGGATACGTCCTTTATTTTTACTATTTTCTTGTCAGAGAGTGCCATGGTGTGGTTTTCACTCAAGGACTTGGATATGATTCTTAGTTTCTCACTTTTGCGACTGAAGGATTCAATCGTTTCCCCGTAATAGGCATGTGTGTCTAACTCCATTATGAATCCTGCCTTATGATCTCCATCTGGAATGTTATCCCTCAACCCCATGAATTCTGAGAGCGCTTCATCATTTTGAATATATCGAGAACTGGTGGTCCTCGTTGGTCATAGTCGATCAATTGGGGATAGACTAAGCGGATCTCATGATTTTGATGATTGGATTCAAAAGATAAGGTACTAATCATGCAAAGGGTGGTATCTTCGAATAACCTAGGTAGGTTGGATAAGGTATCTTCGTCATCGCTACTAATATAGGGCTCAGTGATAAAGTTATGCATGTCTGTGCCTATGGGTATTGGGGAGTGCACTTGTACTAGGACTAGCTGAGGAGAAATATTAGCGGATCTAACTGGAGGACTTCGGCCACATATGGTTATTCTCGGAGGGGTACATCCAAGACCAAGATTTGTTATAGGTCACATCTCAGGCATGATTGGTATTAAGAGCCCATTGTCATTTTGTCCTAGTCTCTGATTTCGGTCATAGCCCATCGCAAGCATCATGTGTAGGCCTCTGCTTCTTTCATCCATTGGTAATTCAGGTGTCAGTCTTTCATCTCGATACAACATGTTTGATGGATCTACTTCTATTACCTCATGGCCAAGGTCTCCCCACCTTGTGAATTCAGGATAATTTTGAGGATAGGTTTGTGATGAGGGAGCTTGATTTTCTTGTGGGCGTCCTCGTGATCTTGGAGATTGTGGTAACTCTCCTATCACAAAAGCATTGTTAGGGAGCCTATAACTTCCACAACCGTCCTCCTGGATGATGAGTTTGATATCGGATATGGTGGGATCGATGTATGATGTGGATGGGCCCTCATCATTTTTTGACACTTGGGGGATTTTGTAATATTTGGCTTCAAGGTTCTTGCAGTATGAAAATGGCTCAGGATCTCCATGGACAGTAACCTCTTGTCCTTTATGTGTAAATTTTACACATTGGTGGAAGGTTGATGCTATGACTTTCATTGCATGGATCCATGGGTGTCCCAGGAGAATGTTGTATGGTAAGTCGAGGTCTAGGACCTGACAGGTGGTTTCCATAAGCGTTGGCCCTACTTGGATAGGGAGCTTAATTGTGCCCTATGACACTCTTTCTTGGTCATCATATGCTCTTATTGTTATGCCCTTTCTTTTGTCAATGGAATCTTCTGATATCTTTAATTGCTTGATGAGGCTAAAAGAACAAATGTTCAAACCTGCACCTCCATCCACCAGGACCCTTTTGATTTTGCTTTTGTTCACAATGACCTCCAAGTGAAGTGCACAATTGTGAGATGGTTGGGTGGGAAATTCTTGGTCAAAAAATGTAAGGAGATTAGGTGTTACGATGTTTCCGACCATAGCTTGGAATTGTTCCGCATCGAGGTCTGCGGGGACGGTAGATGAAGCTAATGCTTCCTCAAGGATCTTTTTATGGGCTGATGATATTTTTAACAACTCCATGATGGAGATGTGTGCTAGTGTTCTTTTGAGTTGGTCTACGATATTGTAGCTATACGGAATGGCTCTTGATGTAGGGACTCTATTGGGTTGGGATGACCCTGCAATGGTGACTTTGCTGCCTCTTGTGGTGACTCCACAATCTTCGGCATGGGTGCCCTTGATGGTGATGACCATGCAATTTTCATTGAGGTTGGCAACAACTATTTCGTATATATGATTTACACTTCCTTTTCCTTTGTCCTTGTTATTCCCTTTGTTGCCATGATTCGGCATCGAATTCGTGTAGATTTTAAGGTCTTGATTCCCAGTAGGTGTTTCCACATTTATGATTCTTTTGTCGATGAGATCTTGAATGATGTTCTTGAGTCTCATACAATTATTTATGGTGTGGCCTTTGATTTTGTGGAATTCACATAGTTGATTCTCATTGTACCAAGGAGGTTTGACATCGGGTTCTTGGTAATTCTCAAATGTAGGAGCTTGAATGAGTTTTTCATCGATTAGCTTTTTCATGATGTCCTCAAGTGGTTCCCCCAAAGTAGTGTATTTTTTGCTCTTTTTTCTTGTCCCCCTCTCAAAATTTATTGCAAATTTGAATTCAAATTCTCCCTCTCATGGGCACTCTTCCCAAATCTTGCACAACCATTGACCTATCATCATTTGACAAGTGTCATCTTCTCATTAGAGGATCTTTAGTCCCACATTCACCATCTTGGCCAATTTATCATCAAGAAAATCTATAAAATAGGGTCTTCATTCTCATTCATGGATCCACAACTTTATGCAAGGTTACTCTCTTGGTTTGAGAAATAATCTTGTTTTTATCTCCATTGCAATACATCATTATTTAGCTATTGATCAAGGGTTGGGAAAGGGTCACTAGCACATGTGACACCAATTCAACATGGAATAGGTGATTATCATGCTTTTGAAATGTCTTCTTGATGTTGTTTTTGTTAATTGTGGTATTTCTTTAGCATAGGTATTTTATTTCATGGAGGTATTTGCAGATTTGTGTGTTTATACTAACCTCTCTAATAAGTATTTGAAGTTGGTCTTACATGCAGATTTAGGGTACTTCATTGTGGCGCTAGGAGGGCCTCCTTGTGACTCTTGTCTTTTCCCTTAAACTTCGCTGGTTTACTGTGGATTAGTTGAAAGTCCTTGATTACATGCATGCATGTCTTTATTCTGAGTTTTATTCTAAATTCTTCGCCTTGTGTTAATAGTATAGCTGCCTTTGGTACCGTTTTTAACTCGTGTCTGTTCTGATAGAGCCTTAAATTTCTTTGAATACACCAATGCATTTTAAGAAATCAGGCAAATTGAAATAAAGATCGCTTTCCAAAGGTTCAGTTTATCTTTGTATACCTTTCTTCTCACCACAGGCTAAACTTTGATAAATGTATGCATTTAAAGTAGCTCGTTTCTTCTTTACTTGTGCAGTTGGTAATGCTTTCTGGTGTTCAAACAATATTTTCTAAAATAGGCAGGTGATGTTGTAAACTCCCTTCGGTCTATTCGCTTCCTTCTCTTTCAAGCTTCTTGTCGGCATGCTTCTTTGTCTTCAATGAATATAAAGAATTATTTAAGCCATCCACAGTATTAACATACTTTTCAAATCTGAGTATAAGAAGTCTGAAACGCTCTTCCTGCAATCAATAAATGTTTTGTAGTGATATCCAAGCTGCATAGGCGACGGTATTGTTATGGCCAGACATGCTAAGACCCAAATTTGTCGAATGTAACTTTAATCCTAGGCTTTCACTCTAGTTGCGTAGGCCTGATGATTATTCTAAGATAGAAATGGTTGCAGATATTTGACTCTTACACCTGCCAGTAGTATTTATTTAATGTTTTCTAATACCTTTCTTGCGTGCCCTTTCTGGTACGATAGATACTTGATTTTGCTGAAAGTGCTGCTCCCTAGATCTTGATTTTGCGCAGAAAAGTAGTTACAAATCTGCCTTGCGAGTTGTCAGGCCATAGTTATTAAAAGTATTACATCCTTTCTAAGTCTTTGAAGTTTGTACATGCATTTTTTTTTTGAAAAGGTCTAAAATCTGTCTTCAATTCTTAGCTGGCGCAGTTGTCTCACACATTTATGATAATTTTGACTTAGAATACAAAAGAAAAAAGAGCAGATCTTTTAAAGCGTAGTCTGCCCTTAACTTTGAAATTGCGCCTTTCTTAGAGGCCTTGCTAAGTGCGCTTTGATCTGATGTCTTCTTGATTACCATTGGCTGGGAAGGGTGTTTGTAATTAGAGCACTGCAAAAGGACCTTCATTGTCAAATCTGCCTTAACTCGTATGAATTAGAAATTTAAGATCATCTATGTTTTCTAGCTTCCATAATTGTGATATGAGTAGGGTAAAGTCAAAGCATGGATATTGATTTAAGAATGTTGTAGAGTTGCGCACTTTGATAGCCAACATTTAGAATAGGGAGGGTGCCTTTGAAAGACATACTCTTTATAATTAATAGTCAACATTTGAATTTAAGGATAAAAGACTTGTCCTTTTAAATTGATTCATTGATATAATTCATTGAGCTTGGTATTATGAATCATTTTCACCATTATGACCCTAGTTAAATTTGAAATTTATGGTGGGGCTTTCGAAAGAACTTATTGGTAATTGATTCATTGGCTCAATTTTTCTAAGTGTTGAAGATTGTGGTAAGGGAGAGAGAAAGATTAACAAGTGTGATGTCTTTTCAAATAGGATCATTAATAAATCTTCATTTTATTATCATCATTTAGGAGCATGTTGTTGTTTGAAGTCAAATTAGAATAAAATTGAGTTCTCACACAATCTATCTTTTCTTTTATAGGTACAAACAAACAACGAAGGAAAAAAGGTACAAGGAAAGCGAAAAGTCAACAAGGAGGAGGCTAGCAAACGAAAACGAAAGGAGGAGAATTTTTTTAAAAACCCAATGTGTTTTTAAACACTTTAAGTGTTTGATCAACACTACTTCACGAAGTTGTTTATCTTTTCGTTTTAGAACACTAATTTTCATTTGGGTCTAAAAAGAACAATTTGATTTTCTCCATTCGCAAAAGGCTAAAATTCAAGCTTAGACACTTACTAGAGTTCGTTTTGGGTTAAAAATTGGACAAGCAATCTTCACACTTCATTTTGGTGCTTAAAATGAAATCACAATTGCTTTGAAGGCTATAAAACAAACAAGTGCTTGAATTGTGTGATGTTGTCTTTTGAGTGCGTATCCTCTCCCCTTGCGCTTCGTGCGATCTAGGGTGCAAGAGAAACACTCAAAACACATTTTATTGCTTTGAAACACTTCGATTTGGGCTTAAAAATTGAACATCTTGTGCGAGAGTCGCAGTTATCAGATTGTGTCTTTGCTCGCTTTTGTTTATCTTAGAGGGTCTGCCTTGGGGAAAAAGTACTCACCCAAGGGAACGACTCAACCAGTAACACTCTAAAGCCAAGAGTATTTCCAGCCGGGATATAAATGAGGGTTTTGGTTAAATGCCATTATCACGCGGTTGGCTCTGACAAGATGGATCCGAAAGGGGACTCTTGCCATATGGGTCAATCTCCACGAATGGAAAGTCCTTATTAGAACCCATGTGCTAGAATTTTCCAAAATCCTTAATCTATTTGTTGGTGCAAGAACGGTCGTTCTGAAGCCACCCCACACTCTTACGGTCTTCTAGTAGAGATGGAAAGCATGCCATGGGAGTTTCATGGGTGTTGATGCTTGGCTGCCGATTGACGTTAATGAGCCGTGGAGGGGAGCCAGTGGGGTCAAGCATCTAACCATCCGCTAGAGATAAGCGTAGCTGGACTTGTCCAAGTGGGAATCCAACAAATATTGTCTTACACATCCATAGGGCTTGTAATTGTTCTTCGTTTGAAAACACAGTGTTGTATTCGAAAACATTTTGCAAACAAACATTTAACATGATTCTCAAAATTTCAAACCCTCTTGAAGACAAATATCATTGACTCAATCCATATGTTACTGCTTTCCCTACGGATTCACGTCCGTAGAGGTTCCTAAGCATTGGATTATACCTCAATTTGTCTTCTTGAGTAAACAATAGGAAAACCCTTGCCTTAAGTTCATTGAATTTCCACATAAAATATCTTGTGGGGTTTAAAGAAATTAAGACATTGGACATCTTAGTTTGAAACCTTAATCAAAGAGAGTGTTTTTGGTAAAATAAAGCCATTAAGCAAAGATAAGCAAAATGAACTTTCATGTGTGTTGAAAACTCCAAAATCCCAAAAGCACAAATCATTGATTGGAAATCCAAAATGTTCAAATCATTCATTGGTTACAAAGATCTTTAGGAAGCATATGCATGCTCTTCAATACCTAGGTCTTGGAAAATACAAAGTGGTCTTTTTAGGTTCATCTAGGGATCAAAACAAATCAAACCTCTTTCATCCATCTTTAAAAACATTAAAATCCATCTCACAAATCATCTTTTGAAAAACCTTGAAATCATCCTTGAAGTGCTAGGCTTTATGACAAAATCAAGCAAACACCAAAATCATTGAGACCAAGTCCTTGAAAACATTTATCAAAACACCTTTGGCTAGGAATGTGTAAATGCATCCTTTTGCATATCCTTAGTCAAAGTCATCCAAATCATCTTGTCTAGCTTAGTGTATGTAGATGAATCCTTCTCCATATACTTAGTAAAACAATCATCTTGTTTGGGTAGGTGTGGGTACATGCATCCTTCTCCTCACACATACCCAAATCATCATCCTTTGAACACAACTATCCTTTAGATCATTATCAAACATCTTAGGGTCTTTTTGTTCAAAATCCAAAACTAAATCCAAATCAAGATCAAGGACAAGATCTCAAAATCCAAAAATCAAACCAATCAAAAAATCCAAAGCCTAGTATTTCATTCAAGATTTATCAAAAGCCAAAAACATCCATAACATCCATCTTTAAACATCACCATCATATCATCATCACATTTGATCCTAAAAGCATCCTAAAACTTCCACTTTGGGACATAAAATAGAGATTAATCCAAGGAATCAAGAGATTCATCTCCCATATTCTCGAAGATTGATCCTCGTTTTATGGTTCAAACAAGATCTCAATACAAGAAGAGTATGGAAGCCCACAAAGAAACTCCCGCTTCAAGTGACCTTAGCCAAACAAACGTAGAAATGAATCTCGCATAATCAAGCAATCCATTGATCCCCTCATCATCACAAAACCCACAAGAAGAAAATCAAGGGGAGGACCTCACCTTTGGAATGTCTCATGAAGAAATAGCTGAAATGCTCCAAAATCCGGACAACCATAGAATCATCAACATCATGATGAGACTTAACCCTTCGTTGTACATGCTTGAACTAGCAAAGCAAGGGGCCAAGTTGCCTTCGGATTTTGATGTGAGCACTATAGTGGAGACATCTTTTCCACCAATCTCATCCACCATCCCCATTTCATCTACACCTCCATCCCAAAACGTCACGCAAAACATTCCAAAAATCATGACATCGATTGCTCCAACTCAACCAAATGTCAACAAGGGAAACACATTCCTCAATGAACTTCAATCACATCCCCTTGTAAATAACCAAAACTTGGACGCAAACACCACAGTGGAACAAAACATCCTCCATAATCCATTACACCAAAATGTTCCTCTCACTTTACATTATGACCTATCATCAACATCTTTTCATGGAGCACCACAAACACCTCTTCTCACAAATTCACAAGAGGAGGGAGACATATTCAGACTAGGGGGCATTTTCAACACCACAACACTCTCGCAAGGATTCACTCCCCTTACATTTCCACTTCTCCCACCATCACCGTTGTCATCAACACCACTCCTTGGCTTGGGGTTGCCTCCCCTACCAAGTATCAATCAAACCACTATCCCAATCATCAATCAAAACATTTTGCCAAATGCTCAAAGATTATTGTTGACATCACAACAACAAACGACAAACACACAAACAATGGCAAAATCATCAAACACCCCCACAACATTGCAAAGCATGGTCTCTCAAGGGCCAATCACATCAACGATGCCACTTACCACATCAACAACACCATCCACCAATCATGCAATCAACACGACAACACCATCCACCAACCAAATAATCAACACAACATCATCATCTACCACCATTCCAAATCCACCACCACCTCCACCACCACCAACGTTCACCACATCAAACCAGTTCAACGCAAATTACAAGCCACTTTTCAAAGAGGACACCAACAAGTGCAAAAACAAAAGCCGCGGCAACAAGCCGCTTTGCCGCGTAAGCTGCCAAAACCGCACAAGCCACATTACAAGCACAACAAGCACAACAAGCCAAAGCTTTATTACAACAACAACAACAACAAGCCGCCCAAGCCGCACAAGCATTGCAAGCACAAAGAGTCGCTCAAGCACAACTTTTATTACAACAACAAGTCAGCATTGCCGCAAGCAGCACAAGCGCAAGCAAGCTTAAGCGCAATCTCAATATCAAGCACAATAAGCACAAACACAAGCACAACTTCTTGAACAAGCAGCGCAAATACAAGCATATCAGCAAGCACTAAAGCAATACCAAGAGCAGCAAGAAGCAACAGATTGGCAGCCCAACAACAAGCATTGTGGGAACAAGAACAAGGAACAACAACAAGCGCAACAACAAGCATAACAACAAGCGTTTTCAGAACAAGTGCAACAACAAGCAAAAATCCTAGCGCAACAACAACAAGAGCAACAACAAGCATTGTTCATCCAAAAGCAAGTAGAAGCCTACTTCGCCCGCCACAACATACCGATACCATTGAACAATGCACAAACCAACCCATCCATCCAAACCACGATTGCAACACCCCAAAACACATTCATCCCACCCCTAATCCTCAGAATGATATGACGACACAATCTCAAGTTGCTAACAAGTACTGATCTTCAATTAGGGTAACAACCAAAACACAAAGCAACTTGTGTCCCTATCCATTTGATAGGAGCCTAGACATGAAACCATTCCCTAAGGGATTTGAGATCCCTAAATTTGACAAATATCGAGGGACGGGAAACCCTGAAGATCACATCAGGGAATTCCAGGTTCATTGTATGGAGGTTGCATATGACGATACTTATCTGATGCGGCTATTCCCTAGGAGCTTAGCAGGAGATGCTATAGAATGGTTCTCTCGCTTACCTTCAGGCATTAGGACATTTGAAGAAATTAGAGACGCATTCATTAGAAACTACGCATGTAACATTACAATGGATGTTAGTCTCGAAGAACTCTATGCTCTGAAACAAGGAAAGAATGAATCTTTCGCTTCATTTCTTCAACGATGGCGATCCAAGGCCAATCGGAGCAAATGGACCATGCCAGAAGAGCAACAAGTCTGCACAATCATTACCAACCTTGAAAGCCGCTTGTCATTCCACCTCAAGGTTCAGGGAATCACCACCTATGATCAACTAATCTCCAAGGCGCTTAGCATCGAAAGAGCCCTTGCAACCCAACCCATCGAATCAACATCATATCACGAATCACAAAACAATCGCCCACCATCAAATTACAATGATAAACCTCGTACATGGGTGAGAAACAAGAACATCACTAATGGTGGCATCGTCGATGCCAAGGTGGTCATTAGTGGTCCACGCCAAAATACACCTGCACCGCAAATCCAACCACAACGCCAAAACACTCATCACACAACATATCAACCCAACAATAATCCCACCATCAATAACGTCAATGACCAAAGAGGACCAGTAAATTGATTAAACGCAACAAATCCATTCATCAGGTAAATCAGGTCAATCCAAAGGTTTAATCAAATAATATCATTTCATCTCTCATAAATCATTTCAACCTTCATCTTGCATCATCTCCATTTAATTAAATAAATCAGGACTTTATTTAATCCTAAATCATATTCCATCATTTTCTAATTCAAATAAATCAAATATCAAAGTCCTAAAAGTCAAACTCACCTAATCAGCATTAAATCAGCATAATCATCATCTATTTTAAATATTAATCCCATCCCACTTGCATTCTTTAGATATCTCCACTTGCACAATAAATCAATTTTATTGATTTATTAAAAAAGCCTCATTTTTCCTCAACATGACAAGTCAAACATGGCATTTATTGCTCTTTTTTCTTGTCTCCCTCTCAAAATTTATTGCAAATTTGAATTCAAATTCTCCCTCTCATGGGCACTCTTCCTAAATCTTGCACAACCATTGACCTATCATCATTTGACAAGTGTCATCTTCTCATTAGAGGATCTTTAGTCCCACATTCACCATCTTGGCCAATTTCTCATCAAGAAAATCTATAAAATAGGGCCTTCATTCTCATTCATGAATCCACAACTTTATGCAAGGTTACTCTCTTGGTTTGAGAAATAATCGTGTTTTTATCTCCATTGCAATACATCATTATTTAGCTATTGATCAAGGGTTGGGAAAGGGTCACTAGCACATGTGACACCAATCCAACATGGTATAGGTGATTATCATGCTTTTGAAATGTCTTCTTGATGTTGTTTTTGTTACTTGTGGCATTTCTTTAGCATAGGTATTTTATTGATAAATAATGATGTATTGCAATGGAGATAAAAACAAGATTATTTCTCAAACCAAGAGAGTAACCTTGCATAAAGTTGTGGATCCATGAATGAGAATGAAGGCCCTATTTTATAGATTTTCTTGATGAGAAATTGGCCAAGATGGTGAATGTGGGACTAAAGATCCTCTAATGAGAAGATGACACTTGTCAAATGATGATAGGTCAATGGTTGTGCAAGATTTGGGAAGAGTGCCCATGAGAGGGAGAATTTGAATTCAAATTTGCAATAAATTTTGAGAGGGGACAAGAAAAAAGAGCAATAAATGCCATGTTTGACTTGTCATGTTGAGGAAAAATGAGGCTTTTTCAATAAATCAATAAAATTGATTTATTGTGCAAGTGGAGATATCTAGAGAATGCAAGTGGGATGGGATTAATATTTAAAATAGATGATGATTATGCTGATTTAATGCTGATTAGGTGAGTTTGACTTTTAGGACTTTGATATTTGATTTATTTGAATTAGAAAATGATGGAATATGATTTAGGATTAAATAAAGTCCTGATTTATTTAATTAAATGGAGATGATGCAAGATGAATGTTGAAATGATTTATGAGAGATAAAATGATATTATTTGATTAAACCTTTGGATTGACCTGATTTACCTGATGAATGGATTTGTTGCGTTTAATCAATTTACTGAGCGGATGAATATGCATAATGCTAATTTGACGTGTCTACATTTATAATAGAATAATGCTTTATATATTGTGTAATGTGTTGAATCTATACATCTTGTAATGCTCATTTCATTTATCTTATATTTTATTTATGATGAACAGTAACCTAAGATTCTAATTTCTAACAAAGATATTCAACGTGCACTTAATTTAGTAAGGTTGTATTGTTAAAACACAATTCAAATCTAAAGGACAATAAAAGAATTAGATTTTCATTATCATCAAATAGCCTACTTGCATGTTTATGAATGTTGTCTTTGACATCACTCATCATTGTTGATTTGGTCCACTAAGGAGTTTGACCTAGGAGATTTTGTTCAGACATCAAGTAAGTTCGTTCCTCAACAATGTCTCTAGTCACTACTTTGATAAATTTAGATACTAATAACGTGAGGCTAAGCAAATATTTAGACATATACTATTTGATCATTCATGTATGAACAAACCAATCATGTACATCTTTTTTTTAGACCGCAGGAATCAAGTAGCCGCCTATAAATTGCAGTACGCTTGGTAAAAAATTTTCACGTGATTGGTGACGTTGGCGTGACACTCCCTCCAATACCATGGGGATGGAGGGGAGACTAGACCTTGTGACCTCTTGCCTGCAACAGGATGCTTTAGCCAATCAATCATATTAGATTCACGACAATCAAGATCTAACTCGTAAAACTTAGTACTAAACCATAGATTTTTGAAGACTACAAATTCTATAACATTCATCAAACCAATATAATTAATTTGTAATAATAAATTGATTCAAAATAACATCAACTTTTCATCGTTAATCCTAAAAATAAATACCCCTTATCCACTATTCAATTATCTTATATTGAATATAATTATCTATCACAAATATCTTTATCTAAATGAATTGTTAATTATTTTATCACTTTTATATGATTATCCTAGGAAAAACTTTTATTCTCGAGTTAGTTAGTGCGCATTGATTTAAACACATTTTTACACTTAAATCATCATCAAATACATACACGCGGCCGTTGAATTTAACGAAACGTTGAGTGACTAAATTCACGCCATCATTGCACGCGACAACTTATATAATTTCTTCTTTTTAAAATCAGGCCAAAAGTCTTTTAATCATTGTCCACATTTTAATACAAATAAAATGTAATAATAAACGTGGATGTCTATAGTCTAAGTAGGCATGAGTGGAGGATATTTATTTTAAATGTGTCATTTGAGGTGTTTATATTAAATTTATGATATATTTGTTAAAGGTGGATGTTTCTAACGTATGTAAGTGTGAGTGGAGAGTATTTATTTATTTTTTCAAAAGTCACAAATAAAAAATATCAATAAATGTCATGGCGGTATGTAGACGTGAGTGGAGGGTATATATCTGTTTCTTGAAGAGTAAGACAACTTATTTTAAATGTGTTAATTTGAGATGTTTATATTAAATTTATGATACATGTGGATGTTCATGACGTAAGTGTGAGTGTAAGGTATTTATCTGCCTTTTAAAGAGTAAGTCATTTTATTTTAAATGTGTTGATTTGCGGTGTTTATATTAAATTTAAGACATATGTTAGATATGTATTTAAGTAATTTTTATAGATAGAATTTAAGATATTTATACTAATTTAGCTATAAATATAGTAAAATATCGACCTCGAGGCCCGAGCTTATCCGATCCATGTGGTTTGCGGGTGATTGCGCGGATCCCAGGGGGACTAGTCTCGCCCCAGTTCACCCCATTGGCTCCCCAACTTGGCAACAAAAATAAGCCCAAGGCAAGGACTGGTGGGAACCGCTGGACTGGGTTGCGGGGATACCTCTTAGAATTATATATATATAAATATTTACTTCATATTTTAGGTATATAATTATGTGGAGAGGTTCAAAGGGAAAGCCTAGAATGATGTGTGTGTTAACAAAAAATATTAAAGAGTTGACATATACAAATAATAAAAACTAGAAAAAGGTCAATATATAAAAATAAGAAAAACTAAAACACAACATATGTATATATATTCCACAAAAGTTAAATATAAATGTATCTCATCAATTAAAGTTTAGATAAATATTAAAAATATAGAAATATAAAAGTATTTGTTTCTTCATTTATATTTTAAAAACTTGAGAATATTTTTTATGATTTATTATATTATTATTGAAAGATAAAATGGCAACAAATAGTGTCAAAAACAATTTCTTGAGTAAACATTAAAATAATTATTATTGACCTTGAATTGTTTACAAAAGATGATGAATGTGAAACTTTAAAGTAAGATGGTTCTACTTAAATATATAGTTGAACATAGATAAACAAACCAAATTTAATTAAGTACATTCAACCTCTTTGACATGTGTCAGATTAGAGTATTAAATCACTAAAAAAAATGTATGCTACCTAATGTGTGAAAGATATGTATTATTTAATTATTACACCAATAGACGTAACTATAGTGATAGAAAGTGGCAGAGTGTAATAATGTGAGTATGTTAACAAAACCTATTAAAAGACCACGTACAAAAATAAAAAAACTAAGAAAATAGTCAACATATAAAATAATAAAAACTAAAAAACTACTTGGAAAAAAGCCATGTCAATCCTTACAAAAGATATGAATATGAAATAAGTAAGAGGGCCTCTACTCAAATCTATGAATAATTAAAGTGTGAAAAATATATATTATTTCATTATTATGAATATTACTATAAAATCTAAAGATTGTTTATACTCATCGAAGATAAGAAATTTGGAATGACACAAGGCAATAAACCAATAAACAAAACAAAAATTCACACAAACTAAATGAAATATTTTACTTGGTTATTGTTATATAATGTGGATTGCTCAATGCACCAACATAATGATAGTTAAGGATGTAATGGATTGGTTCTCAAATGGACAACATATGATAGTGTGTGAATAGTTGATGAAAATAGAAGGGAAGGGAATCAATTCAAAAAATCTCCAAGGAAGAATTAGATGGATGAGATGCAAATTTGATGGAGGGATAATAGTTGAGGAGAATGGAGGCATGGATTGAAAGCTTAATCTCATGACAAGTGTCAGAAGAGGGAGATCAATGTAAGGTGAAATGGAGGCTACACATGTTTGAGGAGCATACTAACACATACGTGAGCAAGATAGTGGATATAAGTCAAAACTTAAAGATGAGGTGGAAGGCTTGGGAGGATTTCATGCTTATAAGCTTGCATGCTTACACATTTGTGAGCAAGGAGTGGGGTGAGATGGGGACCTAAGAAGCTTCTAAGCTAGAATACTCACACATATAAGCATGGAGTGGGATGAGTCATGCTCACATATGTGGGAGCATTAGGAGGAAAGAGACACATGGAAAATGATTAAAATTTAATATTTTAATCCATGTGAGAATATTTGGTGGCTAAGATTGGAAATTCATATATTAAAGAATAAGAATTTATTTTAAATGTGTTGATTTTAGGTGTTTATATTAAATTTATGATATATTAATAAAGGTGGTTGTTCATGGCGTAAGGTGTGAGTGGAGGATATTTATCTACCTCTTAAAGAGTTAAGACAATTTATTTTAAATTTATCGATTTGAGTTGTTCATATTAAATTTATGATATATTAATAAAGGTGGATGTTCATGGTGTAAGTAAGCGTGAGTGGAAGGTATTTATTTGTCTTTTAAAGAGTAAGCCATTTTATTTTAAATGTGTTGATTTGTCATGTATTAAATTTATGACATATGTTAGATAGGTATTTAAGTATTTTTTATAGATAGATGTATTTAAGATATTTATATTAGTTTAGCTATAAATTTAATAAAATATTTACTTCATATCTTAAATACACAATTATATTGAAAGGCATAGATAGGTGTAGCGTGTAATTGTGTAAGTGTGTTAACAAAAACTATTAAAGAGTTGACATATACAAATAATAAAAACTTTAAAAATGTCAATATATAAAAATAAGAAAAACTAAAACACAACATATATATATATATATATATATTCCACAAAAGTTAAATATAAATGTAAATATTATTTCATGAAATAAAGTTTAGATCATCATTAAAAATAATATTCATAAAGAAATATAAAAGCATTTGTTCCTTCAATTATCTTTTAAAAACTTGAGAATATTTTTTATGATATATTATAGTATTATTGAAAGATAAAATAGGTCTTCAATAAAATATGAAACTCTTTACAAAATATGATGAATATGAAACTATGAAGTAAGATGGTTCTATTTAAATATATAGATGAACATAGATAAAAACCCAAATTTTATCAGGTACATTCAACCTCTTTGACATTTGTCAGATTAGAGTATTACATTGCTAAAAAAATGTATGCTACCTAACATGTGAAAGATGTGTATTATTTAATCATCACGCTAAGAGACATAACTATAGTGATAACAAGTGGTGAAGTTTAATAGTGTGAGTATGTTAACAAAAACTATTAAAGACCACATACAAAAAAAAGAAAAACTAGAAAGAAAACCGACATATAAAAATAATAAAAACTAAAATATAGCTTGGAAAAATGTTATGTCAACCCTTACAAAATATGATGATACAAAATTATAAAGAAGGCCTCTACTTAAATCTATGGACAATTAAAGTGTGAAAGATATGTATTATTTAATTATTATAAAATATTACTATAAAATATAAAGATTGCATATACTCATTGAAGACAATAAAAATGGAATGACACAAGACAATAAACAAAACAAAGATTCACACAAACTAAATAAAATACTTTACCTGGTTCCCCTTGCTCCTTTGATGGAATTGAAGTGAAGTGCACCCAAAACTCCACTTTATGTGCTTAGTAAGATGTGTATTGATTATTGTTATGTAATATGGATTGCTCGATGCACCAACATAATGATAGCTAAGGATGTAATGGATTAATTCTCAAATAGATAACATATGGATAGTGTGTGAATAGTGATGACAATAGAAGGGAAGGGAATCAATTCATAAATTTTCCAAGGAAGAATTAGAGGGATGATGGACGGATAATATTTGAGGAGAATGGAGGCATGGATTGACAGCGTAGCCTTGTGACAAGTATCATAAGAGGGAGATAAGTGTAAGATGAAATGTACACTACACATGTTTAAGGAGAATGCTCAAACATATGTGAGCAAGGTAGTGGGTCTAAGTCAAAATTCAAAGATGAGGTGGAGGTTTAGGACGATTTCATGCTTATAAGCTTCCACACATACATATTTGTGATCAAGGAGTGGGGTAAGATGGAGAACTAAGAAGATTCTAAGCTAGCATACTCACACATATTTAAGCATGGAGTGGAATGAGTCATGCTCACACATGTGGGAGCATGAGGGGGAAAGGGACTCATGGAAAATGACGAAAAGTTTATATTTAATCCATGTGAGGATATTTGGTGGCTAAGATGTTCATAGATTAAAGAATCAGAAACAAAAAATAATAGTGGGGGTTAATTAGCCTTAATTAATTACTTAATCATATATTAATTAATTAATTAAGTGGGAGGAATTAATGACTAAGGTTAATTAATTAACCTTGGGGAGGAAAAAAGTAATTATGGGAAAGGTAATTAATTAAACAATAGTTTATTTAATTAAAGTATAATTTATTTAATTAATTATAAGAATATGATAAAGTGGTGAATTATAGGAAAAAATAAATAATTAATGAATGGGAAAATGGTGAATTGAAAACCAGTGGTGAATTTAAGGTGTCTATATTTTGCCCCTCTTTAATATAATATTACAACTAGGAGAAGTGGTGTCGTGTCAAAAGAAAAATGAAAAAATGTCCTAATCAATTAAAAGAAATGATGAGTAGAAGGTAATGGGATGATGCCCCCTTGAGAGGTTACCCCAAAAAAAATCGTCTAGGGGACATCTCAAAATGAAGAAATGGGGTGAAATTTGGATAGAGGAAATGATGATCAATGAAAAAATGGAGAAACATAGATAAAGGATAAATAAATGATAGAGAAAATAGTGAAGGGGATGAAAAAAGCTCTTAAAATAAAGAAATAGAG
Organism: Sequoia sempervirens; assembly: GCA_007258455.2. Classification (NCBI taxonomy): domain Eukaryota; kingdom Viridiplantae; phylum Streptophyta; class Pinopsida; order Cupressales; family Cupressaceae; genus Sequoia; species Sequoia sempervirens. The sequence goes on from VDFB02056351.1 coordinate 24,575,891, forward strand.
GTGAAAGTTAGATAGGTCGTAAAATAGTTCATTTACACCATGAGCCCTTAGAGATTAAAGAGCACAAATATTGTAGAGAAGCGAGGAGAAAATGACTAATATCCCATGCCACACCAACCATGGACCAAGTACAACTTTATGGATCACGAATAGAGGTGGGAGCACTAGTATATATTGAAAATTAAATAACTAGGGAATCTTAGATATCCTTGCAATTTCACATTATGTTTTGTGCTCATTTTGGCATCTAGGTGTGAATTATATTAAATCCAAGATGTTAGCACTTTGGATCTATATTTTCATACTTTTTTGATGATCTAAACTTTTTGAATCCAAATTTTCTTGGACAAGAGTGCACTGCCTAAATGTTTGTGTGATGTGCTAGTGTCCTATGGAAATTCATGATTCTAATGACCTAGTATTACTCTTTCCCTATCATAATTGGAAGTTGGGAAGGTAATGAATTTTTTAATTACTTGAATATTTTCTTGAGGAGAAATAAAAAAAAGATTATTCATTCTAAACTTGGTATTTTTGAGACTCTATCTCTTGGAAGAAAAATCAGCAAGGTCTTCATAGCTATTTTGTGAATATTTCTTACTTCATTTTACATGTGAACATCATTTGACCCTTTAATATTTTTTTGAGATTATAAAAATAATTGAAACAAGGCAACTATTAGTTTATTTTTTAGTAATTCCAACTGGTTCCTGAAACTATGTAAAGAAGTAGCCAACTCTTAAGCTCAAAATTTTCAGGGGGTTGGCCAACGAGCAGGAGGAAGGTTTAACAATTTTATCCTCTGCACTTCAAGCTCTGAAAACCCAGGAGGGTGGTCCTATACAATATCTAATAGGATTTCATACAATTCATGCAATATATTGCTTTAAATAGACATGCTCTCTTTGTGCAAACAAGAATTACATATGAAACATACTTTTAATAGGTTAAATTCTTAGAGTTCTATAAATTTTGAATCTGAGAACATGTAAATAACATTATGTAATAACTTATAATTGTAAGGGATTTTTGTTTCCAAAATTTATGACCATGGAAACATAATCAAAACATTCATTTAGACTAGTGCCTTAAACCTAGGCAACAGAGTCAAAGAAAATGAAACTAAAACTTTGAATAACAAATTCTAACCTAATTCTATGAAAGCTCAATATCAATTCCTTACATTGATATTATTACAATTTACAATCAAATCTTCATAATAATCCCTATATACATTCAAAACCCTCAATATTCCTTATACAACAATTTAATCCATTACTTGAATAGAAGCTATAAAAGAAACATTCAATTACCAAAAAATTGCAAAGATGAATAGAAGTGATCCTTGATCCATTTGTATTCATAAGTGATAAATAAGTGTACAATTGAGGAGACAATTGATTGTGAAACTGTCACGCTATATTCATGTACAAAGCTAGTACTATTATACAAAATTAGTAATTGCATTGACCTTTCTTCCTATGAAAACCTAGACCGGACCGATATAAACCTGAATATAGAAAATTTGGTTACAAAATTCCAAGATCCTTTATAAATGGCCTTGAATTACCTTTTATAGAAACAAGGGAGAAACAAGCTTTAGGCCATGGATAGATACATTTTTATTTGAAAATTATGTCCTAGGATCAGACAAAAACAAGATAATTGCTTTGCAAAAAGACAAAAAGAACATTCCACTAGAAGAAAAAATAGTTGTTCAGGCCACAGAAGGAGACATTTTATGGTGTTGCAATGATGAGATAGAAAATAATTTTTCATTAAGGCTTCCTCATCCAAGTTGAGAGTATATTCCCTTTAGGAACCACTAGAATTGATGTTGAGTAGGTCATAAAGGACAAAACGGTGACAAGACTGTAGGGATGGCTGTAAATAGTTGGGAGGTTTGAGTGTCATATCATCATATGGATTTGATATTCTAATTTAACTTTGATGAAAAGATTGAAACTTAAGCACTTTTCAACTTGTTATATTTTTCATCCCATTCCATATATTCTCTCTCTGATGGCCACTAAAATTCAAGAATTTGATGAACATTGTGCACATAATGCAAAAACTTTGCATCCATAATTGCACTGGAATCTTTAAAGAAAGCCTCCAAACCATGCTATGTAGCAATCAACTTATCCATATAAGTATTGAGTAGGTTATTGTCAACCCTATTGCCATCACAAATGAATAGTGAGATAATGGGAGTCATTTCTCTAAAACCCAATTTCCATCATCATAAGTCTTGAGTTCTCTATTCTCATGCAAAATATTAGATATAATATTTATTTTAATATTCTTAAAATGTTTAAACTTAGTTCTTATGTGCAGTGACACCTTATTTATGAATGCTTTCACTTCTACTAATTTTTCCATATTCCATGTGGGAAAAATGTTGCTAGGTGCATCATTCTCAAACCTTGATCCTTTATGTATGTCTTCAAAAGTTGAAATCCTAGGGATCCATTTGCTTATGATGCTTGCTAGCTAATCCTAATTTCTATCCACTTTGTTATAATAAATTTTTAGGTTTGAATAGGTAGTATGGGATTCTTCCAATATCCCCAAAATCTTGGATACCCTATGCCATAAAAAAATAGACATAACATGAATACTGATAATTTTTTATCTACTCCTACAACACTTTAATTCTCTCAACAAGTTCCTCATTCTACTTTATTAAATTTTCTACAAGCCTTGTTGATGAAGAACTTGCTACCTGAGCATCAATTGGAGGAGGTAATTCTTGATCTTCTTGTATTTTCAATTAATTATACTTTGCAATGAGAGCCACATGTTCCTTTAGCAACTAATCTTAATCAATTTGCAACCTTCTTATTGTTGCCTCACTGAATTTTGTAGTATCTACCACTAGAGAAGTACCTTATAGAGTAGAGGTATCTGACACTCTTTTTAATATTAATCCCCCTCTTATATCATACACTACCTCTACAACCTGAGGCTTATTAGTGTTGGGAGCAAAGGCCCATATTGCTAGGGTTTCCCATTTAGGGTTGAACTTAGACCCAAAAAATGCTAGCTCAACTTGTTCCTCAAAAGAAAACACTTTCTCATCCCGCCTCCTTATAGTGTTAAGGGCTATTGTTGAAGCAATATCACACTTAGGGAGCAATAGAAATCCACTTTCCTCTACTAGCTTCATCCCCTCTTCATGGGTAATATTTCTCACATCAAAATTGAACTCACTAAGCACCTTTTTGGTGACCTCTTCAAACTGATTAGGAGGCACACTTGGCTTTGCCTTATTTAATATTTCATGAAATCCTTCCCTCCTAGACCTAATGACAAAGTCCTTGAACTCCTTTTTTTTAATGAATTTATTATCAGAGATGAATTTCATGCATGTCATGGCCCTTATATAATTGGATTTGTCTCTATCCATTGTTACATTAATACCCAATCCGCTTTGGTGAATCACTACAATATTTTCTCTTAGAGGGGAAGACATTGTCTGTTTTACTTCCTCTATTTTTACTCTTGAATTTCCTCCTCATCATCTGGACCAAGAGGGTAATCAACCAAGGATGGTTGATCAACTCTTCTCTTATTTTGTGGTTGCTCCTTTGGAGGGGAATCTGTAATGTTTACTTGTGGAGGAGAAGGTGGTGTTGATTGCAATTCTTCTTGAGATGTAGGCTCCCTTATTATTGGTCCCTTGGGCCTCCTAGCAAAAGCATAGATAGAAGGATCTATCTTTGGATAATATGTAGGCCTTTCTTCCATAACTATAGCCTTCCCAATTATTTTATTAATATTATTGAGGATCATTTGGATCTTGGCAATAGGATCCTTGATCTCAGAATAAGCTCCTTAATAGTCTAGGTTCCTTTTGATTTTTGCATCTTCAAATTTCCTTAAGGAAACCCACTTGATCTTCTTGTCACTTGCCTCTTTATCATCAATACAATTCCTCGTCACATCCTCACCAAAATGGATTTGATGATGGAATGCTAATATTTTTATGCTTAGCCTAACCTAATTAATAAATCCCTTAGGGTCAAAGTATCTTGTTTTCTCCTAGTCTTGTTGAACTCACCCGGATACTGAGAGGGGGTGAATTAGTATCTACAAATACTTAAACCCTTTCAAGCCTTAAACCCTTCAATAATATGCAAAATAAAACTATTGACAAGATCAAAAACCCTTAACTAGATTTGTAGCATATGTTCAAATCAACAAAAAATAAGGATAATACAATAAACACACATGCACAAGATAATACCGGATTTATGTGGAAAACATAAGAAGGGAAAACCCACAGCGAGAGTTAAATCACAATATATGAAGCTCACTGCTTACAAAAATTATAATGTTGTTTAAGGCTCACTACTTATGGAATTGCAGGCTAAGGCACACAACCTTAGGGAAAGATACAAGAGAATTTTAGTACCAAGGTGTACAACCCTAGGACAAGATACAAATTACAAGTACTTGATGAGATTCACTATCTCAGAGTAGGATACATAAAGACTTAGAAATTACATTTATCAAAAATACACTTTGCTGACTGAGGCATTAAAGATCATTTCCCTTTTCTTTTCAAAACTCACTACTTCAATTCATCTTCACACATCCTCACTTAATCTCACCTCTTGCAACTGAAATTTTCTTGTATTTACATCCTTTGCAAGATCTCAAAACATTAATTAGGCCATCCAGAAAGAATACACATAATGATTTCAACAAGTTGGCCATACGAAACATAATGCAGTCCTATCTAGAAGATAGAGAGGTCCAAAAATAATCTTATTGCATCTTCTAATGTGATCCCAAACAACACACATGTTGGTGCATAACAACCCAAGTCGACAATAAGGAAATGTGTAGATGAAACATGTAGCACATAACCAGTTGGTCCAAAAACATACATCCAACTGAAATTACTCAATATGGTTCTCAAAAAGATAGGTCAAAACCCAAATGTATCTTAACACAACTTCATATGCTACCATGAACCCCAAAGCGCATGGTGCAAGAAAGATAACAAGCCTTGCTAACCAAATATCCACTATTTTCCCAGAAAACCAATTCAACACAATATGTGGCACCAAAGAGATCAATCATTGACATGAATACCACAAAGATATGTTCCATGAACATCCAACAACATTTACATAAAATTCTCTCACACTATCATGCCACAAACAACCACTGCAAACCAAATAGAAGTAGAAAACTTCATCCCAGAAGCATAGAATGCACAACCATGAGATAAAACATGAAAAGATCAATTTACGGTACACACCATCACATGAAAACTAAACTGAGATACTACATAGACACTAAGATTATGTCCACCAAGCCACAAGAGTAGAAACATCAATGTGGATAAATATAAAGCATGTCATGGACTAGTCCAGACAACCAACAAAAATTGCCAACTCACTGCAATTACCAGAAACCTCCTTGGCAACAGTGATGACCTGAAAAGATAGGAGTGCAACATACATAAAACATAAACATTGTTCAATCCAAAATCACAAGACCATATCTTCAATAGTGGAATATGAATGTGGAGAATTCTCCCAAATATCCTTCAAAGTAGATCTACCTAAAATAAAAACTTTCACCAACTTGTGGAGATAAAAACTGCCTTGCAGTAACACATACTTCCTTAGGAACAAGAGGGCATACAACATACTAGAGATCATCAGTAGCATCTCTCCACCATCAAATTAATTCTAATCCTCATCTTGATGCTTCTATTCCTCATCTTAATATATCATCATGATATTATCTCTTATGACAGTAACCATACTCAATACTACTTTACTTGATATTAAATAAGGCATGCTAACCAACCATGAACATCAAAAAAATCAAAGTCATGACATACAACCATTCCAACCAACTCACCAAGTGTTGTCATAAATGGAAATCCAACAATCTCTCCCTTTGGCATTGATGGCAGTGCAGACTGACTCATTCTCCACATTTGACACCAAGGAAAAAGGGAAAACATATCTTCATTTCAATCATCAACACATTCTCCCCCTTTGACCAGCAATAATTCTTCAAACAAATATACCATCTCCCCCTATCAACAACAACCAACCAATTAGCTACTCCCCTTGAGAGGTAGCACACATCAATCCAAGAGAAAAGGGTATGACATGAATTTCTCCCCTGGATAGATGCACCATCTATGAATCTAGTTAGAAAAAGAGGGGAAATAACCCCTGATGTCTGCAAGAGATACTCAAAAGTATCCTTTGTAAGTTCCTTAGTGAACACATCTATAATATGATATTTTGACTTCTTGCTATGTAGCCTTCTCCCTTAGAAAATGATACTAGATTGAAATGTGTTTGGTTCTTGAATTCATCACCGAATTCTTGAAAATTTTAATTGCACTGGTATTATCACACAATATAGGAATAGTTTCATCATAAACCACCTTTATATCCTTCAAGTTTTGCTTCATCCAAAGCACCTGGGTGTAGCAAGATGCTATAGAAATATACTCAGCTTCTATTGTGGATAAGGACATTGAGTCCTAATTCTTATAGAACTAAGAGACCAATTTGTCTCTCAAGAAAAATGCACTTCCACTGGTGCTTCTTTGGTCACCTACACATCCTTCCCAATCAACATCAATATAAGCACTCAAAGAAAAAATATTCTTATACCAAAAACCATAATTTGGAGTTCCCTTCAAGTATCTAAATATTATTTTCATTTCCTTCTCATGAGTTTGCTTAGGATTAGCTTGAAATCTAGCAACCAAACATACTGCATGCATAATATCAAGTCTAGAAGAAATCAATTACAAAAAACCTCCAATCATAGACCCATAATGAGCTTGATCAACCTCCAAAGACTCATCAGTCTTGCTCAAATGAAAACCAGTAACCATAGGGGTACTAACTAGTTTGGAATCCTCCATGCCAAACTTATTCGACATCTCTTTAACATACTTAGCCTAAGAAATAAAGATAACATCATCTAGTTGCATAATTTGAAGTCCAAGGAAGAAATATGACTCACTAATCATAGAAATCTCAAACTCTTTCTACATCTCTTCTATAAACCTCTTACACATATCATCATCTCCACTAAAGATGATTTCATCAAAATATACAACCATAATCAAAAGCTTCTCTTCCTATACCTTAATATAAAGATTACTATTTGCAATACCTTTCTTGAATCCTTGTTGAAGTAAATACTTATCCAACTAAGCATACTAAGCTCTAGGAGCTTTCTTGAGTCCATAAAAAGCTTTCTTGAGTTTGCATACCATGTCTAGATCTTCTGATAGCTGGAAACAATGCAGTTGCTCAATGTAGACCTCTTCCTCTAGATCACCATTCAAGAAGGCTAACTTGACATCAATTTGATAGACTTTGAAATTCTTGTGAGAAACAAAAGCAAGAAACATCCTTATTGCCTCTATTCTAGCTACTAAAGCAAAATTCTCCTCAAAATCAATACCTTAAACTTGTGAATAACCATTATATACCAACTTGGCTTTGTTCCTCACAACTTCACCATATTCATTCATCTTGTTCCAAAACACCCACTTTATTCTTATCACAATCTTATCAACTGGTCTAGGAATGAATTCCCATGTCTGATTCCTTTCTATCTAATTCAATTCTTCTTCCATTGCCTTTATCCAACCATCATCTTTGCTAGCATCAACAAAGTTCATGGGCTCTACCTTTGACAATAAACACAAGTTCACTTGCTCACTTTCTTTCGTAAACCTTCTCATAGTTAGTGCACCTTCATTATTGTCTCCAATGATCTGATCTGTAGAATGATTCTTCTGAACATACTTTGTTGGAGTCTTAGGAACCTTCTCTAGTTCTAGTTTCTTCTCTTCTTTCTCTTTTTCTTCATCTTCAATCTAGGGAGGTATATTAGATCCACAAACCTCTGATTCTTGTTATATATGATACAAATCTTCATTTGCTTTAATATTTGTACTTTCAATCATCTTTCCCAATATCTTGTTATAGCATCTATAATATTTTCTCTTGGTTGATTAACCAAGAAATATCCCTTCATCATACCTTGAATCAAACTTTCCAAGATCTTCTTCATCTCTCCTGATGTAACATTTTATATGAAAGGTTTTGAAGTATCTAACTGTGGTAGGCTTACCATACCATACCTCATAAGGGGTCTTAGTGCTATTGACCCTCAAAAACACTCTGTTAAGAAAGTAGGCAACAGTGTGAGCTACTTCCTTCTAATACATATCAAGTAGATCAACATCTTTCAACATAGTCCTAGCCATCTCTTGCATATTCCTATTCTTCCTCTCCACTACCCCATTCTACTGAGGGGTTCTAGGAGCAGATAGATGTCTCCTTATACCATGATCTTCATATAAATTTTCAAATTCATTTGAAATAAATTAACCTCCTCTATCTAACCTTAATAATTTGATCTTAGCATCCATTTCATTCTTAACTTTTTCTTTGAATATTTTAAAATTATCAAAAGATTCAAATTTATTTCTTAAAAATGTAACCCAAGTCATTCTAGTATGATCATCAATAAGCAACATGAAATAACTTTCACCTTGTTGACTCCTTGTTCTTGTAGGTCCACATAGGTCAGCATAAATCAACTCCAATGGAATTATAGCAAAGCACTCCTTTCTCTTGAAACTTGTATTTATTTGTTTTCCCATTTGACACTCCTTGCATAATGTGTTTGCAGGCTTAGTTATATTAAACATGTCTCTTACTCCATTAGTAAAATTGATATTCACCATATTTTCAAATTTGATGTGTCCCATTCTTTTGTGCCACAACCAACATTCACTAAGTTGAGCCAATAAGAATATTCTTCCATTTGTGTCCTTTAGATAAAAATTTTGCATTTGTCCTTGTACCTTCAACAACTAGCTTTCCAAACCCTACCTTCATGATCTCACAACGGTTGGCATGAAATGTAAGATTGTATCCTTTCAAACACATCTAATTGACACTGAGAAGATTAGCTTCAAACCTTTGACATAGAGGAAATCCTTAGTCCTGTTCTTTCCATTAATTTTTATGGCACCCTTTCCTCAAATTTTTGTTGACTCATCACCACCAAACTTAACAACTCCACCATTACACTTCTTAAGATTGATGAACCTTGCCTTGTCACCAATCATGTGGTTAGAACAACCACTATCAATCACCCAAGCATTTTCTTCTTCCTTTACATGAAAGGCAATCCAAACATCCATAGATATTTAAGTATCAGACATGGTACAGGAGCATCCCTAGTTGTAAAGCAATCTTGTATCAACCAAAAACATTTATTTTCTTGTATTTTAGTATGTAGCTGTCTTAGCAGTTTCTTTCGCATTTTACCGCTATATCATTTTGCAGCTTGCAAAGTAGGATATTGGTTCTACACGAGGTCATTTATGACATATCTATATTTTAGGTGATTTGCATTAATTTGTAGAAAGTTATCTCTCTCAAAATTTCACTATCATTTCTTAGGTAGAGCATTTAGGGCCTAGTTAGATTTTTTGGTTTTGTGGACCTTTTTCGAAGCATGTGGAGCTTAATGGAGCATCATGCACAAGGATTTTAGGTCCAAGGGGAACTTTCTTGGAGATCTATAATTCATTTCATTTACCAATGGGTTATCTTTTCATGTTTGTGGGCCAACCTACACTATTGATCTTGCATTGGGTTTATAATCCCTTGAGTTCTACGTGGATCATAATTGAAGCTAGAGATTCATATTTAATATCATTTGTAATCTATTATAAGGAATTCAAGCAATTAGATCATCAATTGGTAGTTAGTAAGTTTGATCCAATCTTCTAGGCTATGGAATATAATAAGGCCTTGTACCAATTATAATATTTGTAATGCCCTTGCAACAAGCCTGTGAGCCCTAGTCACTCTGCATATAAGGCATATGATGCATGTAAGACTACAAGTTATTTAATCAATAATAATTCAAGTTTGCTAAGAATTTTCTTGTGTTATTTCCATTGAGTTGAACTCTAGGTTGCATGGTTGGATAGTCCTTAATGGACCCTCCATTTGTGACTGCACCAAGTGGTATTAGAGTGAGTTTTTTAGTCTTGAGAAGGAATTCCTTGTGGTGAATGGATCATCGACCTAAGGTAGACTACATGTGTTTTCAACTGAGCATCAAATGTGAAGCAGTTAAGACCTTGTAGCTAGATCGTTGAATTGAGGTAGTTGCATCAGATCCAAGGGAGGATATGCCACCAAGGAGAGTGCCTGCTATAGTGAATGTTGTTGGATGAATGGATGAAATTTTGGAAATGATGAGAGCAATGAGTTCGATTAGGGGTTTTAGAAAAGGATAGAAGGAGAGGTCTAAACCCTAAACATGCAAATGAAAATGACAATGATGAATTAGATCAAGTTGCGAATCACAATGAAGAAAAAATAGAGGAAGAATAAAAAGATTTAGATCAGGTAAAGATGTTGAAAGCTATGTCCAAGATTGGTAAGATATCTAGAATTGAAATTCAAAATTATGTGAGAAATTTAAACCCCGAGGAATTGATTGATTGGATCAATGACATGGAAGAATACTTTGAGTATGAAGAAATTGATGATTCAGAAATAGTGAGATTTGCAAAAACTAAGTTGAAAAAACATGCTGCTATATGGTGGAAAGAAGTTCAATTGGATAGAAATAGGAGAGGAAAGGATAAAATCATAAAGTGGGATAGAATAGTGACAAAGTTGAAGAATTAATTCATACTAGCTAATTATAAGCTTGAACTGTTGAAAAGATTGCATAACCTGAGGCAAAAGGAGAAATTTGTGAAGGAGTATATTGAAGAATTCTACAAGATGATCATCAGAGTTGGAAATAGCGAAGCAAGAAAGGAAAAAGTTGTGTGGTACATCAATGGACTAAGAATAAACATCCAAGAAGAATTGAGCCTAGTGAAGATGACATCAGTTGAAAAGGTATCACCAATTTGAACACTGAAGGTAGAAGAAAAGTTGAACAAGAAGTTTGAACAAAGACAAAGAAGTGCAAGAGGAAGATTCTAGAGGAGTGGACCACAATTCAAAGAGAGAAGACCTTATGTAGAAAAAACAAGGCGGAAAACCCTACCGTAGTGAAGAGAAGGACAATAATTCATACCATAGAGGAAGAGAGGGAAAAAATTTCTATTGCAATGATAGAAGAGGTCATAATTCCTACCAAAATGAGGGATATAGGAGAGATGAAGGATGATTTGAGAAGAGACCATTTATAGGAACCTATTTCAAGTGTAGAGATGGACATAGAGTATTTGAATGTCATCAAAGAATTACCAACAAAAGGATTGATCATATTGGAAGAAAAACTTATGTGGATGAAGAACCTGCTAGATCCCCTAATTCAACTGGGAAACTGGAGAAAGGTAAGTCACTGGTAATGAGGAGAGCTTTGATGCATGAGGGGGTGACTCAAGAACCACTGGAAAGGAAGAATTTGTTTAAGACAAGATGTAAATCCAGAGGAAAGTTATGTAAAGTTACCATTGATAGTGGTAGCACTGATAATTTAGTTTCAGAAGAGATGGTAACCAAGTTTAATTTAAAGATATCAAGAAACATACGAAGAACTACAAAATAGCATGGATTCAGGATGAACATAAGATCTTAGTGAATGAGCAGTGTTTGGTGAAATTTCATATAGGATCATATAATGATGAAGTGTTGTGTGATATTATGCCTATGATTGCATACCATTTCTTGTTAGGAAGACCATGGAAATATGATAGGAAATCAATTCATGATGGAAGTAAGAATGCATGCAATGTGACTTCAAATAGGAAAATAACTATATTGATACCTTTGGGAGAAGAGGAAATAAGTGAAGTTTGTAGTACTGACATACTATGTTTGGAAGATGGAAGGAAGTTTCTAGAAGGATTGAGGCATGAGAAAATGTGTTTTTCATTGATTCTAAAGAAGTGCAAAAGACCAAAAATAGAGAATTCTTCTGCAAATGATGAATATCCACCACATAACGAAGTACCAGAACTGTTAATAGAGTATGAAGAAGTCATATTAGAGAATGAACCAGATGGTTTACCACTAGTCTAGAGTATCATTCATCATATAGATCTAATACCAGGAGCAAGTTTTCTAAACAAAGTGACACATAGGATGACACTGGTAGAAAATGGCAGAGTTGAATCGACAAATACAAGAATTGTTGAAGAAGGGATTTATCAGGGAGATCTTAAGCCCATGTGTGGTACCTGATATATGGGCACCAAAGAAATATGGAGGATGGATAATGTATATAGACTCAAGAGAAATCAATAGGATTACTGTCAAGTATAGATTTCCATTACCAAGGATGGATGTCACTATGAATTGTTTGAATGGAGCAAAGTATTTCACAAAGATTGACCTAAAGAGTGGATATCATTAAATCAAGACTAGAGAAGGAGACGAAGGTAAGAATGCATTCAAGAATAATGAAGGATTGTATGAGTGGTTAGTTACACCTTTTGGATTGACCAATGCACCTAGCACTTTCATGAGATTGTTGAACGAAGTACTGAAGCAATTATTTGGTAAGTTTATTATTATCTATTTGGATGATATTCTAATTTTTAGTAAGACAAGAGAAGAACATCTATGGCACATAAAACAAGTATTACAAAGGATGAGGGAGGAGAATTTGTTGATAAACATCAAGAAATATAGCTTTATGAAGATAGAGTTGGTATAGTTGGGTTTTTTCATTTTTGCTAATGGATTGAAGATGGGCCCTAAGAAGGTTAGAGAAATTATTGAGTGGACTACATTAGTAAATATTGGAGAGGTAAGATCATTTCATGGGTTAGTAAGTTTCTATTGGAAATTCATTAGGAGCTTTAGTATCATTTGCACACCCATGAAAAAAATGATGAGAGGAGATAGGAAAGAATTTAAGCAGAAATCCAGAGCACAAAGAAGTTTTGAACTGTTGAAGAAAAATGTGACAAAGCAACCAATATTAGCATTACCTAATTTTGGTATAGTATTTCAAGTTGATTGTGATGCCAGTGGAAATACAATAGGAGTAGTGTTGAGTCAAGAAGGAAGACCTATAGCTTATTTCAATGAGAAGTTGAATGATGCAATAAAGAGATATTCAGTTTATGATGAGGAATTCTAAGCCATAATTCAAGCCTTGAAGAAGTGGAGAAATTATTTTTTCCTAAGGATTTTGTGTTGTTTATTGATCATCAAGCCTTGCAATATTTGAATAGCCAAGGTAAGTTGAACCAAAGACATATGAGATGGGTTGAATTATTTCAAAGTTATACATTTATGTTGAACCATAGGAGTGGTAAGTCAAACAAAGTTGTGTTGAAAAAATGAATAATATTGAATATCTCTACAGTTTTGTGTTGTCATTGATGTCACCATGTTATGTCTGCAAGTTTAAGATAGAGCTTAATCCGGTATTTTTGGTCCGGTATATGAATTGGTATTGAAGCTTTATCCTTTGGTATTTTTGTCCACATCTCTTTGAAGTTAATAGTTGATGCTTTCGGTTTTGGGAAATGATTTGTAGTCAACAATAGCATGTACTCTCAAGATCTCACGTATCCGGTGCTCGTACAAAATGTTTATTGATCTTTGCATTGAAGTCTATTCCTGGCTGACTTCTTGGGATAATTTTTATTCAATGAAATTTGCTATGATCTATGTGTGACCTATTTTAGGTCCTTGCTAACATAATGTAGCATGCAAGTGGGTTGAATTATCTTCTTGAAATATTTTGTGAATATTTGGAGCCGACAGTAAGTAATTTTGGTAAATATGAAGTGCACATGATTAGGTCGACCTAATTGATGCTTGTAGAAAAGATCAAGTATAAAAATGAATATGATGGACAAATTTTGATATAGAGACATATACTGAGATAGAGGCAAAAGAATAGTAGAGTGAACGAAAAGATGAAGTGTGTTGAATCAGTCTTTTGAGCATCATAGGAACTGCATCAGCATTAGTTAGGTGCACTATTCTTAGTTCATTTTGGCTATAAATCCCAATTCTATTTTTGTTAATCCTTTTGTAGGCAGTGAGCCTCTTTTGTAAGTAGTGAGCTTTTGTATTTGGATAGTGAGCCTTTTGATTTCAGTTTGAACTACTTTATACTTTGAGTTAATCCTCACCGTGGTTTTTCCCTTCTTGGGTTTTCCACATAAAAATATGGTGTCTATTGTGTTAAATTACTTTCAATTATCTATGTTTCATGCTCACACTTAATAACAGATAATGTGGTTACAAAATTGATATGTGTTGAAGTTTTTAAGTTTAAATTCTATGACAATTGATTCACCCCCCTCTCAGTTGTCCTTCATCTTTTTAACAATTGGTATCAGAGCTTTGGTTCCTTGCTGTAGAGCTTAACCACTTAAGGAGGATCCTGATGGCTGATTAGATGGATGACAAAGAAGAGCTCTAGACTGCACTTAAGGATCTTGACAAAGTTGAAACTAAGAATATAGATTTGAAGGAGAATCTAGATGAAGCTAATGAATGTGTCCGGAAGCTGAAAGAACAATTAAATAAATTCAAGGAAAGGCACAAGCAAGTGAGTGAACAGTTGAGACAAGAGATAATTGGATTGAAATTGATAATAGAAGAGAAGAAGAGAATTGAAGAATGTTTGAATACAGTGGTGCAAAATAAATCTGAAGAATTCTCTAAACTTGAATAGGAGGTGGTAAACTTGAGAATTGAACTGGAAAAGGAAAAGCTCTGTGAGAATAATTTCAAATCGAGTACTGATAAGCTTGGATAATTGCTTGTTGGACAGAAACCAAGTAAAGACAAGACTAGTTTGGGAAATAATGCAGGGGAAAGTTCTAAGAACAATCAAAAGACTCAGGATAAAGGAAAGCAAAAAATAAATTCAAGAAATTTTACAAGGAGACCACTTGTGAGATAGCCTAATGCACAAAGGTATCCCTCTTTCAATTGTATTTGTTTCTTCTATTATAAATATGGTCACAAGGAAATAAAATGTAGGAGCAAAAGTAATCAGTTTTCCAGTCCCTTCACCAGACAATGCTTTGAATGCAAGAAGTTTGGACATAAGGCTACTGAGTGCAAATATTAGGTCAGTAGGATGATGATGAAAAAATTTCCTGGAGATAGAATGAATCAATTCTTTAATGGCTATTGCTATACCTGCAACAAATTCAGACACAAAGCAAATCAATGTAGATCAAGAGGAAATGGAGGATAGAGTAATAAAAAAATGCTATTTTTTATAATTGCAATAAACGAGAACATGTTTCAAAGTTTTTCAGAAGTAAGAAAGGAAAGAAGACTGCTCCAATAGAGAAGAATGATATGGTAAAAAAAGTCAACAAAGAAGAAATGAAGCAGTAGATGAATAAGATATGGAGGAAGAAAGAATAAGAGAAACCTGAAGCTACCAATGTGTTTGTGCCCTCATCTGGTATGGATGAATCCTCCGGCAACTAAATTGAGCATGGCCTTAGGGGGAGCATTATTAGAAAACCATAAAAACCCCCTAGATATATGGCATGTCAGAGGCTAGTACGTGGGAGAAACATGAAGAATGAAGAATCAAAGGTTGTTGAAAAAGAATCGGAAGAAAACACGTTGTTATGATTATTTGCGGACTGAATTAGGGTTCTCTGTGTTGGGAGAATATATTTAGCAGCTTTTTGATCATTCTTGCATTTAATGCATCTAGGGTAAAATCGATGAAGTTTAAAGTTGAAGTTTGTGAATCATTTCGGTTAATTGTGCATTTGAAGAACTTAGAAGGAGCCCTAGAGTGATCCTA
Organism: Sequoia sempervirens; assembly: GCA_007258455.2. Lineage (NCBI taxonomy): Eukaryota > Viridiplantae > Streptophyta > Pinopsida > Cupressales > Cupressaceae > Sequoia > Sequoia sempervirens. The sequence continues at coordinate 24,591,686 of VDFB02056351.1, forward strand.
AAACTAACGTGAAGCATTTATGAAAGGGTTTTCGAAGAAATTAACTCAGGTAATCTGGAATTAATTTCTTTGTTTGTAAGAAAAGGAAGAAGGAAAAATGAAGAAGTTTCTATTGCTGAATTAAAGTAAATATAGAAATAGACAGAGAATCGAGTGATGTCATCCCTTTGAAGCTGAAAGGAGTGGAGTTAGAAGAATTCAATCACATGAAGATGAAAGAAATGGAGCTAGGACTAAGTGAAAGCGAATTACACAACATCAAAACCCTAGGTATGAATTTGTGGAGTGAATTCCCGTGGATTGTCGAAAAGGAGTTTATTTTGTTCTTATTGAGTCATTTCAAGGACGAAACTATTATATTGGACAAACCCTACTTAGTTACAAAGGAAGCAATTGAGGCAATAACTAGCTTATGTAGTATTGGGGATCTTCTTGGAAGAAAAACTATAAATTACAAAGATGTGGAGGAATTGACTGGTATTAACAAAGAACCTCAAGCCTTATTAATAAACACACTTGAAGATTTGGCCGTAAGGTATGTTTTGCATGAGATTCTTACAAGATTTATTACAGAAATCGTGAAGGTTCTACATTGGCAATTACAGTTTACATTACACATATGATGGTAAAAGAAAACATGAAATTTGATTTATGTAGCTTGTTGCTTGAGAATCTTTCTGAAAATGTTCGTATGTCAATAAATTAGGGTTATCCCTTTCAATTCGGACCTCTACTGGTATGCTTGGTGTTTTACTTTTTATGTTCCCTATTGGGAAAATTTACTATGGTATGGGAATCTAGGATTCCTATTGGAAAATAGGTCTATAGATATTTGGGAGCATTGGCAAACAATGCAAGTATGCGTAAATCCTATTTCACATCCTTGAAATCAAATCTTTGCTCCGATATTGTTGTTTTGAGTTAGTTTAAGGTTGCCTCTTCCTCTGGTAAAGAGGAATTGGAGGATGTCATTAGTGACTTCCCTCCAAAATCAAAGAAGAGGAAAGCTATAATTGAAGACATTGTTGATATATCAGAAGAAAAGGAGAAAGTATCGTCTGATGACATCCAGTCTATGATTATTGAAGGGAAGATGAAGAAGATTGGTGAATTATGGAGTGTAGACTCTCCTATTGAAAGACTAAAGATTGATGATGCCTTGGTGGAATATTTACTTCGGAAAGGTCTTGAAGTGTCAGTTGTTTCTGATTTCTTGCCAGAAAATCTAGTTGAACTTGTTGAAGAAAGAATGTTGCTTGAAGGTCCAGAAGGACGCAAATTTGAAGCTCTGGTTGAAAAGAGTTGTGTTAAAGCTAAAGGGAGACTATTTGAACTGATTGTGGAAACAAAGAAGTGCATTAATTTTTTTTTGATATTTACAAGTATTGTCTTCGGTGGCATGCTGCAGTAGATAATTTCAGGAGTAAGATTGAAGCAATTGAAACTGAAGTGAATAGTATTGGAAAAAGTTTTGAAATCTTTGAAGATAAAGAAGGAAAGCAAAGATTGAGAGTTGGTGAACTTCAAGCTGAACTAGTTGTTGTGCAAAGACAGAGAGATGATGTAATAAAAACCTTCTAGTTTCTGAAGAAAATTATTGAGGTCCGGTTAGAGCATCTCTCCGTTATCCTTACTGATGCAGAAGATGTTGAGAGATAGAGTTCACTCTGGTCACTGTCTTTTACTCTATTGGATGTATTGAAAAGCATTTGCACTTGAATGGAGTTTGCTACATTTAACTGGAAGAAACTGCATCCAGTTCTTGAAGAGAGATATAAGAATGTTTTTCAGGTAAAAAGTGTTATCTTTACTTAAATCTTGAGTTTTCTATTTTTACTGAAAAGAAGAAGAAGAGGAAAGAAAAAAAGTTAATTGTCTGAATGGTTGGAAGTTTTTTACTTTTGATGCCACCATGTTTAAATTCTTGTTTATATCCTTTTTGGCCACCCTTTTCCATTGATGTCAAAGGGGGAGAGATTGAAGTTAGGGGGAGAAATTGGAGTTGGAGAAATTCTTGTTTATTTTTTTTGTAGTGGGGAGAGATTGCACTGAAGAAGAAGTTTTTGTTCCATGTTGCCATCAATGACAAAGGGGAGATTGATAAGTAGGAGGTATTTTTCCACAGCGTGTCAAATTATGATATTGCTATCAGGATTCAACCGTGTAGTTTCGAGTCAAACTCATTGACCCATGTTTCATGAGTAGTGGTTCAACAAGAACCCATCTCTCATGATATCAAATGGTCCACTTAGCACTCATTGCATCTAGGTGATGCTCACAGAGGTGAAGCACTGGTCCCCCGGGAGGTCACCCATCCCAGTTTTGCTCAAGCCGCTTAAACAGGAGTTTTCTCCAAGGTTAAGCCCGCTTGAGTTGTTACCCCATTTGCAAAACCTTCAGCAAGTGTTGTGCCTTATGAACCATTCATAATAGAGCCCTTTAGCTCATCAATTGATAAGTAGGAGGTATTTTTCCACAGCGTGTCAAATTATGATATTGCTATCAGGATTCAACCGTGTAGTTTCGAGTCAAACTCATTGACCCATGTTTCATGAGTAGTGGTTCAACAAGAACCCATCTCTCATGATATCGAATGGTCCACTTAGCACTCATTGCATCTAGGTGATGCTCACAGAGGTGAAGCACTGGTCCGTCCCGGGAGGTCACCCATCCCAGTACTGCTCCAGCTCAAGCGCGCTTAACCAGGGAGTTTTCTCCAAGGTTAAGCCCGCTTGAGTTGTTACCCCATTTGCAAAACCTTCAGCAAGTGTTGTGCCTTATGAACTATTCATAATAGAGCCCCTTTACTCATCAATTGATAAGTAGGAGGTATTTTTCCACAGCGTGTCAAATTATGATATTGCTATGAGGATTCAACCGTGTAGTTTCGAGTCAAACTCATTGACCCATGTTTCATGAGTAGTGGTTCAACAAGAAACCATCTCTCATGATATGAATGGTCCACTTAGCACTCATTGCATCTAGGTGATGCTCACAATTGATAAGTAGGTTAAGAGGTAGTGTTGTGCCTTATGAACCTTCATAATAGAGCCCCTTTAGCTCATCAATTGATAAGTAGGAGGTATTTTTCCACAGCGTGTCAAATTATGATATTGCTATCAGGATTCAACCGTGTAGTTTCGAGTCAAACTCATTGACCCATGTTTCATGAGTAGTGGTTCAACAAGAACCCATCTCTCATGGTATCGAATGGTCCACTTAGCACTCATTGCATCTAGGTGATGCTCACAGAGGTGAAGCACTGGTCCGTCCCGGGAGGTCACCCATCCCAGTACTGCTCCAGCTCAAGCGCGCTTAACCAGGGAGTTTTCTCCAAGGTTAAGCCCGCTTGAGTTGTTACCCCATTTGCAAAACCTTCAGCAAGTGTTGTGCCTTATGAACCATTCATAATAGAGCCCTTTAGCTCATCAATTGATAAGTAGGAGGTATTTTTCCACAGCGTGTCAAATTATGATATTGCTATCGATTCAACCGTGTAGTTTCGAAACAAACTCATTGACCCATGTTTCATGAGTAGTGGTTCAACAAGAACCCATCTCTCATGATATTGAATGGTCCACTTAGCACTCATTGCATCTAGGTGATGCTCACAGAGGTGAAGCACCGGGTCCGTCCCGGAGGTCACCATAATCGTTCCAAGCGGCCGCTTAACGTGAGTTTTCCAAGGTTAAGCCCGCTTGAGTTGTTACCCATTTGCAAACCTTCAGCAAGTGTTGTGCCTTATGAACCATTCATAATAGAGCCCCTTTAACTCATCAATTGATAAGTAGGAGGTATTTTTCCACAATGTGTCAAATTATGATATTGCTATAGGATTCAACTGTAGTTTCGAGTCAAACTCATTGACCCATGTTTCATGAGTAGTGGTTCAACAAGAAACCATCTCTCATGATATTGAATGGTCCACTTAGCACTCATTGCATCTAGGTGATGCTCACAGAGGTGAAGCACTGGTCCGCCTCGGAGGTCACCCATAAGCTCCAGCTCAAGCGCGCTTAACAGGGAGTTTTCTCAAAGGTTAAGCCGCTTGAGTTGTTACCCCATTTGCAAAACCTTCAGCAAGTGTTGTGCCTTATGAACCATTCATAATAGAGCCCCTTTAGCTCATCAATTGATAAGTAGGAGGTATTTTTCCACAGCGTGTCAAATTATGATATTGCTATGAGGATTCAACCGTGTAGTTTCGAGTCAAACTCATTGACCCATGTTTCATGAGTAGTGGTTCAACAAGAACCCATCTCTCATGATATCGAATGGTCCACTTAGCACTCATTGCATCTAGGTGATGCTCACAGAGGTGAAGCACTGGTCGTCCCGGGAGGTCACCATATCGCTCCAACTCAAGCGTGCTTAACCAGGAGTTTTCTCCAAGGTTAAGCCACTTGAGTTGTTACCCCATTTGCAAAACCTTCAGCAAGTGTTATGCCTTATGAACCATTCATAATAGAGCCCCTTTAGCTCATCAATTGATAAGTAGGAGGTATTTTTCCACAGCAGAAGCCAATTATGATACTATCAAGATTCAACCATGAGTCAACCCCATGTTTCATGGTCACAGAACCCATCTCTCATGATATGAATGGTCCACTTAGCACTCATTGCATCTAGGTGATGCTCATAGAGGAAGCAGTCCGGTCCCAGGAGGTGACCTGCTTCACCTCTGTGAGCATCACCTAGATGCAATGAGTGCTAAGTGGACCATTCGATATCATGAGAGATGGGTTCTTATTGAACCACTACTCATGAAACATGGGTCAATGAGTTTGACTCGAAACTACACGGTTGAATCCTGATAGCAATATCATAAAGGGGAGATTGTTGGAAAAATGAAGAATATTGAATATCTCTATGGCTTTGTGTTGTCATTGATGTCACCATGTTGTGCCTGCAAGTTTAAGATAGAGCTTAATTCGATATTTTTGATCTGGTATATGAACCAATATTCGAGCTTTATCATTTGGTATTTTTCTCCGCATCTCTCTGAAGTTAATATTTGATGCTTGCGGTTTTGGGAAATGGTTTGTAGTCAATAGGAGCACGTACTCTCAAGATCTCATGTATCTGGTGCTTGTACAAAATTTTTATTGATCTTTGCATTGAAGTCTATTCCTGGCTGACTTCTTGGGATAATTGTGTTTCAATGAAATTTGCTATGATCTATGTGTGACCTATTTTAGGTCCTTGTCGACATAATGTAGCATGCAGGTGGTTTGAATTATCTTCTTGAAATATTTTGTGAATATTTGGAGCCGATATTAGGTAATTTTGGTAAATATGAAGTGCATCTGATTAGGCCGACCTAATTGATGCTTGTGGAAAAGATCAGGTATAAAAATGAATATAATGGACGGATTTTGATATAGAGAGATATAGGAGACAGAGGCAGAAGAATAGTAGAGTGAGCAAAAAGATGAAGTGTGTTGAATTAGTCTTTTGAGCATCACTGGAACTACATCAACACTGGTTAGGTGCACTTTTCTCAGTTCATTTTGGCTGCAAAGCCCAATTTTGTTTTTGTTGATCCTTTTGTAGGCAATGAGCCTCTTTTGTAAGTAGTGAGCTTTTGTATTTGGACAGTGAGTCCTTTCAGGGCAGCGAGCCTTTTGATTTCAGTTTGAACTACTTTATACTATGAGTTAATCCTCACCGTGGTTTTTCCCTTCTTGGGTTTTCCATGTAAAAATATGGTGTCTATTGTGTTAAATTAATTTTAGCTATCTATATTTCATGCTCACACTTAATAACAAATAATGTGGTTACGAAATTGATGTGTTGAAGTTTTTAAGTTTAAATTATGTGACAACTGATTCACCCCCCCTCTCAGTTGTCCTGCATATTTTTAACAAGTTGCATATGCATTGAGTAGGGGAAGGAATTTTTTGATAGAAATGAAGATAGAAGCATTGGGTTTTGAAGAACTGAAGCATATGTATAAGGATGAACCATATTTTTTTGATGCTTTCCATGCATGTAAGGAACTATTAGTAACAGATAGGAGTCAATGGTTGGATTATTTCATTCAAGAAGATATGTTGTTCAAGGGAGATCAATTGTTTATTCCAAGGAGTTCAATATGGGAGAATTTGATTAAGGAGAAGCATAGTCGAGGACTAGAAAGACATTTTGGATTCAATAAGATAGTATCTTTGGTGAGTGAATACTATTTTTGGCCGTAGATAATAAGGATGTCAAGAAGTATGTTCAAAGTTACATAATTTGTCAAGTAGCAAAGGGGAGTAGTCAGAATAGGGGATTGTATAAACCATTGACAATACTAGAGATACCTTGGAAAGATATAAGCATGGATTTCATATTGGGATTACCAAGAACACATAGAGGATATGATTCTATAATGGTGGTAGTGGACAAATTTTCTAAAATGGAACATTTCATTCCTTTCAAGAAGACTAATGATGCTATACATATTGCTAAATTATTTTTCAAGGAGATTGTGAGATTGCATGGATTACCAAAGAGTATAGTTTGAGACAGGGACACCCAGTTTATTTGATACTTTTGGAGGACATTGTGGAAGAAGATGAATACAGACCTGAAGTTTAATTTGGTATTCACCCACAAATAGATGGACACAAAAGGTAGTAAACAGGAGTTTGGGTAACTTATTGAGATGTTTGGCTAGAGATAAGACAGGAAATTGGGACATAGTTATACCACAAGTAGAGTTTGCATACAATAATTTAGCAAACCAGAGTACAAGAAAGACACCATTTGATATTGTGATAGGAGTACATCCTAGAGGAGTTGTGGAGCTTATAGATATCAGTATGGAGGATAAGAGGAGTGCAGAAGTAGAAGAATTTGCAAGATTCATGGAAACATTGCATATTTAGGTCTAGAAACACCTAGAGGACACGAATAACAAGTATAATGAAACAGGTTGATGAGAAGAGGAGACATAAGGAATCTGCTATTAGGGATGAAGTGATGGTATATCTCATGAAGGAAAGGTTTCCATTAGGAACATACAATGAGATGAAGATGAGGAAGATTGGACCATGTAAGATTCTCAAGAAGTTTAATTCAAGAAATCTTAATGTTGGAGCGCATATCTAGTATATGCAATGAAATGTTGCACCAAAAGGTTGAGAGACTCAATGGTTACAACTAGGAAGAAATTCCTCACATTGTTTCTTTTCATTTTGTTGAATTAATTGGAAAATATGCATTCAATTGTATGCAAACACATTTTAAAAATAGTATGTTGATGCACATTTGGAAGGCCAACTGAGAACAAATAATTGGAAAGTACACATCAAAATTCAAAGATAAATCTACTAAATTCAGAACCAAAAGTGTAGAAAAATTCGTCCGTGAAAGGGAAGTGCTTCTATTCATGTTTAAATTATGCTATTATTAAAGATTTTGTTTAATTTAGTTAGCATTAAGATTAGGGTTGGTTTAGGGTTAGTTTTAGTTGATAGGTCTGTAAATATTAAGGTTTAGGTTGATCAAATTGGTATGTTCCTCACTTAAGTTTGAATTTGACATGGCAAAGAGATTAATCACATACTTGCACAATCAATAAATGCATAAACCGCATACTTCAACTTAAATTTTAAAATAATTATACCATCGTAGAAGGGAAAAGAAAAGAAAACTCAAGATTAGTGACAAGCATATTTTGTATACATAGGTGAAATACAAAATTTGATGGGTAAACATTAGGATTTCTCAAAACAAACAACCAAAATCCACAACTTACGACTAATCTATCTAGCGAGCTTCATCCATCAAAAGTAGATACCGTATGTGCACATTATGTCGATGCTCGTCAGGGTTGACACCGACTAGGTTACCAACCAAAGGAAGAAAAGGTACCATCACTCCTTCAAAATTGTCGCCCAACACCATCCTTAGCGCCATCTGGGTCATGCGGTTCTAATATAGAAAAACTTCCTCAACCTCTAACTAGTAATGTGGCCAAGGAAGGTGGATTTTCTCCTCAGAATGGTTAAGCAAACGGGGGTATCCATAGAGCTAAAACTGCTAAATTAGCGAGTTGTTTATTTAAGTGCATAATGATAAAATTTATAGAGAAAAAACATGGAGAAAGTTAGTACTTCTACATTTAATGTGATATTGTTTGCAATCCGAGAGTATAGTCCAGGTTGGCTTAATCTCTCTTTCCAAAGCAAGAAATGATAAATCAATTTAAGTTTTTCTTGAGTCTATGCAAAATTAAGTATAAGGTGCACATGTTGAAATTAATTCGCATTCTAGGAATTGCACCACCATAATCTAAGTTTCTTGGTTAAGATCACGTGATGTTAGATAATTATCCAAGTGTGTACCTCAAGATCATATTTAAATAAACATAGCATTAGGTATGGTTAATTTCTAAATATTTAAAGCATTTTAGTAAGGGTGCTGATGAACATGTGAATTAAGTAAAAGTTGAAGTAATAATATTTTTTTTTTTAGCATAATAGGCATTAGCTTATGCACGAGGTATGGGAATTGTAATGATTTGACAATGCATTAATTTCGGAAGTGGATTAATTTTTGATCTATAATCCAAGATCTTTTTAGGAAAATTGATTGTAAATTGTTGAGAAAAGAGCAAATATTTGATAAGGTGGTGACTAATGTATTTAAGTCTCAAAATGGTAAGAGTCTGTTTACAAAGGTAAACTATAATTTATGGTTCTTTTTTAGAATTGTTTGTCATGCTTTTTGGACTCAAGGAACACTAAGAGGGGGGATGAATTAGTGTTCAACCATATTTAAATTTCATTTAAGATCTTAATCCATTTACAACATTTCAATAGAAGAAAAGATGCAAGCACATGAAGGAAACAATCAAAACACCATAACATCAAGATTTTTACGTGGAAACCTATTAGGAGAAAAACCACGATGAAGATTAATCCATAATTTATACTCTGTTAAAAGTATGAGGAAAAAGGAAATGCACATTCATTTAGGCACATTGCCTAGAGCTCACTGCTCAAAATAAGGAAGGCTCACTGCCTTACAAAATGTTTGGATTGCAACAAAAGGTTGAACTGAGAAAGTAGCATCTGCAAATTCCTAGTATTAGTTCCGATGAAGCTCATAGATTAGATTCTAGACCTTCTATCTGATTCTACACTTCGCTCTACTCTGCCTTACTTCGTTTCACAAAAATCCTCTTCTGCACAAGCAAACTTTGCTCAACCGATTTTATAATATTCGTACACACACCTACTTTTCTCTCCACACCTATTCACACCCCAAAATGAATTACTTTAAATCACATATATATCTACTATCAAGGATTTCAATTGCTTCAAGTTGGCTTCAGTGAAATATGAAAAATTCTCCAATGGTCGGCTCAAATCACAAATTATATTTAATGTACACCCATCAAAGTTGATAGATGTTATGCTAGGACCCAAAAAAAAATGTCCAACATAAGAAACAATTAAAAATTTACTCCTTATACATCTACGACATGCTACATTCACCAAGTTGGCCACCATGAGCAAATAAATAGAAAAATCATCCTAGGATCTCCTAACTCATACACCGATTAATGCAACAACACAAAATTTAACAATAAGATAAAATAGATAATCAAAAACCTTCCTAAATATTCACAACCTAAAATGATAATCCGGTGATGCATACAGATCAACTACTAACTGGATACCCTGTTCTTCATTCTCACTTCTGGTAAAACTCTGTTCTTTACTCTGCCTACCGGTAGGAACAAATTCTAATATGCAGACTGGAATAATGACTTAGGTTGCCATTAATGACAACACTAGAAGCCATATGCCAACAATCTCCCCCTTTGGCATTGATGGCAACACTTAGTGAAAAATGACTAAGTGTTAGAGCCAATATGATTATGCCACCAAAGATCAAAATTTCAAAACATAACTTCTTTTCAAAACACATCTCCCCCTTAGACTGATAAAGCATTTTTCACTGCTCTCTCTCCCCCTTTTACATCAATGAAAAACATATTTTTCACTACACTCTCTCTCCATTTCAAAAATTTGATCAAAATTTGAAGAAATACAATTGTTACTCGAGTAAAAAAATTATCTTGTACTTATCTTTCATTTCTGGAAGAAATATCCTCCAAGCTTCTACTACAATCCCAATGATTATGATCATGTTGTTGTTCTCTCATGTCCAGTTGATAATCTAGGTGAGGGATTCTAGAATTGTGATTGCCTCTTCTAATTTCTCTCATTTCCTTAGAACCTCAATTAACTACTCCAGCTTGCATTCGGTTAAATCTTTCACTTTCCAAAAAGTGTCCACAAGGTTGTTCCTAGTGAAATGAAAATTTTCATGCTCAAACTGCAACACTTGAATCCTTTTCTTGACTGCACCATCCTGATCCTAAAACATGTTAAATCCTATTTCATCTTAGATTCAATCTACTCTAGCTTATCTTTGTATTTCCCAATTGCATGAGGTCATCGAAGAAAATAGTTGTAGATGTTACTGGATGTATTTATGCATTGCCTCAACACATTCATTTTCCTTTTTAGTTTGGTGAGAGATAGCCTGAACTGTTCCTTTAGATGTAGAATTATTTCTCCTTCTTTCCTTTCCTAAGACTCAGAGACCATGTCATCCTTAATGCACTCAATCATCTCTTCAAGAAACACATTCTACAAACTTTCCAAACCAATGTTATTATGCACAAAATAAGTACTTAGTGTGCTCTTGATTAGGTACTACTCATAAGAGGGTCTATCAAACCATATGCCTGCAATTTTCTGTATCCCATCTTTCTCTTGAACAAGTTGCAGTATCTTTGCTTTGGATAAAATGCCTTCTTCGCTTCCTTAGTCATTGCTACATCCAGTTCAACTAATTATGGTTCTTCTCTTGGAGTGTACTCATCAGAGTCCTCATCTGGTATGTCCACAATTATTTGATCTTTTCCTTTTCCTTCAATTTTTGGAGTCTTGTGTGTTGGAGTGTACTCAACAATCTTATGTGCTCTTTTTTTCTTCTTCTCCATCTCACCGGAAGAAGATACAACTTCAAGTGCTTTTAGCGGAATAGAAATGCTAATTTCTCCAAACTTCTCTAGCAATTATTTATAGAAATTTGCATACTCTTGCTCATAATTTTCCAAAGTATTAGAGTGTTCAAAATTTTGTTTACAAATCGATTCATTTTCTTTCCAGACAACATTATCGGTTTGCAACAAGCAATTCAGAAAATACATCACAAGACATATGACCAAGGTACCAAACCTGAAGGGGTAATCTGCCTCCTTAGTTGCACATTTTCCATCAAATGATCTTTTAGCAATCCACATTGATCAAAATCATGATCCTCCATTATCATTTTATGAGAGATATAAGCTGCACTTGCTGAGGTTGCGCCTTCCCTATTTTTGAAAAAAAAATTATATGAAATGCCATGCGCAATGTACCTTGTTATCGGATCTTTGATTGTCAAAATTATCAAAGCCTTTTGATCTCCTATTACTCTGGTTATGGTTTCAACCTCCTTGTTTCGAATCGACTTCTTTTTCATAATATCCCCAACATTGCGTAATCTAGTTAAATTCTTGATTACCTTTCAAAATGTGATAGGGTTTATCCAAAGTTAGAATGTCATCATTCAATCTATTCAAGATAAACCTAATGACTTCCACGTTATCAAAGTATAGAAATTCACTCCAAATGTCCAGACTTTTGTGTTTCACACCTTCAAGCCATTTCAATTCATCGATCGACAAAAAAATTCTCACATCCCTAATATTTTCGTTGTTGTATTCATCTAAATTCACAATTCCTTTGATTTGCTTCATTTTTCCTTCTTACCAAACACCAAATTTAGTGAGAAATTTACAAGCAACTGAAATACTTGATGAATTCATCGCCAAAATGTCTTTACTCCTTCAAAATTCTACTGCAGAAGCTCTCCTTCCATTCTTCTTCAATGCACAATGACAAATGAGGGTTCCAAATACCCTTTTATAACTCACACACCTAACCTCTTTATTGCATTAAATGTTTTTCCTTAGGTGTTCCAGATACTCTGCTTTCTTAGATAGCAAAAAGAAAAATTCATCTATAAACCTTCTACTTCTCAAATTTCTACATAAATGACCACCAATACAATTTGTAGACCACTAGCACAACTACTGATAACTTCTTGCATTCGAGTGCCAACTACCGATAGGGGGACAAAGGATTTTCTTGAAAAACTCCCCCTAGGCCAATGACCTGAGATAAATTTCTGGAGGAATTAATGGAACCTGCTTCCAGTGTGGGTTTATTTCCTTCATTAGATTCACTCTTCCTTACCCATGTTTTCTTCATCTGATCTCTTATCTCTTCCATAGTCATTTTCCCTTTTCCTTTATCATCCTTTCGTGAAATTTTTTCTTTGTATGCCAGACCTCTTCTATCCATGTTTTGGTTCCTACATAATCTTGTAATGTGACCAAATCTGTTGCAATTGTAACACACAATATTTATTTGTCTAGACCATTCATTCCATTGATTTCCTCTTAATATGCATTCATTAGCAATATGCCCAAATCTTCCACAAGTGTAGCATTTAACATTTCTTACACTACTAGACATACTTCTAGATTAAATTGATTTGTGACCAAACTTGTTGCAACTAAAACACTGACTGAGAAATGATGGATTGCTTGAATTTATTTTACTTCTACACTGAGAAGCCATATGACTACATTTATTACAAGAAAATTCGTGACCATTAAAATTTTGAGCATTGGGTTGTCTTACTGGATATCTTCTTCCTTTGTTCATCAGATTTCTTTGTCTAGAATCCTCATGTTCAGATCCAGAGCTTTCTCCCTTCTCATATCCAAGACCTCGCTTGTCATTTGCATCCTTTTGTCCTTTAGTCAACTCATCAAGCTTAGAAAAACTGATCTTAAACTTCTCCTTGTATTCATTTGCAGTAGTGAGTTCATCTTTGAGAATAACTATCTATCTTTCAAGCTCTTGTTCATCATTTCTGAATTGTTGTAGTTCAATCTCTAGTTGAATGAATCCACTATTGACTATGCTGCATTCTTTAGATCTTTCTTTTAAGGACCGAGCCAGATTCTCCTCATTCTTACTTCTTTCTTAAATCTCCTTATTTTGCCTCATTACCATAGATTCCATCTCAAGCTTAGAGCAACATTGTCTCTAGCAAGCTTTTCCCATTCTTTAGTTATTTATTTTAAGGTTTGATTTAGGTGAACATCTTCCAAACTTTTATTTTCTTTCTGCTTCAGCTGATCACATAGACCCTTCCTCTTTTCTCTTGACTCATTGATTTTATCCTTTAATGATTGAATGAATTTTTCAGCATCCCCAAGATTTGCTTTTAATTCCATGACTTCTACTTTAGACTGATCAAGATCATCAAGTGCCACCAAAAGTTGTTGTTGAAGACTACTAGAGTCCATTGCATTCCAAGATCCACCTCAAGCTTTAAAACTTCTTTAGAGGAACTTGTTTTGATACCAATTGTTGGATTCAAGGAACATTGAGAGGGGGGGTGAATAAGTGTTCAACCATATTTAAATTTCATTTCAGATCTTAATCCATTTACAACATTTCAACTGAAGAAAAGATGCAAGCACATGAAGGAAACAATCAAAACACCATAACATCAAGATTTTTATGTGGAAAAAATGTTAAGGGAAAAACCACGGTGGAGATTAATCCACAATTTATACTTTGTTAAAAGTATGAGGAAAAAGGGAATGCACATGCATTTTGACACATTGCCTAGAGCTCACTAGTCAAAATAAGGAAGGCTCACTTCCTTACAAAATGTTTGGATTACAACAAAAGGTTGAACTAAGAAGTAGCATCTACAAATGCTTGGTATCCGTTCTAGTTAAGCTCATAGATTAGATTTTGGACCTTCTATTTGATTTTTCACTTTGCTCTGCTCTACCTTAATTCTCTTCACAAAATTCCTCTTCTGCACAAGAAAAATTATCTCAACTGATTTTTTGATATTTGCACACACATCTGCTCTGCTCTCCACACCTATTCACACCCCAAAATGAATTACCTGAACTCACATATATATATATATATATATATATATATATATATATATATATATATATATATATCCGCTATCAAGGATTTCAATCACTTCAAGTTGGCTTCAATGAAATATGATTTTTTTTGCAATGGTTGGCTCAAATCACAAATTATATTTAATGCACACCCATCAAAGTTGGCTAATGTTATGTTGGGACCCAAAACAAAATATCCAACACAATAAACAATCAAACAATTACTCCTTATACATTTGTGACATGCTACATTCACCAAGTTAGCCACCATGAGCAAATAAACAAAAAAATCATCCTACCGGATCTCCTAACTCATACATCGATTAATGCGATATCACAAAACTTAACAATAAGATAAAATAGATGCTCAACAACCTTCCTTGAGATCCACAACCTAAAATGATAATCCAGTGAAGCATATAGATTGACATACTAACCAAATACCTTGTTCTTCATTCTCACTTCCGATAAAACTTTATTCTTCACTCTGCCTGCCGGTAGGAACAAATTCTGATCTATGAACCAGAATAATGACTTAGGTTGTCATAAATGACAACACTAGAAACCATATGCAACAATGTTTACTCTGAGGGTTGGTATAGCTTTTATAAATTTTTGCTAAGAATTACATGTTTCAAGAATTAAGTGAATCTTTGGGAATTAATGGAAAGGACAATGGATATTTATATCAAGTGAAAAATCTAAAGGTTTTCCTTTGCTACCACTATAATTCCCAACCTAATAGCACGCTTTAGTGCCAACAAGTTGAACAAAAAAGCTAACAAATCAATATCAAAAGATAAAAGAAAATAAAAAAGTGAATGTCAAAAGAGAAATCAATTCTTTAGGTAACCCAAATATCTCTACTGGGGCTCTGAGTGCCTTGAGGCTATGGACGTTTGACTGGCAACAAGGAAATATACAAAGTTGGATTAGAAGGATAAACTAAACTATGTAGCTTGATATGAACAACCTTGTCCTCTTTGTTAACCTCCAAAGAAGGTAAATTGATCAAAACACAAACTCATATTCCTTAGGGAATTCTATAACTCTTATACTAATAATCGAATAGATCTAATGAATCATTCTAAAAAATGGTTATAAGTTTTAGTTTGAATTATTATTTTGATTTCATTATTTTGAGTTTATTTTTGTTGTTTGCTAGTTGTTGTGTGGTTACACACCATGCCCCAATCTTCCTCTAAAAGCATGACGACCCAAATTTTAAAATACCTGCTCAATGGAATAAAAGAAAATAAGCTTGGGAAAGCAACACAAAACTCATAAATTACCACAAATAGAGAAAAAGCACGAAGAGGCTAGTATACGGCTAGTTCGAGTAAGGTCTTGCTTAAAGTGAAGTGTTTTGGGGAAGTTGGTTGCATTTGAATTGAGTGGTGTAGATCACCATGTGATAGGGTAAATGGTAGGATTTGCATACTTGGGTGGATAATTTAGCGAGTTGTGGGCTTGTGGTCATGTTAAAAGTGTAAAAGCGATATGTCATAATCCTGGGGTTTAGCTAGTTAGGTCACTATGTTTGTTGATGTTAGGAAAAGGTATCAGATGAAAGGTGGGTAATCAAGTTTCAAGAGAAGTTTGTAGTAGAGAAAATACTTGGCATCTTCTGTTAGCAACCAAAATTTCCAATGGTGTCCATATTCCCAAAATCTCGTAAAAACCCAAAAACTCAAAGAGCCAAGTAAAACATTATTTTAATCATAAACATGCATTGGAAAATATTAATTGCACGCAAGCACAAGTTTTGATAATTTTTTGTTTTGATGGGTTAAATATATGCTTAATATTTCATTTAGGTGGTGATATTATGTTGATATAGGTCATTCAAGATGGAAAGTTATGAAAAATGAATGTAGGTGCTTGCGTAAGTTATTTCTTCTAGAAATAATGAAGATTGGAAGGATAAGAAAAAATTGGTAAGAAGTGTGAAACATGAGAGGAATCAACAGATGAAGTGTTTGAAGGAAGATAGCGAGTAATTGCGAAAAAGGAAGACCTAGAAGGTTTTGATCTGTTGGCAAAACTGCAAGTTGTTCTCAACTTCCACTAGCGAGTATTTTTCTTGACAAGAGAACTCATCGTCTAGATTAGGAGTCTTGAAAGGAAGTGTCAACAACTTATTCCTGCATTTTTTAAAGACTAAGAGAACCCGGTAGGATTTACCAGCAACTTTCAGGCATTCAAACAACAACAATCGAAGTCAAAGTGCAAATTTTAACTTTGTCTTCAATGACCACGATACATATCTTCTAAGTGCCACAAATGCCCTTGTGCCACATGTTGTTTATTGATTGGCTTATTTTCTCTTTGCGATGTGATTTTTGAATCTAATTCTTGAATTGTGTTCTATAAAAGGTAGAACGTTATTCTTTTTGAAGGATCATAAATTGTTGAAACAATTAGACTAAAGTTGGAATATCACCAATTTTATGTTTAAGTCATGTTTTCTATTCAATGCCAGTATAAAAACTTGTATTTACATTAAACATTTCTAATGCTAAAGCAATTTGAAGGTTATTCCAAATTGTAAATCTTGCATAACTGTACGTTGTTCTCCTATCAAAAGAGTCAATTTACTACACTAGATTTGGGTGCATTTTGATGTTATTTCAGTGGTGAACGATTCTTTTCTTCAAACTCTTTGCATTATTTTATATGTAGCTGTGAAGGAATCTGGGGAAATGCAAAATAGTTAATGCTTTGGTTTAGTAGTTTCTCTGTAAATGCATGGATAATAACTGGGAGCTATTATTTTTTTAGGCACTTTCTCCTCTTAAATTTGATCTTTTAGTAGTTTTCTTTCTGAATGACTTGGAATACCGAAAAGTGAAAGGTAATGCATGCTCAATTTGCTATATCTTCACATTAATGTATTGTTTGAAAGTTAAAATATTTCTTAAAACCAATAGGCCCCTTATGATTAACAACAATTGCACAATGAACCTTGAGTGAACCTAATGAGTCAAGAATTGACATTCTCGAGCCTTGGGATAGCTAAGATTCTCTTTAACCAAGAAATCTAGTAATTCTTTCAAGAAAGATAGGTTCTCTTGTTCAAAGTGGCAAGGATTTATTTGAATGTTGTTGTGTGTGTAACAACCACGTCAATAGGTCCTCCTTGGTAGAACAATCACCAAATAATTTACCAACCTCATGAGGAAGCCTCTAATAAAAGATATAGTAGATGATCTAATGAGGGTCAAGGGGAACTTAAATGTCTTTCAAGCCAAAGTTTCAAAGATAAGGGAAGTTAAGGAGCAAATAAAGAACACCCTCTTCTTAAAGAAGTTAAGAGTTCAATATACCATTACTTCCAATTTCAACTTGGTCCTAGAGGCATTATAGAACTTCGAAGCACAATTTTTACACCTATAAAGGCATAGGGGTAACCATGTTGGTAACGGGATAATAAAGACTAGCTGCCCACATTCTTCATTCATATTCTTTTAATGGCATAATAAACCATTCCTTTGATGATTGTGCTCTACTTTGATTATTTTCTTAGGCCCAATCAATAAAATATGTAATGTAATTTTGGCGCCTAAGTTTAAAAATATATGTAACTTATAAATTTTGTGCCTAGGGATCCATTTAGGATCCAAGCTGACTTGCTCTTATATGCATAAGTTTTGGACACCCATATTTAAGTATTTAAGGAATTTTAAGAAATGTTACAAAAGAATTGAGACTTTTTGAAAAAAACTAACTAAATTTTCAATGTAAGAAATCTTGTTAGAAGTTATAATTTTCCTATTACAAATCAATAAAAGATCAAATGTGATAATCACGTCTATCTATTTAACAAATAATTTAATATACCATACTTGTACTAAACATATATATACAAATATAACATCATTTGTGAGATAACTGAATATAATAAAATCATAATTAAAAAAAAAAAATCACTTTGTATAAACTTACAAATTCCAAAACTATAAACTATTATTCATATTTTAATCAAAAAAATAAAATAAAATAAAAAATTTAACAAATCCCAAAAACAAACCACATGATATTTTTTTAAACAAATATTTTAATAAATTTGAGTGTTGCTTGCTTTATTACATTTAAAATTATTATAGATGGGGAGATTCATTTCTTTACAACTATTAAGAAGGCTCGGTCAAACTCAAGTTCTTCAGCCATATTCTTCGAAAAAGTACCACATTTACACGTGGAATAATTCTTCCTTTTGTAGCAGTACATGATTCCCTTTATATTTAGACTACAACTACCTAGATTCTTCATTATTTGTTATAATTATAAATGCCATTCTTACTGATATGACTATTTGCTTTATGGGTAACTAATGATGAGTATGATGGAACATTGCAAAGTATAATGCGTGAAGATGAAGTAGTATTGTTGGGACTTGGTATCATATCATACAAAGTACACTTGTTATAGTATAGATGTGATTTTATCTTTTTCTACAAAGTACAATGATCCAAATGCCATGGTATTTTTCTAGTACAATGATGACAGCCCATTTCCCCTTCTTTCTATATTATACACTCATCTACTTGTGTTTTATCTTCTAAGTAGCTTGTTTTATATTTTATGTTATCTTGCTCTAGGCTGATGCCTTGTTTGGACTTTAGGGGTGTGAATTTTTCAACCCACCTTTTTTTGTGAATATGTGATATTTTTTTGGGTGAAAGGAGTAGAGTACTTGAAATAGATATATTATAAAATAAACTAGTAAAAAGAAGGTCCTATCAATGGTTGAATATATGATTCAAGATCCAATAAAGTTTAGAAGTCCCAACAATTGGTCAAATTCAAAGATGCAAAACATGAAAGGAAAGATAAAAAATCCCTTTTCAATATTCATATATAGTATTACTTGAGAAAAAAAGGGGACAATAAAAATAGAGTTGCTCATGCAGGACCCAAAACCATAGATGGAGCACCAAAAAGGATAGAACAACCCACCTTTATATAAGAGAACTAGGAACATAGAACCAAGATTAGAAATGCTTAGGGGGCTCATTTACATTTATGGGAGCATGAAGGACAACATTTTCATTACTACCTTCATCTTCAACAACTAGAACATGTAGAACATGTAAATGCAGTGGAGGAGGATGATGGCTTATTAGAAAGAGGAGATCTTGAAATGTCTTCTCTATTTTATCCACCATTTTAGCACCAAGCTTGACTCTATGCACATGTAGAGAGTTGTAGACTGTCATAATACATGAATTATGGAGATTGTGCTTTATTACATTATAAATGTAGTTGAGAACTAGAGGAACTAGATATTAGAGTGTTTGAAGATGTCACCTACCAATTCACTTTGTCATTAAAATAAGTCATATTTTTTGAGAGTATAAGAGAAGGAATATTTAGAGATCAAATCATCCTCAATGTAGTGAAATAATAAGGAACATATGACAATTTCATCCTAGACGAGGTCCATGGAATTCGAAAAGAAGATAGAGGTCACCTAATAAAAGTAGATGAGCCTCAAGATGTTTTTTAATTGGTCACAACTAGAATTCTCTTGTAGAACCTCTTGTACCTCGACACATACAATTTTGAAGATCCCATAATATATGAGTCAATACCTACAAGAATAGGGGTTTCCATTTATTGATAGAGAAGAACATTCTTCTATTTAGATGAGACATTATTATAAGCTCCATCATAAAAGAGAAAAACACTAATGAATGTAGAGAGGGTTAGAGGAAGCAAAGATTATAAATAAATTTACTTGCATAGTCATAAATTCCCATACAAAAATCATAGCAATGCATGGAAGGTGATTCCTTAGAGCATTTGAGCATTTAAAATTGAGTCCTCACTCAAAAATTGGTAAATAATGGGGTATGAAGAGGAGAGTTCACATGAATTATGAATCTTATAATATTTACAACATTAGTTAAGGGATAGATCAATGGTACCTAAGTTAATAATTACCCAAAATGATGGAAAAAATGATAAGGGGGCATAGGGTAAACCCACAAAACTAGTTTACAATTCCAGTGAGGAAGGAAAATTGCAAAAAATGCCCCCATGGAGAAAATTTTGGTTTTTGGGGGTTTAAATGAACTTTTGGTTCGAGCAAACCAAAAGGGGGTTCGCTGAAACCCCCCTTCGAGCGAACTTATTTAATGTTGGGTCCCACCATATTCCACATTTCCTGGAATGAAAATCAAAGGAAAACTTAGTGGAAAGGGGGGTCCGCTCAAAATTTGGTTTGAGAAAACCTCCAAGGGGGTTTGCTCAAACCTAGGTTCATTCAAACCCCTCTTTTCCCCCTTCTCCCTCTCTAGCACCAAATTTCTCTAGAATTTTGCCCTTCGAAGCTCAAGTTGAGGATGAAAATGGAGGAGACTTCATAGACCCAACTGGATGGTGGTATTCCTCAGAATGAACTATCCAATGAATATAATTTTAATATGTTTTGATTTTATTATGTATTTTTTTTTTAGTTTGATTAAACATAGGTTTTTCACCGAAAATCAAGCTCTTTGTTCTACACGTGGAAAAATAGCAAATTATCATTTTTTTTTTGAAAAATATTAGTGCACTAGGTATTGAAGTCCTTGATTTAACAAAAAAAATTTGAATTTTGATACATACAAAATTTATGTTGTATACGGTCCACCTATGTTTGAATTGTAATTGGTTTGACTTCAAAACTTGATTAAGGAAAAAATATTCAATAAAACACTATGAAACCAAATGAAATCACTAGATATCGTAGTTACAAATCTAAATTCAAAAAAATTAGAATTTTATTCTTCATGGAAAAAAGGTTATGTTGTATACGGTGAACATCATTCCTTAAAAATGGTGTTTACTAAAAAAACTAGTTTTCGAAGGAGATGGAAAAAGAAGTGTAATTTGATTCCAAATTTAAAAAAATATATATATTTAGAATCTATAGACAAAATGTCACAAATGACTTTTTTGCATCATCTTCAAATTCCTCATGATTTAGCCGCTATAGGTGCCCGAAAGTGAAGATTTAGTTAGAAAAAAATAGTTCAGTGTCTAGTTTGGCCAAAAACTGTAAACAAATATTGTGGGATCACCCCATAATTATCTTGAAAATTCCCATGTAGTACCATAAATAGGCACTAAAATCATTTATTGTATGTGTGATAGGTTTTTTAATGATGAGCCAAGGCCTTCCACACCCATGTGAAATGATGGATATTTTCCATATCAAACTTTTTGGATGGTGAGATTTGATCACAAGATTAATTTTCTAATTTACATTCACCACTTTATTCCCTTCATTATAGAAATGAGTGATTTCAAAATAATCAAACTGGGCGAACACCTCCTAGAATTGGTAAAGGATAATGTTTAACTACTAGTTGCAATAATATTTTCTTTTTATTGCATTGATGATGATCATAAAGTCCCCTTTGATCTAAATTCTTTTTATTTTCCTTTATTTTCTAGATTTAAGCCAATGATAAGAGCTTGGTCTTTACCTTCATTGTTTGTTCCTAGAGAGAGCTTGACCACCAAGGTTGAAAAAAGTTTACTAACATTATCCATGAAGACAACCTACTCCAAAAATACCTAGGATGCCTCTAGAGGCACCATCAAAATTTAGTTTTATCATATCCTTGATTGGAAGGAATCCAAAAACTTTTGATTTGATGACTTGTCTCTATGGGATGATTAGAATTGAGTTGGGGTATTTAAGGAGACCACAAATTTTAAGAAGCAAAGAATTCTAATCGGTAAAAAATGGATTGGTCTTTTTATATGCTTGTGTCATGATTACTTCATATAAATATATTTCCATCTTATAAAATACTTCTTCCTAACTATTCTTTTGTTTCTTGAATATCTTATTGTTCCTTCCCAACTAAAAATTTCAAACCAAGATTAATGGAGCCACTTGCTAGGTAGAGAAGATAATAGAATATACATAAAGAGAAGGACAACTATAAAATAAATATTAGATTTTATTTGACAATGGAATTTTTTGGTCCAATTTATTTCAAAGCCAATAGAAAAAGTTATTAGAGAAAGAATAATTCAAAAAGAGGTGGTTGGTATCATCACTTAGATTGCCACAAAGGATACAATTGAAGGGATTTTCTATTCCTAACTTAAAAATTCTAGAGTTGATTAGAATTCTATCTTTAATAGAAAGCCAAGAAAATGCCCCCATCTCTAGTGGTACTTATTTTCCCTAACAATTCTTGTGAGACCATTCCCTTTCAAATGGTTGGTTTGTTAAAGAGGTATAACCTTTTTTAATAGAATAGTTCTCTAATTTTGATGGGGGTTATATGAGCTTATCCTGATTGGAAGAGAAATATAAATTCCTTTGTGAAATAATGGACTGTAGGAGGTGTTTTTGATCCATTTGAATGTTTTGATCAACTAAATTTCTCCAATTAACCTTGCAATAACTATCTTCTTGAACTAGATCTAAATAGTCTTTAAATTTGATACCCCATTTTTCCTTAAGAGTGTTAAACACACCAAAATATTGAAAGGGGGGTGAATCAATATGCTATGTAATCTCACCCTTTGAAATAATCAGATACTTAAAACTTTACAACTTAAGCAATGACATAAAAGATGAAGAAAATGCACAACACAACACAATACCCAATGTACGTGGAGAACCCCACAGGGGAAAAACAATGGTGAGAAGAGTTGCTAGGAGCTACTATCCTAATCCAACCTCACAAGATGAACAACATTTACAACTTTGTTTTAGGGCTACAACCCAAGGAAGCTACAACTCCCTGATTAAACAACTTTGTTTTAGGTCTACAACCCAAAGAAGCTACAACTCCTTGATTTGAGCACACACTCAGGAAATATTACAAAATGACACTCCTCCCATTGTCTAAAACTAACAATTAAGCTCACTCCTTTTGATGATTGCAATTCTATTTTGTCACTTCTCTTTTGATGATTGCAATTCTACTCTATCACTTCTTCAAATGTCTTCTTAGTTTATTACTAGCTCATTTGATTTCAACAATCAAGAAGTCTTGCCTTCGGATCACTACCTCCAACAAACAATTAAGCACACCTCTTCACTTTACTTTTGTCATAGAGATATGATCAAGATGAAACCAAACATGATCTACCACTTCTACTCTTTCTCTTTCATTCACGTACACAATTATCATAATGAATCACACCACCTCTTACCCTAGATCAACTAGGTTTATAATTTATACAGATATTACATTGATTAAATTTCACATGTTAGCCTACAATAAAAAATATTACATTTGCTAGTCAAACAAAGATAAAACAAACAATACGAAATTTGTAGAGGACACGACTCAAAAGACTACATGCAACACCAAGAAGGGGAACACACCTTGCATATTATAACACACACTTAACTTGGTCCTAAGCTTTCTTCACACCCTTGATCTTCAATAGGAATCATTTGCATGCTTCACAAATTCAAAATAAGTTGTCCATAAGCAAGAAAACATGTAACTTGTAGTATGTCAACCTTCACAACATTGACGAGACATATGAATGATAAAGAATTACTTGCATTTATCCTAGATAAGTTGGAATGACCCATACAAAACCTTCAAACAATCCATAAGCTCCACATAATATTGAACTTATGGCACACACCATTAATATAGCTTAGTTAGCCTCAGTAGAAACATAACTTCACAAAATGACTTGAAACATCTGTGTGATATTGGAAGCAAGAAATATCTACATGTGCTTCAAATAAAATAAAATATGAGACACATGGAGTGTCCATACAAACTCATACAATTGGAATTCATAACCTTCTACTAGTGCAAGTAGAAAACTATTAAAACTAGTTACTGGATAACACAATCCTGCACATTGTCACTTCAAACTTTCATTGTGGAAGGAATATTGACATGAAACTTTGGATATGATACCTTCACATCTCCATGAACTTAAATTTTGAACCATAAGACCAAAAAATTTAAATATAGAGAAATGTGGAGCCAACCTTTACACCTCTAAGAACATTCTCATAGAGTCAACATAGACTTGATTCTATCACTCTCAAAACCACCTTTCTGTTAACCCAACAAACTTGCAACTTGGATCACATATGCCTTGACACATCATGAAGCTATCTACCAAACCACAAGGGAAAAATATCATCAACAGAGAAATGCAGATCATTTCTAAAATATTTTGGAAACCAAACAACCAAACTACAACACACTCCATAGAACTTTTGACATCAATGACAACCAAACTACAACAATCTCCCCCTTTTTCTTTGATGGAAAAATCATCCTCACACCACTTTAATGCACAATCTCTCTCCCTTTAACATCAAGGACAAAGGGCAAATGGAATCCCCCTTTTTAGAATATATCTTTCTTGAAACAACTTACAAGCTCCCCCTGTCAGCAACATCCACTACCTACTCCCCTTGAGAGGTAGCTCCCATTAGTCTAGGAATAAGGATAATATGACTTGAATTACTCCCCCTAGAAAGATGCACCAACTATGCATCTAGCAAGAAAAAGGAGGGGCAATTACCCCTAACTTTTGTCTAAGACACTCAAATGCATCCTTTGCAAGTTCCTTTGTGAAAATTCCTACAACCTGATCCTTTGTAGATGCATACTCCAACTTCACTTCTTTATCTGCAACCTTCTCTCTCAAAAAGTGATACCTGATTGATATGTGCTTGGTTCTAGAATGCACCACCAGATTCTTTGAAATGTTGATAGCACTTGTATAATCACATAGAATAGGAATGAGCTCATCACACTTTATCTTGATATCCTTCAATGTTTGCTTCATCCACAACACTTGAGTACAACAAGATTCTACATGAATATACTATGTTTCTATTATTGACAAATATACTGAATCTTCCTTCTTACTATGCCATGAAACCAACCTGTTTCCTAAAAAAGAAAGCACCACCACTGGTACTTCTTCTATCATCAACATAAATTGATGTGCACTATCACCTTCCTCAAGATTTATGTGTCATGCTTATGATGGAAATGTAAACATGTTTCCATTAGGTGTTCTATGACAATTTATGAAATGTTATCAAGTTTTGCATTGTGGTGGAAAAAAATTGGTGGTTTCATTATTATTTAGTTGTGTGGAAAGTGGGCATGACAAATGATATTTGTTAACTTCCAAGAGTTGTGACATGTCTCTTACATCCAAGTCCAAATCCTCATGATACATTGGATTTATGATGTAGTTATCCTATTTAAACATGGTTTAAATTTCCCCAATGTATTTTATATTATCACTTGGTTGAACTCTCAACTAGCTCTATCCATGATTCCATTTGAATCTAGCAAACAATGAGAGGCCACAACTTTCCTACTCTATACCATAATCATGTGTGTCGTACGACCCTAAATTACAATTTTGCCTGACATGGAAAATAATGCATAATTTTATGACACGTTATCCAATAACATAAAATCATATTTACATAAGGATACAACTCACTCTACAAAATAAAATATTAAAATAATATTCCAATTTTAAATTTTCTACTTTTTAGAATTTAAAAAAACCTAAAAGAAATTTGAAATCCACCATTGATAACATCATCATGAACCTTGTATTTTGATATCATGAAATACACAAATTTCTAAAATTTTAAACAAAATCTTTGTTGTGGGAAATTCATAATATTCATTTCAACTCATAATTACATAATAGGGTTTGTGAATTTTTTTTGCCATAATTGTAACTTTGTTTTGCATATTCAAAAATCCAAAATTTTCAAAAATAATTCATAAAAGATGAAATTAAATATAATAATTCATTTCAATGCATAAAGAATCCATTTCAATAATATACCTCCACCTAATGTGGGTATCTTAATTAATAAAGAATCCATTTCAATGCATAAATAAATAAATATCTCTCAATCAAAACATGAATTTAGTGAATCCTTCTTTAGAGCAAGAACACACTCAAGCATCCATTTCTACTCCAAGCCATCTCCAAACCAATCTCAAACCAAATCCTAAATCCTTCTATTTGGATTGCAATCAAATATTTTTTCAAGGGAAAATATGAGAGATAGAGAGGAAGAGAGGGTTTTCAAAAACTAAAAAACAAGTGTTTTGTTGGTGTAAAAACTAACACCTCTGGAGTGTAGGTTTGTACAGACAGCTATGCACACTACGTAATGAGTGCTCTTCAAATTAGGAGGGGAAGCTCCCTCGTAGTGCTGGAATGCGTGGAAAAGAAAAGTAATCTAAGTCCTATCTTTTTGTTCTCAGCTGGAAGAGGCACAAGGTTAAGAAAACCAAGAACGTTGCAGCCAAGGATTTTCTGGTTTCACAAATCATTAACTACAACTAAGCTAACTACTTTAAATCTATCCAGTTTCCTCAAGAAAACAGAGCATGAGGAAATGGAGCAGGAATGATTATATGACGATAAGCCAGGTACAGACTCACAATGTGAAGGCAAGGTGGCACAACTATCTGCTTGTCTGAATAGGCTTATTGGAAACAACAATATACAATAAACTAAATACAAATTCTCAGCTTGAAGGCAACGTGGCACAAATATTGGCTCAATCTAAATAAGTTTATTCCACACACATCACACGATAACCAAGAACAGATTCTCAACTTGAAGGCAAGGTGGCACATCTATCAGCTCAATCTGAATGAGTTTATTGAACACATAACATCAAGGATAGCCAACTAGGATAATAAATTGCATTGGCGAGACAGGCATACAATCTATGATCAACTAGCCACTATATCTAACTAAAGCAAGAATTCACCATAATGATTGTATGAAACCCGAGTGGCATAACAATTCATTATCATAATAAATACTCATGAATAGATACAGAATGAGCAATATTATAGGAAAGGTAGGCACAACATATATTTCTCTCTCGTGCAAAAGTTCGTGAACAAATACAATAATAGCAATACTACAGGCAAGGTAGGCATAACATGTATGCTATCACTCAAAAGTTAAGTACAAATGAGAAAAATATCTTATTTATAGACATTGAAAGGTGTAGGGAACCCTAAAATCACCTTGAGTCAACTACAGTCTTGCAATGCATGCAAGATTTATTACTAAACCCTAATAAAGTAAACTATACAGTTAACTGGAAAATTACCATCAATTAACCGGTACAATCTAATCTAAATGGACAATGGGAAAGCATGCACGTCCTTATTGAAAGAAAAGTTAACTAGAACACTACCTTCAGTTAACTGGAAAACCCTAATCCTAACTCCTGTGAAGATAATTCCAAGGAAGAGATATGCATGTATGAAATCAGCAAGTGAACTCAAGACTGAAAGTCGAGTTAACTGTTGCTCTTGACTCTATCCTTGAAACTAATTGTAGGTTCCAACTGGCAGATCACTCCAAGTCATCTCGGTCCAACACCTCGATCAAGAATTCATCAATCACTCTGTCTTCTGACACTCTGATTCTATCCAAAACAATAATTTGTTTCTTTAGTTCTCTGTCACTCTCCTACATGCATTCTTTGATATCTTCAGCTGCTTTCTTGAAACTAGCTGAAATTATTGAAATGTGATCTAGAATCTCCATCAAGTTATCACGAGCATGCTTCTGGAACTTAGTTTGCACAACCTTGAGATCAGCATAGGTACCATCTTCATGAAGATAATGGTACATGATTTGAGTGACTTTGGCGGCGCCATAAATGGAGTGATCTCTGTTCCTTCTACAACTTAATGCTTCTGATGCTTTTCTTGATTCTTCTCAATGAAAAAGTGTTGCATGATGAAACCACGAAGCTTGATTGCAAACACTCTGGTTGCGAGAAATACACAAGAGCGCGGAATTCCAATGGTGTCCAACCTGCGTCTATGCTTGTCAAATTGTTTGATTTAATCCTCGGATGCACTTGATCTTCATTGTCAGCTGCTCTGATGAAAACATAAATTAAGACCGATTTGGTCTTGAATTCAGTCTAGTTGAACCACCTTCTAAAAAACTTTCCCATTGACTGTGAACATGGCTATCTTCTGACAACTTTCTCGGAAAGCTAAAATGGCTCCCGGTGAGGCTAAAAATACCCTGTTGGAGGATAATTTTCACCAAAAATTATGAGACATGGGTTTTTTCCGGAAAATGATTCTAAGACAACCCACAACGTCAGAATTGTGAAAACACGTCGTTTAGCTTGACATGCAAAGATTCTCCAGTCAAGAATTGTAGGGGTTTTTAGAGCTTCCTGGGGCATTTTTTCTTGAGAAAATCTGGAAGATGGGTTTTGTGCACAACGGAATTCTAAACAAACCTAGATGATGCGATTTTAAAAAAAGATGTGATTTTAGCCCACATGCAAAGAAATCTTCGAAAAAAAGCATAGAGCTTCAGAGTGAAGGCTGCGGGGCAATTTTCTCAAAAAAAATCTAAGACATGGGTTTTGCTACTGATGCTGAAATATGCGAACCCAGATGGTCAGATTTTGAATATTTTGTCATTTTATTTGACATGCGAAGAAAGTACCTAAGATGAGAAATAGAAGAAATAAGACAGAAGAAAGAAGGTTTTATTTGCTCCGCTTCTGTAGAATTCGCCTATCTCTGTTTTGGAATTCGATGAAACCTGCATGCAAACTGAAAACAAAGTCTGGAATATTCTTCTTCTAAACAAATTGAATCCGTTGCTATGAAGAACGTTGAAATTTGACACCTGTAACACCTTCAAATTGCTGCTCACTCAAGAATAATGTATTTCTCTAAGCTTGTGATGAGGAATAATGGACGCCTAAACTTGAATAAATAGAGTTTCATCACTAGAATTCGTAAGAAATGCAAGCAACCTTGAAAATTGCGCTTGGCTTGTGATTGGACTTCAATTTAGTTAATTGAAGACTAAAATGAGCTAAATAAAGCACCATGCTTTAGAACTAAAGTCGCCTTATTAAGACTTCAGTTGCAAAATCTATTTAAAGCACCATGCGAATTAAGCTTCAGTTGACAACTCCATATTAAGGTCACCATACTTCACATGCTTTAAATTCATGCTTTAGGAACTAAGGCATCACCTTTAAGACTGAAGTTAAAATATATAATGAAGTGTTAACTTCACAAAACTTCAACTAATGCACCATGCATTCAAACTCAAGTTGATTTTCAAACATGCACTTCAGTTAAGTGGACATGCACACAAGTTAACTCAGCATGCAAAGTCAGTTAACTGGACATGCAAACTAGTTAACTCAACATGCAAATTGAAAGAACACTCAACATGCCAAAATGTTAACTGGAGATGACAACCCAGAAATTGTTCAGTCTAACTGAAGTGATAACTCAAGTTAGGACGCACCAGTCAACTTCCTTCGAAAAATCAACTTTGACCTCTCAAGGCGTTTTCCAAACTTAGCCAATTTTGGTGAAAATTTGGATTTGAACGTCTTTCGGGACCTTTGTTCATCCCCTGACAGTGGGTGACTGACTCCACCGATTGGCTGGCTGATAGGTGCATTGTAGAGCAGGACAAAAACTGATCAAAAGGTACCTTGAGACTGAATATCATAAAACTAAGATCTGAAGGGTCAAAAATCCAAGCGCCCTTTTCAAAAGCTGCTCTTTTTCTTAGACTTAGTCAAATTTTCTCATCTCCATCTCGTACGAAGAGAAAAACAAATCCTTCATAACTTCTGATTGACCAAGTTTTAGGACTAGATCATAGGCTCATTGTGGAGCTGACCTCATTCCACATGACAGTTGCAAAGGTAGATTTTTCCAGAAAACATCATCTAAGGGGTGAAAATCAAGGGCACCTTTTTGAAAAGTTGCTCTTTTTCCTTCAGACTTAGCCATTTCTGGAACTGACCAAAATAACACTAAAACTCTGATTGCAGGCTGATAGGTCATCTCCTAATCTAACGAAGATAGGCAACAGAGAGTTGAACGTAACACGGAGAAGCTGAATATCTAAGAACAACAAAAAGAAGTCATTAAAGGCTTCAAAACCTCAGGCGCCTTTATGAAAATGTGCTCTTTTGCTTTTTTCCTTGATATTTTGACCAAGATTTGACCCCATGTTTGACCTCTAGCTCAGGCATTTTGACAACTCAGATTCACCCACTGACGGATGTGTTGCGAAGCCTGAACAAATGTGAGACAAACATCTCGGGTGGCATTTAGTCAAAAACCTTCATTTGACACCTCAAAAAGAAGGGCACCTTTCTCAAAAGCTGCTCTTTTTCTCAGTGTTAGCCAATTTTGTTGTTCCTCTCGTTTTGTGCTGTATCTTCCGTAACTTGAACAAAACAGGTCCATTTGATAAGCTTAATAGCCCGTTGCGAAGCTGACGTGATGCCGGACAAATGCCTGTTGGAGGTAACAAACCCTAAAAACAAGATCTGAGCCCCTAAAAGATAGGGTGCCTTTTTGAAAATGTGCTCCCCTCTCCAGAGAGAATTTTGATGATTTTCCTTCAGATTTTTACTTTTCTTGAAATTCCTCAGTAATAGACTGACATGAAAATGACACAAGCTCCATATTTGAAAAGCCCAAAAATGACCTTCTGACATCACTTTAACAAGATTAAGACTCAATTAACAAAATGCCTTAGTGAAGCAAAAAATTTGATTTGGGTACAACATGTTTTTAAAACATGTTTTCCTTTTATTATATATTTTCTCTATTTTATTTATTTCATTTTTTATTTTAAAATTATTTGTTGAATTTAAATAACATTTTGAAAGTTAATGAATCAATACAATGTTCTATAAGAAAAATGCAATATAATTAATTTATACTTAATATTTTTCAAAATTTAATGTAATTAAAGTAAGTTTCCACTATAATATGAGTTCTACCTACAATATGCAAAATATTTTAATTTAAAAGAATAATTAAATTCACTTGATTTTCTTCTACTAGAAATAATTTAATAATACAATAGATATTTTCCTACTAAGATGCAAATATTATCTTTTTTTTTTCCCCTGATACAACAAGGGCATCCTTGCAACCCAACCCAGCAGCCCAGCAACCTGTACCTTGGGTACCTAGGGCGAGACTAGTCCCCTATGAGTGAGATCTGCCACCTGCAAGTAGTCACCCACAAATATTATCTTTTTTTACTTAATCATATTAAATGTTTCAAAAACATGACAAACACATATTTTGAAATAAATTCAAATGTAAATTAAATAAGATAAACCAACAATTTGCAAAGGACTCACACACTTTATGAGTTTGCACAACATGTAGATTCTAGAATTGCCACTAATTAAAATATACATTTACATAGGGATTCAAAATAGTCATATTGCACTCAAATTGAATGAAATAGAGGTTAACGTAGGTTTTAACCTAAAGTGACTATCTCTATTATAATTGTCATTGGAGAAAATCCTATGCTTATACACTCAATTCAGACATTAGGAATACATGTTCCACATAATAATATTTGAAGCAACATAAACCACCCAAAATAGAAAGTTCAAGTGTAGTGTTTTGTAACTAAAAGATTTATATCACAGTTCTAAAGAGAGGACATTGTGCGATGTGAAATTGCAAGGGAATGCAACTTTTGACACTACAATTTTATTTGACCATTTTATGTTATTGCATCAATCATGATACAAGCATAGTAGACTATGTAGATAAGTTTTGTGCATAAATTTTTTCATATCTTTACATTGTACTTAAACCTCACACTCTTCAATGATCAAATAGTTAATAGAAAATTTACACTTCATCCCTACTAGGAATTGATAATTAATGTCGAAGTCTATTTCTTTCATAAATATTGAATAAACTACTATTCACTAGAGGAGCTCAAATTATTGAACATTGTAAAGGTGTAAATTTATTCCCAAGAGCATAGAGTGTATGTACACCATCACGTGGAAGAGTTATTTGATACATTTTAGGCATTTTTACATGGATTTTAATTTTAATTATTTTCTATTACTTTATTATAATGATTGTATTTATTTCTACAAGGAATTACAGGTACATTAATCAAAATATTGGATAGGCTTGACACTCAAACTTAGAATCTCCTGTTGACTAGTGAGACTTTTCACCATTGAACCCCATGTCTTTTCACGATGAAATCTTCCAAATTCTATCAAAAAATATATTTTAATTTCATCGCACCTAAAATAAATTCACATTAAGATCAATTATGATACCAAAATCAAATTTTCATTCTAACTAATTTAAAATAAGATATATTTCAACTACTTAATTCTAATTCTAATTATTTACCTACTACTTTAATATATTATATAATTATTCTTACCTTACCTATTAAAAACATATCTCTAATAAAATTATATAATAATGAACATACCCATAGAATCCATTTGGTAGTTGTAAGAACTTTTGAGGTAAATGCAAAAAGGGTTATGATTATCTTAATATTTATAATTAAAAGAAGTCAACGTAGTAAAATATTCGAAGAAGTTGAGATGAGTGGATGGGCGGTTACTCATTACGTGGATTCCCTTTACACATTTTAAATCTTATTAAGTTGACTATATGAAAAAGTGGTGTGGATTAAATAATATTTTCTTTCTTTCTTTCCACCTAAAGTGCCTGGTCTTATCATTTATGATGAGATTGAATCATATTCCTTTCTAGGTTTACAATTTACAATAATATATTCATTTTTTAATTTCTCATATAATCATTCTTAAACCTTTATTCTTGGATTTCATTCCTTTTGTCTTCTTTACGTTTCTCCACATTTGATTGGTAATTTTTGTTATATTTTTCTAAGTTATATTGCTAGCTAAGTTATATATATATAGTTAATTTGGTTGTTAATTATGATTAGGATGTTGTATTAGGTAAATTTTGATTTTTTTTTAAAATACATGATTAATTTGGTTGTTTATTATGATAAGGATGCCATTTATAAGGAGGGATTAGGTAGTTTTTCGTTACAATTATTGATTCATCAAAGTTCAAATGAATCTTTTTTTGAATATGAATAATTTACTTAACATTTATTACATTTATCCGATATTTATAAGAATGAAGTGCGTTTAATCATGGAATTTCCTTCAAGATGAATCCCACTTAACTTGTTATCCTATTTGCTTGATCTTGATGGAAATTCGATAATTAAGAGTGTGTGAGGTGGGGAATCATACGATTAGTGACCTCTCAAAAAGTCATAATTCTCCGCCCTTGTAAACATCACTTATATGTAATGAGTATTAAATAGAATATTTGTTTGCATAAAAGATAAGTAAATCTAATCCACTACTTATAAAATATGAATAAGTAAATTTAACTAAAAATTTCTATAGCTGAAATCTAAAAGACATCATAAAATAGTATTTTTTAAATATTTTTTTAGTAATTTTTAAATAATACATGCTTTGAAAAATCAAAATCTAATAGTATCTATTCCAAATTAATGAACTAATTATATCATTACAACAAACCGACAAATTTTTTCTTAATAAAGATGATTATCTTAATATGATAAGTTTTAATTTTTTAAAAAATACATGGTTAATTGGGTTGTTTTATTATGATAAGGATGTCACACTAGGTAGTTTTTCGTTACAATTATTGATTCAACAAAGTTCAAATGAATATTTTTTCATGAATATGAATAATTTACTTAACAATTATTACATTTATCCACGTTCATAAGCGTGGAGTATCATGATTTTTCAAAAGGTCATTTATCTTGGTATTATGACAACTCAAGTGTGTTTAATCATGGAGTTTTCTTCAAGATGAAGCTCACTTAACTTCTTATCCTATTTGTTTGATCTTGATGGAAATTCTACAATTAAGAGTGCGTGAGGTGGGGTATCATATGATAAGTGACCTCTCAAAAAGTCGTAATTCTTCACCCTTGTAAACATCACTTATATGTAATGAGTACTAAAGAGAATATTTGTCCATATAAAAGATAAGTAAATTCAATCCACTACTCATAAAATATGAATAAGTAAACTTAACTAAAAAATTCTATAGCTGAATTCTAAAAGACATCATAAAATAGTATTTTTTAATAATACATACTTTGAAATCAAAATCTAATTGTATTTATACCAAATTAATGAACTATTATATCATTACAACAAACCAACAAAATTTTTCTTGATAATTTTTCTCATTCAAAATTGTTTTTAAGTCTTATTAAATGTATCTTCTATTGATGTATTTTTATTTTCCACATTCTTTAGATTACTAAACATAAACAATCAACTTTTAACTATTAAAACTTATAAATTAAAAATAAGAAAATCAATAAGAAAATATTTATATTTATATATAAATATAAGAGTGATACTAAATATTCTTTACAATTTTATTTTTATATTTGATTATGGTAGAAAGAAAAGTATTTGAGAAGTTTTAGTTTGTGGAAGTTAGGTCTTTATGGAAAAAAGTTGATTTACATTGTGGTAAAGTTATTAGTTCCTGCGAGGGAACTATAAGCACCACCAGATCTTAACTAGATTCAAATCAGCATAATGAATTTTGCCTTCATTATTGAAATTATTGAAGTTTAATAAATGATGGGCTCGTCATATATTTTCAACTTTTGCAAACATATAAGTGAAAGTGAGTTAATTTATAAAAAAAACCAATCTACTATTGCATCTTATTACTGGATCCACTTTTTGCATGAGTTTTTTAGGAAATTTTTTTGGTCATTAAAATAATATTTAGTATAATATATATCATTCCAATAAAATAGCATAAGGAATTTTGCCTTCATTATTGAAATTATTGAAGTTTAATAAATGTTGGGATCGTCACATATTTTAAATTTTTGCAAACATATAAGTGAAATAAAACTATTTTATACATCTACAAAATCAATTACCTTAAAGATTTACAAAATTATTCATAAATATATTTCTATGGATGCCACAATAAAGACGATTTTGTTAAAGTTAATGTTAATATTTTTAACTTAAGTATTTTATAAATCATTATATATTTAATGTCAATATTTTAAATTTAATTTAAATAATTTATAAATTGTTATATGTTTAAATTTTATATTTTTAAATATTTATATTTAATTAAAAAACATTAAATTTTATAATTATTAAAATTATATGTAATAAATACATGTTGCATGTCAATTGGCAAAAAATTTGTAGCTTAAACATTTTTTTTCACGATTGTTTTTTTTAATAAAGTAATATTTAGTACATTATACACAAAAATTAACTTATAATTACAAAACACTATTTTGAAAATTATTTAGTGATATGGATAGATTTTTAGGATGGTAGATAGAAAACAATTTTTTCCCAGTTTTTCCCCCACTTTTAATTATGGATAAACATAAACTTCAATAAAGTGAATTTATTTTTTTCACATAAACTTCAATAGTGATTTTTTTTTCCCTATCAAGGCAGCTTTTTTTCACATAAACTTCAATAAAGTGTTTTTTTTTTCCCTATCAAGCAACTTATGCCAATAAAACAATTTTGTAATGGTTTCTTGAATAGATAGTAATGCCTCTTTTTTATCCAATAAAACTCCTATAATGGAAATTGTTACTATTTATATGCCTGTATGCCTCTGCTTGTTGAATGAATTTGGGCCCATGACTACTCACTCGCTACCTTATGGGCTCCATTTTTTCTTTTCCTTTTTATTTCAATCCATTGTCTGGACTATGATCATATTTAGCAAGGGTATTTGTGCGTTAGCACAAGTTATTTCTCTTTGTTGATAATCTAAATAATTAAAAAAAATCATTTATTCATTGCAGATGAAAGTGTTGTTCTATAGATTGAAAGGACCCTTTTAGAATGAAAAAGAATTAAAATTTTGCAACCATTCACATTCCTTTTTTCTCTTTAAATTTACTTGGAATCTTAAACCCTGAACCCGAAGTGGTGCCATAATTGATTGTATGTTTCTGATCAAAACAACTAGAATGTGCAAGGGTTTATTACATGTTTTAAAAATACTTCTTTTGACGTCTGCAGGATAACTTATTTTGTTGAATTTTGTGTTTGACTAACTAATTCTTCACTATACTGGAAATCCATCATGGATGTATGATCTCCATTTTTTTTAAAATTACAAGAAAGTTTAGTTGGAGTCAAATTGGATTATAAATGGCGATCACATTTTCAAAATGAACATACTACATTAAAGAAAAGCTGGTTTATATTTTTGTAACAGAAAATTAAGTCAAATTCTATTAAACTGATGGGTTGATATATCTATGTTTTGATGAAAAAACAGGAGCAATATCCATGGACACAAAATCTTGCAAAGGAAAAGAAGTGGGTACAATGAGAAAAGAACATAAGGTTCATTGGAAAAGCTTGAGTAATGGAGATATTATAATGTTATGGCCAGATGAAAGAAAAAACTCTCATTTGCAAGAAAAGTAAAGTCTAATAGGAGAGCAGCCAAGGCAGAGAAAGGATTTTTTGCCTCAATGTTTTCAGTGTGCAAGAAAGCAGAAGTCTCTAAAAATAGAAAGATCAATAGGAAAATTGTGATTTCATCTCAACACAAATGCCCAAGCCAAGTTATGCCCAGGCCAAATTAAATGGGTCATCAGTATGAGGAGATCCATGAAAACAAATATTATGCTAATGCTTGTTTCAGTTACTTTTATTTCTTTCATTCTAACTATTGTTCAAGTTAGTTTTATAGAAGGGGTTCTTGACGTATTTCAATAAATGTTATTGAGATTTTTATGGGATTTTTTTATAAGATTGAGGTCTTAATAGATATTTAATAATGGACAACCTTAAAACTGGCTAAATAAGATATAAGATGCATACTGTTTACTTTTAACCAATTAGGACATTGAGTTTATTATTTATAGAACATTAAATACAATTGTTCACTTGGTATTATTGAGCTCCAAAGATTTGATGGGATATGACGCACCTTTGTATTTAGATCTTGACACAATAGAGCATATTGTAAGAACATAAAAGACACTGCTGAAAACCACTATATTATCAGTTACATGACCTTTATGGCTATAGTTATATGGGTGCTTTTTACTACTGCAACATAAATTTATAATTATAATTTGATGGTGAGCTTACAACCTCTAATAGAGGTGTAGAGGTGAAAATTATATACCCCTCTCATTTGTTACTTGGTGTATATATATGGTTTAGTTTGGTATATTTATTGATCTTATATTTTATTATCATTTGTAAATATCATTTATTTTTATTCAAATGATTATCAATTTTTGAGTATGTATTTTATTTATTTAATTGAAGATTATTTATGTGCTTTTGACTTAATTTCAGATATTTTTTATGGCCTTAACACTTATTTTCTAAATTCATATTTAATCATTGGCTTAGGTAAAACCATGTTAATGTTACCATTATTCCATTAATTTGTAGAGAAAAAAGTGTAAACTATGTTCTTTAGACTTGTATAAAAGGACATCACCCCTAGATTATTATTGTCCAACATCCATTGTTACTTGAGATGATCACTCTATCATCATGCATTTGTTAATAGTTTTATATCAATTATATATCTACTACATCAATACTTGCATTAGTTATTATTAAAATGATAACTTTCATATAGTTTATCTTCTACTCAAGCATTATTACATTTTAGTCTAAATGATTCATTATTTCTCTTTGTTGATAATCTAAATAATTAAAAAAAATCATTTATTCATTGTGGATGAAAGTGTTGTTCTATAGATTTTTGAAAGGGTCCTAATC
This sequence comes from Sequoia sempervirens, assembly GCA_007258455.2. NCBI lineage: Eukaryota > Viridiplantae > Streptophyta > Pinopsida > Cupressales > Cupressaceae > Sequoia > Sequoia sempervirens. Next base: position 24,629,398 of record VDFB02056351.1, read on the forward strand.
CCTTTTAGAATGAAAAATAATTAGCTCCCTTTTAGAATGAAAGTGTTGTTCTACAAATCTTTGAAAGGGTCCTAATCCCTTTTAATTCTCAAGTCATAATCAACTTTTTCCACCTTTGGAGATATTCTCACTTCTGGATTACCTTCAATTTTTCTTACATTGAATATCAAAAAGGCATTTGAGAGACCTATAATCCTTATTACCTAATTATTCATGAATATGTAATGCCCGCTGCGCAAACCCCAAAGGACAACCAAAGGACAACAACTATGGCACAATTTTTTAAATATAAAATATATAATATATGCATATTAAGTTCCATTACATGAGATTCAATTACATGAATACAAGTTAATCACCTAAGTCCTTTAGGGTGCACGAGGTAACATTATGTATTCCAACCCATAACAAAAAGATAAATGAAATTTCAAAATGCATTTGTTAAAACCATTCATCCATCATAACTATAACATTGAAGCATACACAAGAGATAGACCATTATGAACAAGATCAACTCTATTTAATAACCATACACATATATATACAACATGCTTATAAGACGATTACCACTATCTCTTATCTCATGATTACAAGGAAACGCTTATATTTTACATTTGCTTCCAGTACAATACATAGAACAAATACACGAGTTTACATCATTAACTTCCCAACACATGTGGGAGTAATACATCAATACAAGAGTATAAATAAAAAACATATCAACATCTGGCTACAAGAGAATCTCTGGCTCATGCTTCATCTGGATGGCACTGCACCATACGAACGTTGATGGGGAACCCAATAGGTTGTGTAGCACAATCCACCCAACCACGTGGGTTTTAGAAAAACCCACCCCCTGTGCTAGGAGATGACAAGGAAGATTCCTCAACCAAGGATGTCCAAACAGACAACAACAAGACTCAACTCCAAACAAGAGTGACATGGGAATACATAGACAAACACAACATCAATAGATTCCAAAACATAACAACAATAAACCACACAAAACATAACATCAATAAATCACTAAGCACATTAAATCTCAACTGATGTACATGTGAGGCATTAACCATCCCACCAAAAATCACATTCATAGATACTCATTAAAACAATTACAACCCATGCATAAGAACCAGCTGCAATTATAATCAAAATTTTCCAAATACCAAATCAAATGATAGATTCATTTTACAACAAGCTGCCTCTTGCCTCTAGAAGTCTAAAGGCCAAATTAACTCCTAACGGGGTACTATGATGTAACGGGTTCCCACATTGATTTAAAGCCAAAAGAAATTGCACAAGGGAATCATAAAAATTCAACTTTAAGGACAACTATAACAATATATCCTTTAAAGCATCAAACACAAATTGACTAAAAAGCCATAATAACTCTATTTTTAAACATACACTATCTTAAGGAAATCAAATTTCCTAAGTTCTAAAAATTGCTTCTTTCCATTTTGTAAACTAACCATGTAATTAATTCAATCTCATGATAATAGCATTTCTGCAATAAGGACATTACATGAACTTTCCTTTTTCAATTAATCATTTACAACCTATATTCAAGTAGGGAAACCAAATCATTCTATATATTCATATATATATATATATCTACATAATAAATCATATATATATATATATATTTATATCTATTTACAATTCAGGGAAATGCACAAAGTCATTTTAAATTAATTTACATTCTAGTGCACACTACAATGATCCGCATATATATATATATATATATATATATATATATATATATATATATATATATATATATATATATATATATATATTCAAGTAGGGAAACCAAATCATTCTATATATTCATATATATATATATTTATATCTATTTACAATTCAGGGAAATGCACAAAGTCATTTTAAATTAATTTACATTCTGGTGCACACTACAATGATCTGCATATATATGTATATATAACATATATATATGTATATCATTATAGTGTGCACCAGAATGTTTATATATATATATAAAATAAAACAAAGTTTATAAAGCACAAGGAAAAACCAATGACAATTTATTTGCTAAGGCAACGTCCTTATGTAGGGAGACTGCAACCTTCATGGGCTGTGCACAACAGTCCTTGTGATTGTTGCACACAACAGTCACTTGGACTGCTGTGTGCAACTAGTGCTTGGCTACTACATAGCCTCAATACAAGGAGATTTCAGCATGGAAAGGATGTGGGAAGGTGGGGTATGACCTAGCCGTCCCTGCCTCACTCCACTGCCACTGTAAATACAGTTCTAGTCTATACAAGGCACGATAAATTTATATATGTATTTATATATATACATGTATATTTGTATATATATACAAGTATATATATATACATATATATATACATATACATATATATACATATATACATATACATATATATACATATATACATATATATATATACATATATATATATACATATATATAAACGCGTACAATGTACTGATTGACATTGGACATCTGATCCTGACCACTAACATCGCTTCATCCTGAATCATCCTTTGGTCTAACCATTTAATCAAATACCTTCATTTGATTAAATTCATTAATATTCATCTCTTAATTAAATAAATCAGTTATCTAATTAAGTCATCATTTCTTGATAATTAAATTAACCAGTCTGATCTAATTATCCCTATTTAATTAAATAATTAATTTTATTTGATTAAATCTCTAAAGTCTATCTATTAAATTAAATAAATTAAAACCTTATTTAGTTTTATCTAACATCATCTCTTTTAATTAAATAAATCAAAAGTCCTTATTTAATTAATCCTTTATCATATTCTTCTCATATTTGATTTAAATCAATCCATAAATTTAAGTCAAATAGGTCACATCATTTAATCCCTCATTAAATTAATTAACTTTGATTAATTTAATCTCTTCTCATGTCCCATCCTCCATCTTTTGCCACTTGCACATGAAAATAGAGTTATTTGATTTATTAAATCTCTATTTTCTTCAACAAAGCATCTTTCAAAGAATATTCCTCAAGTTTGAATTCAAAATCCAAGTGGACTTTGTCCTTCCAACAAAGCATTTACTCCACTTACAAAGTCCTTTTTGTTTGAGCCAAGTGGCATTCAATGCACCTTCTTTCCCTCTTACATGTCATTTCAACAATTTCAAAATTCAAATATTGGCATTTATTGGCACATTGATCAAAACTTGCACATCCTTGGTCCATTCAAATGTTGACAAGTGGCAATTTCCATTGGATGAAATTTAGTCCCCCATTCATCCTATCTCTCATTATTTAATCCTTCTTTTCTATAATAAGAGGCTAATGTTCTCATTTTATCATCCACCATTTGAGTAAACTTACTATGCTCAAATATTTAGCAATCTTCATCCATATTTTTGAATTTGTAGCTAAGTTATGCAGATTTTTGTTTTGAAGCACTCATCACTCTTCATCAAAGTGGATCACAATCTTCATCAAATCATCAAAGCTAGCATTGGAGTTGGGAAAGGGTCAATTTTCACATCAAATTGGCACCAATTCCCTCAAGAGATCAAGAATTTACATTGCTTTTATAGGATTTAATCTCTCTTATTGATTTCTCATTGTATTGCTTTCATCTTTCCTATTTTGAGCATTGATAAATGGATTTCTTGAGGAATCTACATTCTAGCTTGCATTGGAATCTAATTTGTTGTTTGTTTATTGTGTTCTTGTAGGTTTAGGATCTAGGTTCACTATATATATATATATTCAAGAGGAACAACAAAATTTCCTTTAAATAAAATGTAGACATACAAAATATAATTTTCTTCAAAACAATAACAATAATTTATTTCAAGAGATACCCAATTTCCAACACAAAACAAAACGAATCTTCTAAATAAGATCACCAAGACAATATTGATTTTAATGAACAAGTTTGAACAATCATTAAAATAGAGAATGATCAAGAACTTGGAGTCCTACGCTTCAGACGAAATGGAAAAGCTCTTCTCTTGCTCTTTCCACACAACCTTTCACGAATCTATTCTTCTTTCCACACGACTTTTCAAAAATTTCCTACAATCTGGTTTCTGTATGAAGTGGGTTTTTACTGAGAGAAGTAAAAGAGGCTCCAAGTTTTAAGAACAAAGTATTTTTTTGAAGCTTTTGTAAAAATTATTCGTGGATGAAAACTTCTTATTCTTTCTTATTAAAAATAAAGAACTCTTTCTATTTTCGAAAACCAAAAATCATACAAAATAGTAATTTTCCATTTCCTCTTTAGGTTTTGAAAATAAACTGAACATGCATTCGTTCTTTTTATTCTTTCCCTAATTTTTCTATTTTGAATAAAATCTTTAATTTCTACTTTATTAAATTCAAAACTCATAGTTGACACATAATTAATTAATAAAAAATCTCTTTATTTCAATATTTATCCTCAACTTACTAATTACATCAAATTACTAATTTAGATTTTCCCATTTTCCAAAATGAAAATTTTAAATTATAATTAATGTTATTTGCATAATTTATTTATTTATCTTTTATTTTAAATAAACAACATTTAATTTAGCAACTTTTAAAATTTAATGAAACTAAATTTAATTTTAAAACTCATAATTATCTCTTAATTTATTAATAAAACTCTTTATTTCTAATATTTATTTTAAACTTACTTTTTAACAATTAAATCACTAAATTAATACTTAACAATTAAATCATTTAATTATATTATTTTATTTTATAAAATGACTATTTACAATTATAAACAATAATATTTCCATAGTTTATTTATTTACTTGCCTTTAATTAAATAACCACATTTAATTTATCCATCCTAAGGAATTCAAATTTAATAAATAATTTAGCAATATTCTTCCAACTATTTATTATTATTCTACCAAAGAAACATCAAACAAAGTCATCAACTAAAACAACACATAGACAAGATTAAAAATAAATGACCAACACAAAGTAATACTGAAACGAAGACAAGGTCATAACGATCGACATTGCCAGACACAACAATGGGAATGACAGACTTGAATGAGGAAACTTCCTTGTCATCTTTGTTTCAACATCATGCCCATTGGGCTTTTATAATGCTCACCCTGTCTTGACAAAGCAGGTGGAATCGAGGCTTAGTTCCTATAATCCTGCATACAACCAACATTGTGCACAATATATATATTTAAATACAAGTACCTCGTGAGAAGGAATCACATCGTAGCAAGGCGCTCGTGAACGAGTGATGCTACACCATCCCCTCACCATAACCACATTAGCAACTACAACATCAAATATAAAATAACATCACTAAGATACACAGATCGCCTCATATCATCATGAAACAATTACTAATCGACTACATCACAACATAATACTGCATCTATATAAAAGCATCACCAATTAAATGCAACCATAATGTAATATCATACCCACAAAAGTACCATTAGAAGCTCTTGTCCTATTTTCCTCTTCTGATTCCTTAGCCAGACTACCTACATATCCCAAGTGAGAATGGAGGGGCACTATAGAAAAGGCATGGTCTTCGTTAAAATACCATGAGTTTTTAGCCCTGGCTATAGACTATACAAATTTCATACTCGTCAAATAGAATAAATATGACAAATTTCAAAATCTAAAACTTAGCACACAACAAATTAAAATAGAACTATTCTTAAACATTTTGGCAGGAACTTCGCTAGTCTGCAACTCTTGGTTTCATATTGTTAAAAGTAAATGACTTTCTTCAATTTTATTAGTGTTTTATATTTTACAAAATCATTGTCCTTAAGTTATGGATTAGCTTAATTATAAATGTACAAATCATTATGAAAACTTAAAAATTAGTTCAAAATTTTAATAATATAATTTTGAATAGTCAAACTAAGGCTTATTTAATTTTTATAATACTTTGTAGTGTAAAACATTGGTGCTCATATAATTTGATTTTGTGTTTTGAATCTATTTCAATGTTTGTTTCCATAGCATATTCTAGGTCTTCTTAAGCCTAAGCCTTGCCCTATTTCCTTACACCAAATTTTATCCAGATTTTGGAATGCAATGTCTTTCTAACCTTTATTTTGGACATGTATAAAATTATATAAAAAACCATCAAGATGTGAGTGTGATGTCTGGGTGTCTACAAGACATGTTAGCATCCTAGAAGCTTTTGAATTTAAAAGGTGGGTTTTTTGCTAGTTCTTTGGTATTGTGACAACTCAAGTGCGTTTGATCATGAAGTTTCTTTCAAGATGAAGCCCACTTAACTTGTTATCCTATTTGTTTGATCTTGAGGGAAATTCTATAATTAAATGTGCCTGAGGTGGAGTATCACTATGATAAGTGACGTCTCAAAAAGTCATAATTCTTTGCCCTTGTAAACATCACTTATATGTAATGAGTACTAAACAAAATATTTGTCCACATAAAAGATAAGTTAATTTAATCCACTACCCATAAAATATGAATAAGTAAATTTAACTAAAAAATTCTATAGCTGAATTCTAAAAGACATCATAAAATAGTATTTTTTAATTGTTATTTTTATTTATTTTTTTAAATAATACATACTTTGAAATCAAAATCTAATTGTATCTATATCAAATTAATGAACTATTATATCATTACAACAAACCAACAAAATTTTTCTTAATAATTTTTCTCATTCAAAATTATTTTAAGCCTTATTAAATGTATCTTCTATTGATGTATTTTTATTTTCCACATTCTTTAGATTACTAAACATAAACAATTAACTTTTAACTATTAAAACATTTAAATAAAATATAATTAAGTCAATAAGAAAATATTTAAATTTATATAAATATAAGAGTGATAGTAAATATTTTTTACATTTTTATTTTTATATTTGATTATGATAGAATGAAAAATATTTGGCAAGTTTTAGTTTGTGGAAGTTAGGTCTTTATGGCAAGAAGTTGATTTACATTGTGGTAAAGTTATTTTTTATATTGTTAAAAGTAAATGACTTTCTTCAATTTTATTAGTGTTACATATTTTACAAAATTATTTTGTCTTAAAGTGTTATGGATTAGTTTAATTATCAATGTACAAATTCATTATGAAAACTTACAAATTAGGTTCAAAATTTTAATAATATAATTTTGAATAGTCAAACTAAGGATTATTTAATTTTTATAATACTTTGTAGTGTAAAACATTGTGTGCTCATATAATTGGACTTTGTGTTTTGAATCTATTTCAATGCTTTTTTCCATAGCATATTTTAGGTCTTCTTAAGCCTAAGCTTTGCCCTTTTTCCATACACCAAAGTTTGTCCAAACTTTGGAATGCAATGTCTTTCTAACCTTTATTTTGGACACGGGTAAAATTATATAAAAAACATCAAGATGTGATGAGGGCTACACCGCCCAAAACCCACATAAACCACAATGATAAATATCAACACAAAAAATGCGAGAGAAAAAAATGACTCACTTTCAATTATTTTCAGAAAATGAAATTACAGGTTCAAAGCTTACATGCTACAACCTCATGGGCTTGATTCATTACAACAAAATCAACTCATAAAAGAAAATCTACTATTTGGAGCCACAATCTGCACTATCAGGGCCGCCTTCTACAACCCCCACTTAACCCTTTTTATTTTCACCAATAACCACCCTAGAATGTTCTAGAAAGATCAAATTTCCCCTTTTGTTTTGATGCTAAAAGTCCCGCCAAATGATTTCTGGCCTAGGAAGAAACTTTTATGAAATTCACTTTTTAGAGGACTAACTTTGCGGGGCCATAACTTTTGATCTGGGCGTCTGATTCACTATTATTGCATATCGTCGGAAAGCTCTCGACGAGCTCTACAACACTTGAACCCACCATAGGTTGGTTCGACTACTTTTTGAGCTGTTTTGGGGCCTCTAAAGTTTTATATCTGAATTTGAAGTTGCATTGGAGAAATTTCCTAGGACATAAACTTTAATTTCTCCCAAACCATGTAGGGTATTGAGGTGATTCTTTCACGACTGGAGATATTTTTCAGCTCTGCTCCTTGGGGTAAAATTTCATGTCCATACGAGCTCGTTTTGGTTGACTTACTAAAAATAGTTATTGCCTATTTTTCGCTATTTCTGACGCCTTAAAGTCTTAAGCCCCTTAAGTGCCATCACGAGACTCAAAAACTAAAGAAAATAAAGAAAACATTTTTTTTGGGTGATGCAAGATTTCTCTGCACCGCTAGATGCTCCTACATCAAGATGTGAGTGTGATGTGTGGGTGTCTACAAGACATGTTGGCATCCCAAGAAGCTTTTGAATTTAAAAGGTGGTTTTTTTCTGCTAGTTATTTCATGACACCTATTCTAATATCCAACTGAGAAAGTAACTCTCCATATTTTTGTTCATGTCCAAAAAAACCCTCATTCTTTATGAAAAATCTAATCGTTTTCATCTTTCAATTCTCTTGCTTGTCCTCTTAGCTCTCTTGGGAAACTCTGCCAAAATATATATTCCATTTTTTTTCATTCTCTTGCTCTATTTGGCTACTCCAGGGTCTCAAAGAAACACTCAACTTGCATATCATTCAAATCCATTTAAGAGATTTATTCTAGTAGTAATATTATTTTATTTTATTTCAATAATGTTATTTCATCTTGATATTGGTTATCCATTATTTGTCAAGTAAATATATTTGGTGTAAATCACTTCCTTATTTATCATATCCATTTACAATGGTGGTTTTCATTATAGACCAAATTTGACACCATTAATATTTATTTTATTTTTTATTTTACTACTCTTATTTCCTAAAAAGGAATAGGATAAGAGAACAAACAAATTTTTATCATAGGATAAGAGACCGAACAAATTTTTATGTTATTTTCCTATTTGTCTATCTATGGGGATAAAAATACCAAAATAGGGGCTTGACTAAGGCAAGCCCCTAAATAGCCACAATAATTTTTTGTTCTTTTCTATATTTGTAGGTATCATGAAAATGCTCAACTACATAGAGGGTTGAAATTATTTTCATGATGGTTCTTTAAGTTATGTCTATGATTTCATGTAATATAAATCCATTTATTCAATACATTCTAATCATTTTATCACCTAGTAGTCTCTCACATATTGATGTACCTATTGCATAGGTTGAATATATTATCAAGCTAGGACTTAGCATCCTAGAATGTTTTGGTGACTAAGTTATATTAGAACTTAAAAATTTCCTTCATTTATAGTGCTTAGCTTTCCTTAAATTGATTATATAACCCTTTTTCTAGGCCTTGTGGCAACCAACTAGCTCTAAACTTCTAGCAAAAAAATCTCTCAATCTGTGAGTGTCATGAAATTTCCTTTGGATTTTTTTTATTTAATTCATCACAGAGTGAAAACTCATTTTCGTGGCTCCCAGACGAGTTTTGAGGAAAATTTTAATGTATTTCCATTTTGGAGTAGGTCCGAAGGGTCCTGTAAAAAGTTTCAAATGGCTCAGTTCTAGAAATTGATTAGGTGTTATTTTGTCCTCAAATGCCTATATCTTCATTTTTGTGGCCATCAGAGGAGTTTCGAGGCCTGAACCAAAATAAATTTAAGTGTCTTACCGGAAGACCCATTTTACAAAGGAGGTGTAAAAAATCTATTTGCTATGCACTTTTCAGAAATTGCACAATGATCTAAATAATTGATTATGCCCCCTTGAAAATTTTTATGGCCTTTGAGGTCATTTGTGCCTGTAGCATCAATTCCTTCGATTGGCCTACAAAGAAATTAAAAGTCCCAAGTTCGCTATGTTTTTAAATGTGAAAATATTTAAATATTTATTATATTTAAATGTTTCTTATATTTTAAAAGATATAGGGAGGACTTAAAAGGTATTTTCAAATATTTTATGAAGAATTGGAAAGTTGAAATTTCCCACCCGAAGTATATTCCGCAATTCCATGGGGCATGTGGACTTGCAAAGTGCATATTTTTGGGCCTTTTCAACTTGCTGGGAGCTCATACTATGGCTAAATATGTTTCCCATCCATGTTTGGATTCTTGGAGGAGGTTTTGGAGCTTTTAAATTTATGAAATTTGTTGTTTTATTACCTTAAAATTGTTGGAATTGTGTGCCTCAATCTCACAGGCTAAAACCTCTGAGTAAGCATGGTTGCTGTGACTGCTGAGATGTCTGGCCAATCTGCTTTTGATCTTAATCTATCAGCTTGTCGATGTGACTTCTGGAATCTCTCAGCAATCGACATAACCTGAGGCTTCAGCCTAACTTGGATAGTCGGAATGAGTCTTAGCGTCGGGAGAAGTCTTGCCGATGGAACTATCCTGTTGATAGTCATTGTGACTCTGGATGATGGTGTTTGGTCAGAGAGACTCTTGGCGAGGGATGTTATCAGTGTGACTTGTTGTGTTCGATGTAACCCTCTGCCGAGTGGGTTGGTCTAGCTGACATGTTATTCTTATTGGATGTCGGGGAGACTCTGGGCGACAAGTGGTTTTGGCAAGAGGTGTGACCTTGGAGACTCTTGGTGATGGATGATTGTCTCACTAATGGTATGGTCTTTTTTCAGTATGACTCTTGGTGAAGGATGGACTCAAGGTGACTTGGAACCTGTGGGGTGACTCTTAGCGATAGCCTAAGTCTTTCCGATAGATGTTCATATTGGTATGACTTGAGGACTCGTTATGACTCATAGCGACTAGTGATTGTCTGGGCGATGGGTGTGCTAAGGATATCAGTGAAAGGTCTTGCCGATCTTTCCGATAGAGTAAGTCTCGTCAATGGGAGTGTTGATGTCGATGTGACTTTTGAACTCATTTTGATCTCCTGCCGATAGCAGTGACTCTTGCCGATAGCGATGGATGTGTAATCGGTATTGTGGCATCAGGGAGACATGGCCTAGTGTCTCACCGACATGCGGCACAGTTTGAACGTCTTGATTGAATGACTATCCTACATGGTTTGTCTTCAACCAATCAGAGAAGCAGAATGGGAACCGTTGGCAGTTAGACTGTTGTGACCATTCTTGTGAGGAAGATCAACAGACTGTGAGTGACATGGATATACTCAGTAATCGATGATGATGTTCAGTTTGGTGAACAGTGTTGTGAATAGGTCGGTGTGTGATCAGTGTGTATGAATTTAATTCAGAGAGCATTGTAATTGGAATGTTCAATACAAGGTTGATCATTGAATCTGCTGCTGTAAATTGACATCAGAAAGATAAGTCTGATCTCTGTATGTAATTTTCATTACTGTAATACAAAGAGGTTTTTCTTGGTGTGGTGAGTTTTTCTCCCGTAAGTGTTTTTCCACGTAAATCTGGTGTTCATCTGTGTATGCTAATTTCTTTGTTTCTGTTATTTCTTTCATGAGTATCTTAATTGGACTGTAATTGAAAATTTAAAATCACCTCTGCATTCTTCCCTAAGGTTTTGACGTTAGGAGAGTTAGTTTTGCACCTTAGCTTTCCTTACAAGTGGTATCAGAGCCTGACCAATTGTGTTATCCTTGTGGGTACGTTGGGTTTTTTGTGTCATTTCTGTTTCAGTGGGAGTCTTGTAGAAGTTTGGTAATTTGAATTACTGATTAAGATGGCAAGCACGTCAGGAAAGATTGAAATTGAGAAATTCAATGGCAACAATTTTGAGTTGTGGAAACTCAAAATGGAAGATATGTTGGTTGATTGTGATCTTTGATTGTTGTGTCTAGAACGAAGCTTACAGGGCATGAAGCAAGAGGATTGGGACCTTGCGGATAGAAAATCAAAGGGGTGATAAGGATTTGTTTAGCAGACTCGTTCTTCTGAATGTTCATGAAGAAAAGACTGCATCTTCCTTGTGGAAAAGACTGGCAACTATTTATTAGGAAAGTCCTTGGTGAATAAATTGTTCTTGAGGAAGAAGTTGTACACTTTGAGAATGTAGGAGGGAGGATCTATTGCCGATCATTTGAATGCTTTCAACATGCTGATTGCTTAGTTAGCATCTGCGGGTGTGAAGATTGATGAAGAAGATCGTTGTATGCTGTTATTATGTTCTTTGCCAGATTCTTGGGATCACTTGGTGATGGCTATTGGGAGTAAAACATCCACTTTTAATATGGAGGATGTTGTTGCTTCTTTTTTATTAGAAGAGATGAGAAGGAAATCTTTTGAGATGGCGAAGGAGGCTCTTGTTGTTAGAGGTAGATCGAAAGAAAAAGGCAAGAAGAAGGACAAGAAGTCCAAATCAAAATAAGAAGGGAGATCAAAGTGTCCTGGAAAGAAGTCCAAGGTGAAGTGTTGGAATTGTGGGCAACCTGGTCATGTCTGAAAGGATTGAAAAGAGGCGAAAAAGAAGAAGAAGAATTCTTCCGACAATAATTCTTCTCAGAGTGATGCAGACGCTTTCATTGCAGCCTTGGCTACACATGCATCAGATTGATGGAGCATCTTTCCACATGACATCTCATAGAGACTGGTTCACGAAGTATGAAAATTATGATGTTGGAAAGGTGTATTTGGCAAGTGATTCATCTTTGGAAATAGTTGGCCATGGAAGAGTCAGAATTCAATTCCCTGATGGAAGAGTGAAGGGAATCAATGATGTAATGAATATACCAGGTCAGCCAAAATTTACTACTGTTAGTAAGCTGAATGATATTGGAGTGCAAACCACATTCTCTGGAAATGGTTGCAAGATGACTAGAGGCTCTATGGTGCTAAAAAGGGGTGCTCATAGTGGTACCTTGTATAAGCTGGATGCACATGCAGTAAATGAAATAGTGTCTCTGAAGTCACATAAATCTACTCTGGAGAAAAGAAGGTAAAAATTCCATATGAAACTCTATGGAAGTTAAACTTCCAACAGAAAAGACTATGCTATGGCATCATAGGCTTGGCCATATTGGAGAAAAAGGTTTAAAAACCATGAAGAATAAAAACCTGGTTGAGGGGCTTGATGATTGTAACCTTGAATTTGAATTTTGTGAACATTGTATATATGGTAAACAACACCGTGTTTCATTTTATTCCAATCCTCACAAATCTTCTGGTTTGCTTGATTATATACATTATGATGTTTTTGGTCCAGTGAATGCTCCTTCTTTGTCTAAGTCAAGGTACTATGCATCTTTTATTGATGATTATTCAAGAAGGGCATTTGTCTATTTTTTGAAAAGTAAATCAAAAGTGTTTAATCAGTTTAAGGAATTTAAGAACCTTGTAGAAAATCAGACTGGAAGAAAAATAAAATGTTTAAGGATTGACAATGGCGATGAGTTTTGTTCTAATAATTTTGAGAGGTACTGTAAAGATCATGGGATTAAAAGACATAAAACTACACCTTACACTCTATAGCAAAATGGAGTTACAAAAAGGTTCAACATGAGAGTGATGGAAAGAGCACAAAGTATGCTTAGCAGTGCTGTCTTGGAGGAGAAGTTTTGGGCTGAGGTAGTTGCAACAACATGTTACTTGATAAACCGTTCTTCGAATTCCGCTCTTGTTGAGAAAACACCTTTGGAAGCATGGTCTAGAAAGAAGCCCTCTCTGAGACACATTTGAGTCTTTGGCTGTGAGGTATATACACATGTGCCATATGAGAAAAGATCTAAATTGGAAAACAAGGCTGTCAAATGTATTTTTTATTGGTTATAGTGCTGGCATAAAAGGATACAAGCTTTGGAATCCTGATACGGAGAAGGTTCTATATAGCAGAAGTGTTATCTTTTGTGAGATGAAGCCTTCTATCTTAGATTTGTAGTCGGAGACAAAATTAGAAAACAAAAAGGATGTAGTTGAAATTCCTCCGACACCAGATAAAGAGGAATTGAAAATTCAAAATGTACCTGAAACTGAGGAGAGCTCAAGTAGTTCTAAAAGTTTTGAAGAAGAAGAACAACCTCAGCCTTAGCAAGTGAGGAGGTCAACTCGTGAAAGAAAGCAACCTGATAGGTATGGGTTTTCTTTGATAGATTCTACTTGTGCCTATGCTTTAATTTCTAGCACTGATGAGCCTAGGACTGTGAAAGAGGCATTTAGAATGTCTGATTCAAACTCTTGGTTGGAAGCCATGAATGAAGAAATGGCATGATTAGAAAAGAATGATACTTGGAGTTTGGTGCCCTTGCCTGAAGATAGGAAAGCTATGGGCTGCAAATGGGTATTTAAAAAGAAAATAGGTCTGGACGGCAGTGTGGAAAAGTATAAGACAAGGTTGGTTGCGAAGGGCTATTCCCAGGTAGAGGGAATTGATTATGGGGAATTTTTTTTTCCTATAGCTAAGCTGGCATCTATCAGATTTCTTTTGTCACTTGCAGCAGTGTATGAATTAGAGATTGAATAGATGGATGCAAAGACAACATTTCTTCATGGTGATCTTGAAGAAGAAATTTATATGTCCCAGCCTGAGCACTTTGTGGAGAAAGGTAAAGAAAAATTGGATTGCAAGTTGAAAAAATCTCTGTATGGATTAATGTAGTCTCCTAGAATGTGGTACCAGAAGTTTGAAACTTTTGTTTTGTCATTGGGATTTGTAAGATCAAAATCCTATCATTGTGTGTATTACAAAGCTGAAAGTGATTGAGTTCTTATTATTGCTCTCTATGTTGATGATATGTTGTTCATAGGCAATAGTAAGTTAATGATTTCTGATCTAAAAACTCAGTTATCTGCAAAGTTTGAAATGAAAGATCTTGGTGCAGCAAGGTATATTCTGGGAATGGAAATAACCAGGGATAGGAAAAGTAGAAAACTTTGGCTTAGTTAGAGTAAGTATATTAATATTGTTCTGGAGAGATTTTGTATGAATGACTGTAAGTAGCTAGTTGTTCCAGTTTTGTAGGGAACAAAGCTATCTATTGAAGACTGTCCAATATCTCCTACTGAGATAGAGGACATGACCAGAGTGCCTTATGCTAGTGCAGTTGGTAGTTTAATGTATGCAATGGTCTGTACAAAGCCAAAAATTGCCAAAGCAGTGGGAGTACTTAGTCGGTTTATGGCTAATCCTGGAAGAACACATTGGGATGTTGTGAAAAGAGTATTCAGATATCTGAAGGGCACTTCAGAATATGCATTGTGTTACCATGGAAACTTGGTTGAATCACAGAGGATTCTCAACATTCAAGGCTATGTGGATTCTGATTGGGTAGTGGACATTGACAATAGAAGATCCACCAGTGGATATATTTTCATGATGAATGGTGATGCAGTGAGTTGGATGAGTAAGCGGCATGTTGTAGTCACTTTGTCCACTACAGAGGCAGAATACATGGCAGCAACACATGCATGTAAAGAAGCAATTTGGTTAAAACGTTTGTGTTGTAACATTGGTTTTGATGTAGGGAAAATAACAATTTACTATGATAGTCAAAGTGCTATTTGTTTGGCGAAGAATCCTACTTTCCATGCCAGGATGAAACATATAGATGTGTAGTATCATTTTGTACGAGATATGGTGGAGGATGGAAAGGTCTCTTTAGAAAAAGTGGATACTCTGAAGAATGTTGCAGATGCATTGACGAAGCTAGTGAGCACAAACAAGTTCAGGTGGTGTGCCAGTTGATGGGCCTCGATGCCCATGAATTTTAGTAGTTTTGTTGTGCTCTGGAGGTGCCTATGTGATCTTCGTCAAGTGGGAGATTGTTGGAATTGTGTGCCTCAATCTCATAGGCTAAACCTCTAAGTAAGCATGGTCACTGTGACTGCTGAGATGTCTGGCTGATCTGCCTCTGATCTTAATTTGTCAGCTTGTCGGTGTGACTTCTGGAATCTCTCAGCAATCGGCATAACTGAGCCTTTGGTGTAACTTGGACAGTCAGAATGAGTCTTAGCGCCGGGAGAAGTCTTGTCGATGGAACTGTCCTGTTGATAGTAGTTGTGACTCTGGCTGATGGTGTTTGGTCAGAGAGACTCTTGGCAAGGGATGTTATCGGTGTGACTTGTGTTCGGTGTAACCCTCTGCTGAGTGGGTTGGTTTGGCCAACATGTTATTCTTATCAGATGTCGGGGAGACTCTGGGCGACAAGTGGTTTCGGCGAGAGGTGTGACCTTGGAGACTCTTGGCAACAAATGATTGTCTCACCAATGGTGTGGTCTATTTTTGGTATGACTCTTGGTGAAGGATGGACTCAGGGTGACTTGGAACCTGTGGGGTGACTCTTAGCGACAACCTAAGCCTTGCCGACAAATGTTCATATCGGTATGACTTGAGGACTCGTTATGACTCATAGCGACTAGCGATTGTCTGGGTGTGGGTTTGCTAAGGATATCGGTGAAAGGTCTTGCTGATCTTGCCGATAGAGTAAGTCTCATTAATGGGAGTGTTGATGTCGATGTGACTTTTGAACTTGTTTTGATCTCCTGCCGATAGCAGTGACTCTTGCTGATAGCGATGGATGTGTAATCGGTATTGTGGCATCAGGGAGACATGGCCTAGTGTCTCACTGACATGTGACATAGTTTGAACGTCTTGACCGAATGACTATCCTACGTGGTTTGTCTTTGGCCAATCAGAGAAGCAGAATGGGAACCATTGGTAGTTAGACTGTTGTGACCGTTCTTGTGAGGAAGATCAACAGACTGTGAGTGACATGGAAATACTCAGTAATCAATGATGATGTTTGGTTCGGTGAACAGTGTTGTGAATGGGTCAGTGTGTGATCAGTGTGTATGAATTTAATTCAGAGAGCATTGTAACTAGAATGTTCAGTACAAGGTTGATCATTGAATCTGCTGCTGTAAATTGACATCAGAAAGATAAGTCTGATCTCTATATGTAATTTTCATTACTGTAATACAAAGAGGTTTTTCTTGGTGTGGTGATTTTTTTCTCCCGTAAGGGTTTTCCCACGTAAATTTGGTGTTCATCTGTGTATGTTAATTTCTCTGTTTCTATTATTTCTTTCATGAGTATCTTAACTGGACTGTAATTGAAAATTTAAAATCACCTCTGCATTCTTCCCCGAGGTTTTGATGTTAGGAGAGTTAGTTCCACACCTTAGCTTTCCTTACAAAAATGTCCAATAAATTCTTTTCACACCTAATAGCAACAAAAAATGACCTGTGCATTTTTTTAAAATGCATTTCAAATATTTCCAATGATGCAAGGAAGCATCTAATGCATGGTAAGGGGGAACCTAAGGTTTCTTAGTGTTCCAATCTTCATGTTGTTGTTTACACAATCTAAGCTTGATTGCAATTGTTACCAGTGTTAAAACCATTCTTTATCACATGCAAAAGGTTTGGGGCAGATTTTGGGGCCATTTGCAAGCTTGATAATGTTGTCTCTTTGTCCAGAATGTTGTTAGAAGCCTTGCCAATGACTTGGAAACATTTTTATAGTGATTTTTAACATTTTGAGTTTCAAAAAGTATTATAAAAGCTACTGAAAAAGTGGTGTGGATTAAATAATAATATAAAAGCTCCTTTCTTTCTTTCCACCTAAAGTGTCTTGTCTTATCATTTATGTTGAGATTGAATGATATTCCTTTCTAGGTTTACAATTTAGAATAATATATTTTTATTTCTCATTTAATCATTCTTTAACCTTTATTCTTGGATTTTATTCCTTTTGTCTTGTTTATGTTTCTCCACGTTTGATTTGTAAATTTTGTTATATTTTTCTAAGTTATATTGCTAGGTAAGTTTATTTTATTTATTTTTTAAATACATGGTTAATTTGGTTATTTTATTATGATAAGGATGTCGCACTAGGTAGTTTTTAGTTACAATTATTGATTCATCAAAGTTCAAATAAATATTTCTTTCATGAATATGAATAATTTACTTAAAGTTTATTACATTTATCTGACATTCATAAGAATGAAGTATCATGATTTTTCAAGAAGTCAATTATCTTGATAGTATGAGAACTCAAGTGCGTTTAATCATGGAGTTTCCTTCAAGATGAAGCCCACTTAACTTGTTATCCTATGTTTTATCTTGAGCGAAATTTTATAATTAAGTGTGCGTGAGGTGGAGCATCACTAAGATAAGTGACCTCTCAAAAAATCAAATTTTTTAATCCTTGTAAGCATCACTTATACATAATGAGTACTAAATATAATATTTTTCCACACAAAAGATAAATTAATTTAATCCACTACTCATAAAATATGAATCAGTAATTTTAACTAAAATTTTTCTATAATTGAATTCTTAAAAACACCATAAAATAGTAAAAACATCACAAAATAGGTTTTTTTAATTATATTTTTTAGTAATTTTTAAATAATACATAATTTGAATTCAACATCTAATTCTATATATACCAAATTAATGAACTATTATGTCATTACAACAAATGAACAAAACTTATTCTTAATAAGTTTTCTCATTCAAAATCCTTTTTAAGTCTTATTATAAGCATCTTCTATTGATGTATTTTTTCCCACATTCTTTAGATTACTAAACATAAACAATCAATTTTTAACTATTAAAACATTTAAATAAAAAATAATTAAATCAATAAGAGAATATTTATATTTATATATAAATATAAGAGTGATACTAAATATTCTTTACAATTTTATATTTATATTTGATTATTGTAGAAAGCAAAATATTTGAGAAGTTTTAGTCTTATGGTAAAGTTACTTTTCATATTGTTAAAAGTAAATTACTTCAATTTTATTAGTGTTACATATTTTACAAAATCATTTTGTCTTAAAGTGTTGTGGATTACTTTAATTATAAATGTACAAATTCATTATGAAAGTTAAAAATTAGGTTCAAAATTTTAATAATATAATTTTGAATAGTCAAATTAAGGCTTATTCAATTTTTATAATATTTTGTAGTGTAAAACATCGGGTGCTTATATAATTTGACTTTATGTTTTGAATCTATTTCAGTGTTTGTTTCCATAGCATATTCTAGGTCTTCTTAAGCCTAAGCCTTGCCCTTTTTCCTTACACCAAAGTTTGTCTAGATTTTGGAATGCATGTCTTTCTAACCTTTTTTTTTTGGACATGTGTAAAATTATATAAAAAATTAGTAAGATGTGAGTGTGATGTGTGGGTGTCTACAAGACATGTTGGCATCCTCGAAGCTTTTGAATTTAAAAGGTGGTTTTTCTACTAGTTATTTCATGACACATATTGTAATATTCAACTAAAAAAGTAACTCTCCACATTTTTGTTCATGTCCAAAAAAAACCCCATTCTTTATGAAAAATTTAATCTTTTTCATCTTTCAATTCTCTTGCTTGTCCTCTTAGCTCTCTTGGGAAACTCTGCCAAAATATCTATTCCATGATTTTTGCATTCTCTTTCTCTATTTTCCTACTCAAGGTTCTCAAAGAATCACTCGACTTGCATATCATTCAAATCCATTTAAGAGATTTATTCTAGTAGTAATATTATTTTATTTTATTTCAATAATGTTGTTTCATCTTGATATTGGTTATCCATTATTTGTCAAGTCAATATATCATACAAAACTAATTATAAAGTGAACAAAGAAGCTCTAGGGATTAAAATGCTTGGGTAAATGCTTGTTTTTACTTGCCAACATGATGGGTAGTTACCCAGATGTGAATTTTTTCACTTATAGGTGAAAATGTAACAATAAATAATTTTTTACACGTAGTTGAAAAAGTTACATGAAATTTCAATTAAAGTGGAAAAAGAAAACTTTAGTTACAAGTAGATAGGAGGTAGAGTGAATATTAAGGTAAAGTGGCATATTCTAGGAGGTAGATAGGAAAAAGGAAACTTCAATTTAAAGAGTAGATAGGAGGTAGAGTGAATATTAAGGTAAAGTGGCATATTCTAGATGCCAAATTAAGGGATTCAAGTCTGTCAGGTGTCATTTAGAGATTAAGTATGAGCTTCTTCATTCTCTTTATATTGTAATCTCTCATTCTTTTGTAAGGGTTGTGAGGTTTTGGGAGGCTCTGAACATCTGAGTTTTGGCCAAGGAAAAGGCTATGTATAGAAAAGGGTCGAATGCTAAAGGTGAAGGTCTATGTTAGTTAGTCATTACATTGGTAGTTCCTCTGTATTTAGAAATTGTCTTATATGAATATATATTCAATTGATACAATTATCTTCAACTATGAATGATAATATTCTTTATGCTATGTAGTCAAGGGTTATATCAAATTTTCAAGCATATTTGTTGTCTTGAGTTAGTTTAATGGTTTATTGTTTGTCCAAAGGATAGAGTAAATGCTTACCATAAATTAATGGGAATGTTATTATTTTCTAGGGGGTAAGTGCAAAAAGATGGGGATCCAAAAAGGGGGCTTAAGTGGCCACTTTTTTGTGAAATCAGGAAATGCTGACCTTGGACATGAAATTGAGGATAGTTACACTCAAAATTTTGAGATGCAAGGATCGTAGTGCTTCCAGTCTACTTTCTAAACTACTAGTTTATTTTGAAAATGGTTGGGATTAAGGGGTTCAAAAGAGGGACCCCCAAAAATTGGTGTTGTTTTTGTCAGAAAAAACATAACATAGCAACTTTTGTGGGAATGTAGCACGGTGAACTTTTTTTAGTATTTTTAAAATCGCTTTAGTGAGAAATTAGGTAACAATATGTAGTTGATGCATTACTTTTCTGATAATTTTTTAATGAATATTTGATTTTTTACTAATTTTCAAAGTGGACACTTCCTGAAAAACAAAATTTTGGCCGTGCTACCCCTATAAATTTTGGAAATTAATTGGATTTTTTTTTAATATTTGTAGAATGGAGTCTAGTTTCTAAAAATGTAATTTATTTGAAATTTCAATGAACAGTTAATTTATAACAAAAAAAACACCAGACACTACTTTTTTCCAAAAAAGAGACACAAACAAAAGATATTATAGATCATAGGCTTAACATTTTCAAAAGGTGAAAAAAACTATATTGTTGGATAGCTAAGAGAGATCCTAACATTACCCAGGTGTTTGATTTGTTCGACATTGAAACACGTGCAATCCTGATGGTGAACACAAACCCGATTATGTGAAATATTGTAGAATTTGCATTGAGGATTCCCAAAGCAAGATATAATGTGAGCATGTTATAACATGCTCACATTATATCCTAGTTTTGACATGGTTTTTGCATTTGTGCAGGACATGTCTAGCAAGACATAATGCGCTCGCGTTATGTCTTGCTTTATGTTAAATGCTACTCTATTGAATGTATGTTTGTATGTACATGTATGCTTGCATGTCATGTATGTATGTATGCATGCTTGTATGTGTATATGTATGTATGCCTATATGTATGTCAGATTGTATCTACATATGTACATGTAAGCTTGTATGCTTGTATGTATGTAGGATTTTATGTACATATGTTTTATGCTTGTATGTATGTCTTTAGAGGGAGGAGAATTTTAAGAGAGAGAGAGGTAGAGAGGTAGTGAGAGAGAGTCTTGAGAGAGGGAGAGGGGGTGGAAGGGAGAGACTAAGAGAGAGGGAGTGGGAGAGAAGGGGTTGGAGTGAGAGAGACTTAGCTAGGTAGGGTGGGAGGGAGAGAGAGAGATAGATAGATAGATAGAGAGAGAGAGAGAGAGAGAGAGAGAGAGAGAGAGAGAGAGAGAGAGAGAGAGAGAGAGAGAGAGAGAGAGAGAGAGAGAGAGAGAGAGAGAGAGAGGGGAGAAAGAGAGAGTTATGTAGGTAGGGTTCCAAAGGGAGAGACTTGAGAGATAGTTAATGAGAGGGAGTGCGAGAGAGAGGGAGTGAGAGAGGGAGTGTGAGAGTGAGAGACCTAAGAGGGAGAGGGTGTGGGAGGGAGTGACCTTGGAAAGAGGGAGAGAGAGGGGGAGTATAGTGAGAGGGAATTATCTAGGTAGGGTGGGAGGGATAAATAGAGAGATGGGGGAGAGAGAGAGAGTTACCTAGGTATGGTGCTAGAGGGAGAGACTTGAGAGAGAGAGGGGGTGGGAGGGAGAGACATAAGAGATAGGGAGAGAGAGGGCGTGATGGAGAGGTAGTGGGAGGGAGATAGAGAGAGATATATAGAGGGAGTGAGAGAGAGTGGTAGGGATTGATTGAGCGAGAGGTACGTAGAAAGAGGGAGAGGCTAGATAGAGACAATTAGAGAGGGTAGGAGAGAGGGAGGGAGAGAGGTGAGATGTATAGATACAGAGAAAGGGATAGGGGTTGAGGGATTAGGGTGGAGGACCTATAGGGTTGAGGGTTTAGGGTTGAGGGTAGATGGTAGATGGTTTAGGGTAAAGGTTTGAGGGTATATGGTTGAAGGATTAGGTTGAGGGTCCAATGTAAAGGGTAGAGGATATAGGGGTTAAGGGTTAAGGGTTTAATGGTTGAGGGTTGAGGGATTAAGGGTTGAGGGTTGAGAATTGAGGGTTGATGGTTTAATGTATAGGGTAGAGGGTAGAGGGTTTAAGGGTTTAGGATTTAAGGGTTGAGGGTTTAAGGTTGAGGGTAGATGATTAAGGGTATAGGGTTGAGGGATTAGGGTGGAGGGTCCAATGTATAGGGTAGAGGGTATAGGGGTTGAGGGATTAGGGTTTAAGGGTAGAGGGTTGAGGGTTTAAGGGTTGAGGGATTAAGGGTTGAGGGTTGAGGGATTAGGGTAGAGATTTTACTTGGGTTTAAGGGCTTAAGGGTTGAGGGATTAGGGTTGAGGGTTGAGGTAGAGGGTAGATGGTTTAAGGGTTGAGGGTTGAGGGTTGAGGGTTGAGGGTTGAGGGTTTAGATTTGAGTGTTTAAGGGTTTAAGGGTTGAGGGAATAGGGTAGAGAGGGAGGTATGGATGGAGGGAGAGATGGAGGGAGAAGTGAGATAGAGAGAAGGAGAGAAGAGGAGGTATGAAAAGAGATATATGAGGGTTGAGGATCTAATGTATAGGGTAGAGGGTTGAGAATTGAGGGTATAGGGCTGAGGACCTATAGGGTTGATGGTTTAGGGTATTGGGTTGAGGGTATAGGGTTGAGGGATTAGGGTTGAGGGTAGAGGGTAGAAGGTTTAAGGGTTTAGGGTTTAAGAGTTTAGGGTATAGGTTTGAGGGTATATGGTTGAAGGTCCAATGCATAGGGTAGATGGTATAGGGGTTGAGGGTTTAGGGTTTAAGGGTTGAAGGTTGAGGGATTAAGGGTTGAGGGTTGAGAATTGAGGGTTGAGAGTTTAATGTATAGGGTATAGGGTAGAGGGTTTAAGGGTTTAGGGTTTAAGGTTTGAGGGTGGAGGGAGTGCATGAAGAAAATGAAACAACTCCATTATGTTCTTTAGATACACTTATTGTAGGTTGACTCCTCGTAGAGGAATCTTTGCTTCAAAAGGAAAAGCTAAAATATCCAATCAAGGTAGAGAGAGTTTTGGGAATACAAAATAAGTTGGTAGAGAGAGTTATGTTTTCAAAAAATTTATGGTTTCAAACTAGATATGGATTCAAATAAGTTTCATCATGTTTCCAAAGCAAATATTTCTACACAAGTCCTGTACATTTGCTGACATGGAAAGTGTTGAAACATTTAATCCATCATTCCTTGGTTTTTTAGATGACGTTGTAGAAGAGTGAATTGATAATGATGATGACATTTTGATTAAGGAACCAAAGAGTTCAAGGATGGTTTTGATAATTCTAAGAGGTGCTAATGAGTATATGTTTAACAAAATGGAACGATCTATACATGATGCAATGTCTATTTTAATGAGAATGATCTATACATTATGATTTCCCAAATGTTATATGATTTTCTAATATGTTATGTTTTTCCAACATGTTATGATTTCCAGGACATTATTATTTCCAGCAAATTATGATTTCCAACATGTTATGATTTTCAAGATTGTTCTCTTCACAATATACATTGCATCATGTATAAAAATTTACAGTTCATCCAACATATACTCATTAGATCCTCTTAGAATTATGGAAACCATCCTTGAACTCTTTGGTCCCTTAATCAAAATGGCATCATCATCAACAATGCACTCTTCTATGTAACCTCACCAAAAAAACCAAGGAATGATGGATTAAATGTTTCACCACTTTCCATGTCAACAAATGTCAGGACTTGTGTAGAACTAGATGCCTTGGAAACATGATGCAACTTGTTTGAAACCATAACTTGTTTGAAACATTAACTTGTTTGAATCCATATCTATTTTGAAACCATAACTTGTTTGTAAACATAAGTCTATCTACCGACTTCTTTTTCATTCCCAAAAATCTCTCTACCTTGATTGGATCTTTTAGCTTTTCCTTTTGAAGTAGATATTCCTCTACAAGGAACCGACCTACAATAAGTGTATTTGAAGAACATAATGGGTTTAATGGTTAAGGATTTATGGTTTAGGGTTAAGGGTAGATGGGAGAGAGATAGAGGGAATGAGTGAGAGAGAGAGAGACCTAAGAGAGGGTGGGAGGGAGAGACTTGAGAGAGAGAGATAGAGGGAGTGAGTGAGAGAGAGACCCCATTTCTTGGACCCATTTTTTCAAATAGGCTACTACATTCCCAATTTCACTAAATTGGCAAGCTAGTGGACGTTTGAAAAAATGGGTCCAAGAAATGGGGTCGAAGACCCCATTTCTTGGACCCATTTTTTCAAACAGGCCACTACATTGCCAATTTTACCGAATTGGCAACCTAACTTGGCTTGTTTGAAAAAATGTGCCCAATGAATAGGGAGGGAGTGAGTGGGAGAGAGAGAGAGGGGGAGGGAGTGAGTGAGAATGGGGGTAGAGAGTACAAGGTTTAAGGGTTTACTGGGGTGGGGGAGAGAGATAGGAGTGAGTGAGAGAGAGAGATAGACTTGAGAGAGGAGAGGGTAGAGGCAGAGACTTGAGAGATAGAGAGGAGAGTGGGAGAGAGATAGAAGGTGGGGAGTAAAGGGTTTAAGGGTTAAGGGTAGAGGGGAGAGAGAGAACGAGTGAGTGAGTGACAGAGATAGACTTGAGAGAGGGAGAGGGGGTAGGAGGGAGAGACTTGAGAGAGATTGAGAGGGAGGGAGTGGGAGAGAGATAGAGGGTAGGGGGTAGAGGATTTAAGGGTTAAGGGTAGAGGGGAGAGAGATAGGAGTGAGTGAGTGAGAGAGAGATACTTGAGAGATGGAGAGGGGGTAGGAGGGAGAGACTTGAGAGAGAGAGAGGGAGGGAGTGGGAGAGAGATAGAGGGTAGAGGGTAGAGGGTAGAGGGTAGAGGGTTAAGGGGATAGGGGAGAGAGATAGGAGTCAATGAGTGAGAGAGAGAGACTAGAGAGAGAGAGAGAGAGAGGGTAGATGGTTTAAGGGTAGAGGGTAGAGGATAGAGAGAAAGAGAAAAAATAAACCTATAAAAAATCAACTTTCTCATAACACGAGCGCATTTTGAAGTAGTAGAGATATGACCATTATTTTATCAAGACATAACACACTCATGTTAGAACATGAGCGTGTTTTGTGTTGCTCTAAAAAAGGTTAAAAACTCAATATACCCATGATCTCAAGGCCCACATTCTGCATATTCTCCTGGTTTTGCATGTATTCCGACAAAAAAAAGCCTTTTGATGATTTTGTGAAGTGTGCATGCATGTTTTTTACATTCCACCACCTTTTTCATGATCTTTCCACCACATTTTCATGAAATAGTAGAGTTTTCACATTGAAAGGAATATAATATCAATTCAAGTTCGAATTCCATTAAAAAGTGATATACACTTGAAGTTTTGAGGGGAACAAGCTTTTGAAAAAGTCAAAAGAAAGAAGTAAAGGCTACATAATTGGGTAGAACTCCATTTGAAACTTTGATTATTTAGGTATGTGAAGTATTTACACATTTTCTTTCATTCTATTTTGGGTTGCTTTGATTTTTGTTATTTTTCATATTCCATGTTGATCATTTTTTGTTTGTCATTATAAGCTTAGCTTGTCAATGCACGTTTTAAATTACACAATTCTTTACACTTGCTGGAATTACATTTTTTAACCACATCTCTTTGAGGCATTTTGTTAAACAATTGACTTAGTTTGTGTATGCTTCCACATTTTGTATACACATATATATGACAGAAATTATAAGTAAGTAAAATAATATATCATTTCTCAATCCTTTACTATGGAGGTGCATACCACTCTCCAAAGCTTTCATTTTGGTATAGGCATGGGGGGTGTTGGAAAATATAGTTGAATTTGGTTTTACACCTACAAACTGCATATGATTGAAAAATTCTAAATCCTTTTTAGTAAATCTATTTTGTGCATATCCTGCAATCATTCTAGTCCATGAGGACATATCTCATTGAGGCATTTTGTCAAACAATTATACTAAGCAGTTGATTGCCTTCTCTATGCTACCAAATTTTCCATACATGTCTACCAAAGCATTTTATCAAACAACATAGACAAGGCAATCAACTGTTTGAAGAAATGCCTCAAAGAAATGGGGTCTCATGGTGATGTGCATTTTATCAAACAGCTGATTGCATTGTCCATGCTACCAAATTTTCCATACATGTCTCTACAAAATTGGAATAAACTCCTCCCACATTGATAGATCTTTGAATCTATTTTGGTTTTCATCTCTATTTCTAAATTTACCTCATCACTAAACTTACCTCATCACTTATGTTGTGATATATTTTAAATGTTTCCTTGATTAGTCTACCTTTAAGGGATTCTAACCCTTCTCTCCACTGTTTCAAGACTCTTTATTCAAGGCTAAGTTAACAACATTGGGGAAGGTGCAACCTATCTTGCAATCATGGCATGCCACAAGACAATGCGGTAGGGTTGAAAAGTTAGGGGTAGTGTGAAAATATGCCTCATAGAAATGGGGTCCTGTGAGATCACATTTTATGAGGCATTTTTTCATGCTATCCCTACCGAATTGGAAAGCTAGTGAGCTCACTAGCTTTCCAATTTGGTAGGGTTGACAAGGTAAGCGCAATGTGAAAAAATGCCTCATCTGGAAGAATAACACAAGGCCTGTTGGATGTTGTGGTTGTGTTGCTGATATGTGGTTGTCATTGATGTCAACACTATTGGACTTGAAGACATTAGAAGTTGTATATGTCGAGGATATTGAGAAAATTGTAATAAAATAAGTTGCAGGTTGTCATTGGTGAAGTGAAGTTCAGTCTGTTGGTTAGTTCAGTACATTGATGATCAAAGGTTGTGGATTAAATGGTTTGTTGTCCAGTATATATAGTTTATCCATGTTAAGTTTTAGAGATCTGCATGAAGATTTGATTGAGTTATGAGCAGCTGTGTTCTGACAATCATTCTGTTGCTTCAATTGGTGTTCCTGAATGAAGATGATGTGATTTTAGTAAGTTCAGTTGCTGCGGATTCTTCTCTAGTGATTCATGATGTTTGTGGATGTTTCTAGATTGTTCTATATTTTTGTTGCACATCTGCATTGATCATTGTGCTCGCGATTACATAATTTCTCTTGCGTGTTCATGCTTTTCATGTTCTTGGTTGACAGGGTGTTGTAGCATGTTGTGGATCTTCAAGGAATAATTTTTGAAGGTGTTTTCGTGTTTGAATATTTTTTTTTTGGGTCTTCATTATGTTGTTCTGAAATTGGTCTATTCACATTGAAAATTATTTATTGTTTTGGGCCGATAGTTTGCATATTTTTTATTATTTTGTTAAGGCCGACATGTAGCGATGTAATCTCTTGTTGCGGATATATATGAGAAATTGTTCATTCCATTTGAAGGCGTGCTTATGTATGAGATGTGTGAATAATGTTCTAATCATTCGAAGGAAAAAGTAGAGTGTGAAGAAGAGTTAGCAGAGTGTGAAGAAGTGTTCATGTGCTTAACCAGAACTCTAATCAAGCATTAGCAGATGCTATTTTCTTAGTTCAAATCTTCTGGATGTAACCCAAATCCTTTTGTAAGACAATGAGCCTTCCTTTTGTAATTGAGTATTGAGCTCTAGGCAGTGTGCCTGAATGCATGTGCATTCCCCATTCACATTTATTTATACTTTTAATAGGGTATAATCTTGTGGAATGACCTCCACCATGGTTTTTCCCCTAACAGGGTTTCCACATAAAAAATCTTGGTGTTATGTGTGTTACTGATGTATTGTTGATTTATGCTTTCATGGTTATTAATTAGATTTGTGAATAAGGTTAATAAGTTGAATAAGTTTTGAAATTTTGTGACAACTGATTCACCCCCCTCTCAATTGTCTACCCTTGTGTTTCCAACAATCGATATTAGAGTTTGTTCCTTGGAAGAAGTTTAATAGCTTGAGGTGATCTAGGATGGTGACATACAAGAAGGATAGTCTGAGATTTGATGGAACAAATTATTCTATGTGGAAGGCTCGAATGGAGTGTCATTTGAGATGCATTGGTGAAACCTACTGGAAAATTACAAAGAATAGGTATATCATTCCACAGAATGGTCCTTCTACTGTAGATGAGATTAAGGAAGCCGAGTACAATATTAG
The DNA here is from genome assembly GCA_007258455.2 of Sequoia sempervirens. NCBI lineage: Eukaryota > Viridiplantae > Streptophyta > Pinopsida > Cupressales > Cupressaceae > Sequoia > Sequoia sempervirens. The sequence continues at coordinate 24,657,693 of VDFB02056351.1, forward strand.
GGCTAAGGAAGCATTGTTGAGTGCTTTGATTGATTCTGAGATGAAAAATGTTATGGATTTGATTACTGCTTATGAGACTTGGAAAAAGTTGGAAACTTTTTCGGAAGGAGATGCTAATGTGAAGATTGCTAAGTTACAAAGTCTGAAAGGGAAATATGAAATTTCGAGAATGGGTGATGATGAGAACATTACTTCTTTCATGCAAAGAGTGAATAAACTTGTGTGCCATATCAGATGTGCTGGTGGACGATTGGAAGAATCAAAGATTGTTGTAAAAGTGCTTAGATCCTTGCCTGCTACATACAAAGTCAAAGCTATTGATATTGAGGAGCTCCAAACTATAACAAATGTAACTAGAGACATGTTGATTGGTAAGCTTATTGCTTTTGAGTTAAGTGAGTTTGGTGATGATCTTCCTAAGATAGGATCTACATTCAAAGCTATTACCTCCAGGAAGGATAAGTATAGATATGATATGGAAGAAAGTTCTTCTAGAAAGATATTCAAGTATGAGGAGGAGATGAGAGAGATTGAAGAAGAGGAGAGAAAACTAGAGGAGCTTGAAGCACTTATTGTCAAAAGGGAAGCCAAAGGAGAAGGTAAGTATAAAGGGAAATTTCCTATTAAATGTTTTTCTTGCACTAAGATAGGTCATTTTGCATCAAGGTGTTCAGAAAAAGTTCCTAAGCCAAGACCTAATAAGCCTAGATTCCAAAGTGTTATTATTTTGTTGATGAAGGTGTGACATATGATGAATCTGATAAAGGGAATGTAAGTGAAGATGAATGGGTATTTATTGCTATCAAGGAAAATGATCCAACGCCTACTGAATCTATTAGTTGCTCAAATGTGGAGAAAGCCCTAGCTACTCAAGTTGAAGAGAAATATGAATGGGTGATTGGTAGTGGATGCTCTCATCACATGATAGGTGATGAAAGAAAATTTGTGAGCCTGGAAAAGTATGATGGTGGTGTTGTAATATTTGGTGATGACAAAGTAGGTGTAATCCATGGCAGAGGATGTATTTCTCTTGATGGTAAGAATAATACTGATGATGTTCTATTTGTGGAAGGTTTGAAGCATAATATCTTAAGTGTTGGACAAATGGTTGACAAGGGATACAATCTTCAATTCAAGAATGGAAAGTGTAGAATATTGGGAAGTTCCAAAAATGTGATTTCTTCAGGTACAAAAACAAAAGGTAACATCTTTCACTTGAATGCTATGGGTAAAAGTTGTCTGATTGCTCAAGTTGATGAAAGTTGGTTGTGGCATAGGAGAATGTGTCATGTAAAATTAGACAATATTATTAAGATAAGTTCTACTCAGGCAGTGAGAGATCTTCCTAAGTTGGTAAAGCCTACTAATACTATATGCAAGGAATGTCAGTTAGGGAAGAAAACTAGAATTTCATTTCAAAGAAAACAACATTATTCAAATGAAGTGTTGGAGCTTGTTCATACTGATTTGTGTGGTCCTTCTAGAGTCAAAATATTACAAGGAGACATGTACTTCATGTTACTTATTGATGATTACTCTAGAGTGATGTGGGTTACTTTCTTAAGGGAGAAATGTGAAGCTCTGGAGAAATTGAAGATTTTTAAGGCTATGGTTGAGACAGAGATAGGTCTAAAGATTAAGCGTCTGAGATTAGATAAAGGTGGTGAATTCACTTCCCATGAGTTTAATTCTTTTTGTGAAGTGCATGGGATAAAGAGACAATTATTTTCCCCGTGAACCCCTCAGCAAAATGGAGTTGTGGAAAGGAAGAACATGAAAATTCAAGATGCTGCTAGGACTATGATGCTGGAAGGAAATGTTCCTCATATCTATTGGAGAGAAGCTATGAGGAATGTTGTTTACATCGTCAACCAGGTAGAAGTCAAAGGTGATATTGGTAAGACCCCTTATGAGCTATGGTCTGGTCATAAGCCTACTATTAGATATTTCAAAATCTTTGTGAGTAAATGCTATATCAGAAGAGATGAAGATATAGGAAAGTTTGATGCTAGGAGTGATGAAGGAATATTTCTTAGTTATTCTACTAAGAGTAAGGCCTACCAGTGCTACAACAAGAGATTGAGGAAAGTAGTTGAAAGTGAAAATGTCAAGGTTGATGAAGACATAATTCAGTCACAGGAAATAAAGTTCAAACTCAAAATCAAGTCCAGACCATTCCGGTGAACCAAGAAAATCAAGAGGAAGGAACTAGTGAAAGTGCAGAAGAGATATCACAAGAGCCAGAAGTTCAAGAACATCCTAAGACTCCAAGGTATGTAAGAATAAATCATTCAAAATATTAGATTATAGGTGATAAGAACAAAGGTGTTCAGACTAGGAGAAAAATTGTAGAAGAATACTGTCTGATTTCAAAGACTGAGCCTAATAGTGTCAATGAAGCATGCAAAGATGAACATTGGGTGGAAGTAATGAAAGAAGAACTAAAAAAAATTGAGAATAATAATACATGGATTCTTGTTCCTAGACCTAAGGAAAAAAATGTAATTGGAACTAAATGGGTCTTTAGAAACAAGCTGAATGAGAAAGGTGAAGTTGTTAGAAACAAAGCAAGATTGGTGTGTAAAGGATATTCTTAGATGGAAGGAATTGAATTTGAAGAAAATTCTGCCCCTATTGCTAGGATTGAAGCTGCAAGACTATTTCTTGCTTATGCTGCTTACAAAAACTACAAGGTTTATCAGATGGATGTCAAGTCAGCATTTCTAAATGGCGATCTGGAAGAAGAGGTGTATGTTGAGAAACCTGATGGATCTCAATTGATTAATCAGGGAGATATGGTTTGTCGGTTGAAGAAAGCATTATATGGAATTAAGCAAGCCCCAAGAGCATGGTATGCTAGATTGGACAAGTATTTGTTGAAGCTTGGATTTAATAAAGGTACTACTGATAGTAATCTATATTTCAAGATCGATCATGATAAAGATTTGATTGTTGAAGTCTTTGTTGATGATATAATTTTTGGAGGAGATGATAGTTTGTGCATGAAGTTTGCTGATGAGATGCAAAATGAGTTTGAGATGTCTATGATTGGTGAGATGAAATTATTTTTGGGATTGCAAATTACTCAGCTAGATAAAGGGATCTTTATATCTTAATCCAAGTATGTGAAAGAATTGCTAAAGAAGTTTGGTATGGAAGATTCAAAGCCAGTTGGTACACATATGGTGACCAGATGCAAGTTGACACAAGATGATGATTCTTTGAAAGCAAATCAAACTAGATAAAACTTGATGATTGGTGGATTGCTCTACTTGACTCAAACTAGACTTGATATCATGAATGTTGTATGCATTGTTGCAAGATTTCAAGCTGTTCCTAAGGAATCTCATGTAACTGTTGTGGAGAGGATTTTCAGATACTTGAAGGGGATAGTTGATTTTGGGCTGTGGTATCCTAAAGATGATGATCTTACTTTGAGTGCTTTTACTGATGCTGGTTGGGTAGGTGATGTGAATGATAGAAAGAGTACTAGTGGTGGTGCATTTTTCTTGGGTAAGAAGCTGATTTCATGGTTAAGTAAGAAGTAGAATGCCATTTCTTTATCTACTATAGAGGTATAATACATTGCTATTGTTAACAATTGTACTCAAGTATTGTGGATGAAGCAGATGTTGAAAGATATCGGAGTTGTGTATGATGAACCTATTGCTATATTCTGTGATAATTCAAGTGCAATTAACATTTATAAGAATCTGGTGCTGCATTCAAAGACTAAGCATATATCTATCAAGTTTCACTTTTTGAGAGAGAAGGGGAGTGAAAAGGAAGTCAAATTGGAGTATGTGCCTACTAAGGAATAGATTGCAAATATCTTTACAAAGCCATTTCCTAAGGATACTTTTGAGTATCTCAGAGGGAAGCTAGGGGTGATTACCCCTCCTAATCATAACTAAGATGCATTGACTTGCATCAGTCCATGCATTTCATAGTCATATCTTGATTCAGATTGATGTTGTGGTGGCTGCTACTCAGGGGGAGTAGTTAGATGTTAAAATATGTGGTTAAGAGCTTGTGTGGAGAAAATAGATCTTTGTCATTGATTTCAAAGGGGAGAAGAGTCATGTGAAAAACTATGAATTATTTGGGGAGAAGAGTCATGTTAAAGAGTTGAGGACAAAAGAGTCAGAACCTATGGGGGATAAGTGCTAAAGATAGTTGCGTTGATGGTGTTTTTTTTTTCACATCATGTGTTTCCATCAATGCCAAAGGGGGAGATTGTTGGATGTTGTGGTTGTGTTGCTGATATGTGGATTTCATTGATGTCAACACTATTGGCCTTGAAGACATTAGAAGCTATATATGTCGAGGATATTGAGAAAATTGTAATAAAATAAGTTGCAGATTGTTTGTGGTGAAGTGAAGTTTAGTCTGTTGGTTAGTTCAATATGTTGATGATCAAAGGTTGTGGATTAAAGGGTTTGTTTTCAACTATATCTAGTTTATCCATGTTAATTTTTAGAGATCCGCATGAAGATTTGATTGAGTTAAGAGCAGTTGTGTTTTGACAGTCATTTTGTTGCTTCAGTTGGTGTTCCTGAATGAAGATGATGTGATTTTAGTAAGTTTAGTTGATGCAGATGCTTCTCTAGTGATTCATGATATTTTTAGATGTTTCTAGATCATGCTCTATTTGTGTTGCATGCCTGCATTGATCATTGTGCTCTCGATTAGAGATTTTCTCTTGCATGTTCATGTTTTTCATGTTCTTGCCTGACAGGGTGTTGTAGCGTGTTGTGGATCTTCGAGGAATAATTTTTGAAGGTGTTTTCATGTTTGAATTATTTTTTTGGGTCTTCATTATGTTGTGGCCGACATTGGTTAGTTCGCATTGAAAATTATTTATTGTTTAGGGCCGACAGTTTATATATGTTTTATTATTTTGTTGAGGCCAACATGTAGTGATGTAATCTCTTGTTGCAGATATATATGAGTGATTGTTTATTCTAGTTGAAGGTGTGCTTATGTATGAGATGTACGAATAATGTTCTAATCATTCAAAGGAAGAAGTAGAGTCTGAAGAAGAGTGAACAAAGTGTGAAGAAGTGTTCATGTGCTTAGCTGGAACTATAATTAGGCATTAGTAGATGCTATTTTCTCAGTTCAAATCTTTTGGATGTAATCCAAATCCTTTTGCAAGACAGTGAGTCTTCCTTTCGTAATTGAGTAGTGAGCTCTAGGCAGTGCACTTGAATGCATGTGAATTCCCCATTCACATTTCTTTATGCTTTTAATAGGTTATAATCTTGTGGACTGACCTCCACCATGGTTTTTCCCCTAACAGGGTTTCCACGTAAAAAATATTGGTGTTATGTGTGTTTCTGATGTGTTGTTGATTTATGCTTTCATGGTTATTAATTAGATCTAAGAATAAGGTTAATAAGTTGAATAAGTTTTGAAATTCTATGACAACTGATTCACCCCCCCTCTTAGTTTTCTTCCGTTGCATTGCCAACAAGGCCATCTTTGAATCAAAGGGATGTGGTAAGAAGGATAATTTGTAGTCAGAACCGTGAGCCACATCCAAAGCATTTATTTGATATGACTCAAACCCAATTTTTTGGTAAATTTCAACATGATTATCCTCAAATTAAAAAATTTCAAAGATATTTTGAAATGCTTAAACCTTTTTATGTCAAGATAAATCGCACACACACTACTTTTTGTAGACTACATATTGAATTCTCTAACCATTATGATTTTTATCATTCTATATGTGTAGATTTTTATACTAACGGTGTTTTGCAGGATTGTGGCATACATGGCCCACCGACATCTTCAAGAGAGTTCTTATCAAAAAATTTATGTGAAATAGAGGATGGCCAAATATTCTATAGGAAACTATGCTTGGATGGTTCATGTTAGCATTGTGGTGGCTTGCAAAGTATTCCAGTATGTCAACATATGGAAAGCACACATGAGGTGGGAAAACAACTAGTAGAGTTTGAGAAGTATAAAACAATGGAATACATTACAAAAGATAGTAATGAAGTAAAAAGGTGTGATTTGGTTATTCAGAAGATTCCAGTGTATCAACTTACGTTTATGTTTCATGACAATATAGTGTATGAGTATGCAAGGCATACCCATAAAGCTTGATGGTTAGACACACAATTCAAGCTATGCAAGGACACCTTTCCAATTGGTAGCATAGTTTTAGTGGTTGAATTTGCAGAGAACTACACTTTATATCCACAACGTGAGGTGCAGTCACAATATTACAACTCCACACAGGTTTCAATATTTGTGCACATAGCATTCATTCATGCAACTAATAGTACAAAGGACCAAATGAAGGTATTGAGGGAGTGTCACTTTTATATTAGTGATGATCACACACATTCTCCAAAGTTCATGCAAGGTTGCTTCCAGTTGTTCTAGAGTGATTTGGCTCAGAGAGGCATATCATGCAATCAACATATAATATGGTTGGATAACTGTGCAACACAATTCAAGAACTTGTGCATGTTCTACTGGTTGAGCAAGATGCATGTCATTATAGGTGTTTAGCATAAGTGGAAATTTTGGGAGGCTGGGCATGGAAAGGGGGAGCATGTGTGAAAAGAGAATTAGCATGAGAAGAGTTAAAGTATAAAGACAATGCAAAGTTTATAGATGCAAAATCAATCGTCAAGTGGTGTAATGGTTTGATGGGTCCAGGTAATGAAGGTATGTCTTTACTTCATGGATTTTTTTGGTTGATGGATGATACTAACATTGCACCATATGAGGATATTTGTACAATGACAGGATCAAGTGAGCTACACTCTTTCCTTAGCTCAAATGTAGGTTCATGGAGTATTCATACGCGAAAGATGGCATGCTTTTGTTCTTCATGTACAATGCAAACCTAGGATGATTGCGAGTCAAAGGAGTGGGTTGAGAAATGGTCATTAAGCTATCTTAGCCCACTTCACATGTATCACACTCTAACAACATTGGAACTAACACAGATGGAATCATCAATTGACTTTGACCACATATCAGATCTAGTTCAACCAGGTAATATATCTACTTGCATATTTTTTAAAATTCTTATTGTTATCTTACTTTGTAGTGTATTTGTAATGTTGACTAATTTCATCTAATTTGCTGCACATATTAGTTTAGGGCATGTTTATGTAGTTATTGTAGATGAAGACAATGAAGAGGGAACAAATTATTACTTGTGTCATTGTGTTGAGGCCAAAAAGAAATTTGAGGCCCTAGTTATAGATGGAGAAAATATCAAATACCCTATAGGCTCAGTTGTTGTTACTGGAACGTGGCTTAGAAGGTACCCACATAAGAGTGTTAAATTTTGGTTGTTTTAGGACTTTGACATGCATTAGAAGATTCTTCATTACTCAAACCTTGTCATAGCATCCAATGTTTGCTTGACCAAATATGGGGGTATAACTTTGAACAAGACCTTGTGGAAGGTGCGTGAGTTTGATCATGAGGCAATACTTGACACAATAAAGAGTAGAGCAAACCTGGATGGTTCATTGGATTAATTTTTAAGTATGCACATTGGTTCTTATTAATTTGTATTTTTATGCACATTAATTTGTATGATGCCAATGCTATCATCTAATGTTTATATCATGTATGTAGGTGATTGATGAAGTTATCGGATTTGAAAATGTAGCACAGTTTATGTTTAGAACCATGGCAAATGATACAGAGTTCAATGGTATTTTATTTTATCTCAAAAATATGCAAAAAAATGACATGGGATATTCTCTATAGATTAGTAAACTAAGTGGAAGATTGAATTGTGTTGTTTTTATAGTAGGTTACAAGTTTCCAAAAGGTTAGAAAGTAATAGTTTGGTTACGTTCTATTCATGTTCTATTCATGAGAGGTTGTTGTGTGCAATAGGTATCTTGGAACTCCCAATGAAGATGTATGGCCAGGAGTGACTAAGTTGAGAGACTGGCATGCCTATCCTCAATGGAAGCATCAAGATTTAAGCCTTGCTGTTCTCAACTTGGAACTAGATGGTGTGGATTTGTTGTCTATAAGTGCCTTCCATCTATTTTCATTTCATTTCCATTTTGGATGCTCTTTCTTTTTCTTCTTTTACTTTTTCTATTTGTAAGTAAACTACTAAAAAATGATTGGTGTCTCCTTACAAAAAATGCTAATTTATGAGCCATCCAAGAGAATATTAGCCAAAAAAACAATGCAACATCCTTATTTTGATGATCTTGACAAATCTCAATTCTGATTTTATGCCATTATAAAAGTGTGTATGAATCTTAGCGAGGGAACTTCAAGTTATTCATTTTAAGTTAACCTCATCATGAGCATCTATGATGTAGACATTATAAGAGCATCTTGAATTTCAAGTTATTCTATTCATGAGAGACTGTTGTGTGCAATAGGTATCTTGGAACTCCTAATGAAGATGTATGTCCAGGAGTGACTAAGTTGAGAGACTGACATGCCTATCCTCAATGGAAGAATCAAGATTTAAGCCTTGCTCTTATTGACTTGGAACCAAATGGTGTGGATTTTTTGTTTGTAAGTGCCTTCCATCTCTTTTCATTTCATTTCCATTTTGGATGCTCTTTCTTTTTCTTCTTTTACTTTTCCTATTTGTAAGTAAACTACTAAAAATTGATTGGTGTCTCCTTGCAAAAAATGTTGATTTATGAGCCATCAAAGAGAATCTTAGCCAAAAATTCAATGCAACATCCTTATTTTTATGATCTTGACAAATCTCAATTCTAATTTTAAGCCAGGGTTTCTGAAAATGCCCAATTTTCATAGAAACTATCTTAGTATGTTCAAATCAAGCATTGGTTAGTGGAAGGAGCTTATATTTGAATTTCAATATTCCCATACTTGGGAATTTTCTTTTATGAATTCTTTGAACCCGTAATCCTAACTTCAAGGACCCTTATTACCACTTGATAGTTTTGAGAAAGCATTGTGCCTACAAGTACAAGGACTTGGGTTTAGAATGGCGTATGAAGAATATTAGACAATTGTAGCACAAACATAAGAATTAGGACTACCAAATAAATCTCATTTTATTGTAAACATTATATTATTAATCTAGTGAGTGTAATAACCATTGATGGTTACCAATCATTCTTTTTCTTCTTTTATTCTCTCCCTATTATAACTAGCACCAATTGACTAACTTATAAAAACTTCATTTATTAAAAAAAATCAACATAATGACTATATATCAATATCAATATAGCATACCATCTATTCATATAAACATTTTTAATGATATTTACTCAAATTTTCAAATTTATTGCTGCCCTCAAACATTTGTAATTCATGCAGCGTAATCCCTTAACAATCCAAATTGCAAAAGGGCAGCAATATTTGACGTCCTATTACCTTGAGACCATGTTAGTTATGGGAATTCCATCTGAAGCATCAGGATCATGTAGGGCACCTCAACAATAACCTCTCTTGGTTTTTTTCATCTCAGAGTCATTTTTCTATGGTGACCAATTTTCACTTGATGGAAAAATTGTCAAATGCAAGTAATGTAAAGTTGCAAAATGGTGCAACTTTCATTCTACAACTCATGTGATCAAATGGAATGTTCCAACATGTTTGAATGGGAACATTTATGCTAGGAATGGTCCTCTTTTACACCCAAACATGCCAAATCACTTCAAGCTACGTTCAACTGGGTCAATCCCTTAAGGGTCCAAAGTGCAAAATGGCTACAATCTTTGATGGGCTATTACTCAGAAATTGACATTCTTACAAACTCTCTGCCTAAGCCTATGGTGTCACATTGGGACCCTCTACAATAGCCTCTCTTGGTTTTTGTTATCTCAGAGTCATTTTCCTATGGTGTCCAATTTTCACTTGATGGAATAAGTGCCAATGCAAGCATTGTAAAGCTACAAAGTGGTACAACTTTCGTTCTGCAACTCGTGTGACCAAATAGACTATTCCAAAACATATGGATAGGTATGTTTACGCTAGGAATGGTACTATTTCACACCCAAACATGTCGAATCACTTTAAGCTACATTCAACTAGTTCGATCCCTTAAGAGTCCAAAGTGCAAAAGGGAAACAATCTTTGACAGGGTATTACTCAGAAACTGTGATGTTTACGACCTATTTTTCTAAGCCTATGAGATCGAGTTGGTCCCCTCTACAATAACCTCTCTCATTTTTTGTTATCTTAGAGTTGTTTTCCCATGGTCTCTAGTTTTCACTTGATGGAAAAAGTGTCAAATGCAAGCAGTGTAAATTTGCAAAGTGGTGCAATTTTCGTTCTGCAACTCGTGTGACCAAACAAACAATTCCAATGCATTTGAATGGGTATGTTTATACTAGGCATGGTCCTCTTTCATACCCAAATACACCGAATCACTTTGAGCTACGTTCAACAATTCCAAAGTGCAAAATGGCTGCAATCTTTCACCGACTATTTCTCATAAAACATGATGCTTACAAACTCTTCGTTTGAGCCTACGAGATCATGTTGGGAACCTCTATAATAACCTCTCATAGTTTTTGTTATCTCAGAGTCATTTTCCCGTGGTGTCTAGTTTTCACTTGATAGAAAAAGTGTTAAATGCAAGCAGTGTAAAGTTGCAAAGTGGTGCAACTTTCGTTTTACAACTTGTGTGACCAAACGAACTGTTCTAATGTGTCTGGATGGATACGTTTATGATAGGAATGGTCCTCTTTCACACCCAAACATTTCGAATCACTCTGAGCTATGTTCAACAGACTCAATCCCTTAAGGGTCCAAAGTGCAAAATGACTGCACTCTTTGACGATCTATTACTCAAAAATAATGACATTTACAAACTCTCCATCTGATCCAACGAGATCGCGTTGGATCCATATACAATAACCTCTCTTTATTTTGGTTATCTCATAGTCATTTTCCTGTGGTGATGAATTTTCAATTGATGGAAAAAGTGTTAAATGCAAACAGTGTAAAGTTGCAAAGTGGTGTAACTTTTTTTTCTGCAACTCATGTGACCAGAAAAACTGTTCCAATGCATCCGGATGGGTATGTTTACACTAGGAATGGTCCTCTTTTACACTGAAACACGCCAAATCAGTCTGAGCTATGTTCAACCAACTCGATTCCTTAAGGGTCCAAAGTGCAAAATGGCTGCAATCTTTGATGGGCTATTACTCGGAAACCGTGACGGTTAAGAACTCTCTGTGTGAGCCTATGGGACCGTGTTGGCCCCTCTATAATAAGCTCTCTCAATTTTTATTATCTCAGAGTCATTTTCTCGTGGTGACGACTTTTCAATTGATGGACAAAGTGTCAAATGCAAACAATGTAAAGTTGCAAAGTGGTGCAACTTTCATTCTACAAATCATGTGACCAAATGAAATATTCCAATGTGTTTGGATTGGTACATTTACACTAGGCATGGTCCTCTTTTTCAACCAAACATGTCGAATCACTCTGAGCTATGTTCAACCAACTTGATCCCTTATGGTGGCATGCAAAACAATAAAAAAGAGAAACATTCACACGATAGTTGAGAAGTCTGAGTTTTCCACACCAAGAGCATATGATCATCCTCAATTCTAGCAAGGGCAAGACATTTTTTAATTATCCTCCTTGCCCTTAGGAAATACATTTCTCAAGGATCTTAAATAATCCTTCTTACCAAATTTGAAAAAGCATGATAAGCCCATGGTTGACAATTTTGTAGTCATGAAAGTGGGTACTAATTCTATATTGTATAGATCATATTTCTTCTTTATCTTTAAGATATTCTAAGTTTGGAAATGGTTTCACCAAGCTGTGAAGGGTGAACTATTCTTTTTTTCAGTTATGCCTATGTGGGTTCATTTTCCTTATCTCTTGTTGCAATTTGGGTGTATTATTTCTTTCAAAGTATTGGGAATGCTTTGGTTAGATTTATATCCATTGTTCCGATGGACATAGAAATATATCAAAGGGGTTTCTTGAAAAATTTTGGTTGACAGTTGGGGAGTGAGCATGGAAACATGCCATTGATTATGAAAATGTTAGTGTAGAATATTTTTCCTAAAATATTCCTTTAGATAAGTTTGCTAGTTGTTAGATTTTTACAATAATTATTGAAGTTGTTTAGCATCAACTAATAAAGTTTCTTAGCATCAATCAATAAATATTCAACACAAACCATGAAGGACAACAATGATCAATGATAGGGCTAACCAATTAATAAGTATACACAAGAATATAATTCAAGTATACATGTGAATAAGGGAAGCACAAGTACTCAAATACATGTAAGCCTTGAAGTATACATACAAATACATAGTATACAAAAATTAATACAAAGTATATGCATGAATACAAGGTATACACATGAAAACACATAAGTCACAAAGTATACATTAGAATACACGTAATTCAAAAAGTATACACTTGAATACACATAAATCATATCTATTGAACCATGGATTTATAATACAAATATGGACACCGTCGTTAAAAAAATTGTATTAACCAAATAGCCATGTAGGCATACATCAATATATGTTGATATAAGTATAAAATATATAAAAAATAGCCATATAGGCTTACGAGAATTCCATATAGGCATACAGTGTCAAATATATCCAATACAAAATATGTACAAAAATGCCATATAGGCATACAACAAAGGGCTTTAGAATCAAAAGTCATTGCTCTCCATGCTCTTGAACAAATTCTTTCCCTTTGTTGGTCGGCTAGATAGCGATAAGTCTGTCACTCATTTACTTTGAGGTCGAGGAGTGCTCCTATTACTCCTCCTAAGGTTTACTTCTTGATCAAGCCTTATCTGTTACAATAACAAGTAAATACATTAATATATAGAAATTATAGTATAAAAAATAAAATATTTAACAAAATAATCACTTACCACCTCTAGATGATCACTCTCCTTGAGGGAAATATTTGCATGCCCTTGTTGTGGCATGTTGAAGCCTTATAGAAACCATCCAAAGAGAAATTAAACTACAAATCAATAATGGTTTGATTTTTCACTAACTAATAGCTATAACAACGAATGTAAATTGAAATTTAGTAATCTGCAACATACCTCTATGAGAGGCGTCGAGGAGTCTAGAGTAGATGAAACACCAAGCTCCATTTCCCTATGAACAATTGGAGGTGTATCCACTTCCAACATCTGAAAATAAAACAACAAATTATTCAATCACAAAAAACTACAATAGTGAATCATGCCATGAATTATAATGTATGAGATAATGGAATTTTTTTTGAGTACTTATTAAACTATAAATTTATGACTATCATGCTTACTATTTTCCCTATCCATAGCTTGTTTGAAAGAACCTATTTTAGGCTTTTATTCATAGTAGCAAGGCGGTGAACTATTTGATAAAATGATTTGGTAGACATGTACAAAAAATGTGGTAGCATAGACAAGGTTGTAAACTATTTGAAAAAATGCCTCAAATAAATGCGGTCTCATGGTGATGGAATTCCATTCAAAAAAATGTATCATGGTATTCCGTCACCATGAGACCGCATTTCTTTGAGGCATTTTTTCAAACAGTTCATTGCCTTCTCTATGGTATTATGCTGGGATGGGGTGGATGGTATAGTGTGGTCTTGGTTATGAGATGGAGGGCGATCATGACATGAAGAGGGTTGTGTGGGGATATGAACAAGTGGAATAAAAGGTGGAAGGTTCCTCAAGTGCATCACAAGATTCTTCATAATGTTAATTGCACTTGTATTATCATAGATGATAGAAATGGGATCATCATAAAACACTGTGATCTTTCAATGTCTATTTCATCCATAGAACTTGTGTACAACAAGATGCAACAACAATATACTCAGCTTCAACAGTAGACAAAGAGACTGAATCTTTCTTCTTACTCAACTATGCCACCAATCTACATCCAAGAAAGAATGCACCACCACTTGCACTCTTTTTGTCATCTACACATCTGGCCCAATTTGCATCTGTATATGTACTAAGTGTAAAGTTAGTATCTTTAGGATACCATAATCCATAATTCAGATTGCCATTCAAATATCTAAATATTCTTTTAACTGTAGCAACATGTGTTTCCTTTGGATCTTCTTGAAATCTAGCCACAAGACAGACCACATGCACAATATTTGGTCTAGTAGCAGTCAAATACAATAGTCCACCAATCATAGATCTATACTTGCTTTGATCAGCCTTAGGTGAATCATCATCTTTACCCAATTTGCAACCAGTCACCATAGGAGTACTTACTGATTTGGAACCATCCATCCTGAACTTCTTCAACATCTCTCTCACATACTTAGACTGTGAAATAAAAATTCCTTTCTCTATTTGATTAATCTGTAGCCCAAGAAAGAAATTCATCTCACCAAACATAGAAATTTAAAATTATTTCCGCATCTCTTCTGCAAACATCTTGCACATTTTTTCATTTCCTCCAAAGATATTTCCGTCAACATATACAACTAAAATCAATATTTTGTCATTTTTCAATCTTGAAAAACAAATTACTATCTGTCATACATTGGTTAAATCCTTGATGATTCAAATACTTATCTAGTCTTGCATACCAGGCTCTAGGAGCTTGCTTCAGTCCATACAAAGCTTTCTTCAATTTGTACACCATAACTAGTTGATTTGTTAATTGAAATCCTTTCGGTTGTTCCATGTAGACCTCTTCATCTAGTTCACCATTCAAAAATGTTGTCTTGACATCCATTAGATAGAATTTGAGATATTTATAAGTAGCTAATACCAAGAATATCCTTATAGCTTCCATTCTTGCTACTGAGGAAAATTTTTCTTGAAAATCTATACCTTCCACTTGTGAGTAGCCTTTACACTCAAGCCTTTCTTTGTTTCTGACAACTTTCCCATTCTCATTCAACTTGTTTCTGAATACCCATTTTGATCCAATGATATTTTTGTCTGTTGGTCTTGGGACCAATTCCCAAGTTTGATTTTATTCAATTTGCAAAATTTCTTCTTTCATTGCTTCCTTCCAATGTTCATCATTACAAGCTTCACTTACTGACTTCGGCTCAATTTGAAAAAATAAGCACAAATTTACTTTAGCAACAACTTTGCTTCTAGTTAACACACTTTTTGTCTTGTCTCCAATAATTTGACTTTTTGAATGATTCCTCAGTACATATTTCGGTGTTCTAGGGGACATCACCGAAGCATCTTCCTCTCTTTCATTCTATTCATTCTACTCTTTTTTCTCATCTCTATCCTATTCTTCCATAATTTCTTCTATTCTTGCACAATCATGTTCATTAGACACATATCCATCAATATCAATCGAATTCTTCAATGTTTCATCAAACTTCACATTCGAGCCTTCTACAATCTTCCTCAATATTTTGTTGAAACATATATATGCCTTGCTTTTAGTAGAGTATCCAAGAAATATTCCTTCCTCACTGCTTACATCAAACTTTCCCAATGTTTCCTCATCTCTTCTGATATGGCATTTGCTTTCAAATACCTTGAAATATTTAACTATAGGAATTCTTTCATGCCATAGCTCATAGGGATTCTTTGAACTATTTTCTCTTGCCTGAACTTGATTGAATAGATATACAACAATGTGAATAGATTCTTTCCAGTAAACTTATGGTAATCCTGCTTTAGTGATCATTGACCTAGCAACTTCTTGAACTATCCTATTTTTCCTTTCAACAACTCTATTTTGGTGAGGGGTTCTCGGAGTAGATAATTGTATCTTTATTCCATGCACTTCAGAAAACATATTGAACTCGTGGGAGGTGAATTCACCACCTTTGTTAGAGCTCAAGCATTTTATCTTCAAATTCACTTCATTTTCAACCATAGCCTTGAATGCCTTGAATCTATCTAATGCTTTTGATTTTTCTCTTAAAAATGTAACACATGTATACCTAGAATAAACATCAATTAAAAGCATAAAGTACATTTCACCAAGTAGACTTTGCACTCTCATGGGACCACAAAGATCTGTTTGAACCAAATCTAGTAATCCAATAGTAGATTGTTCTCTTGATCTGTAATGATTTCTTGTCTGCTTCCCGAACTGGAAATTTCTATAGATAGCATTTATAGGCTTTGTAATTCTCGGTAGATCTCTCATGACATGAACAATACTAATCCTTGCCAAGTCATCAAAATTCATGTAACACATTCTCCTATGCCATAACTAGCTATCATTTATCTAAGTCATAAAACATCATCCATTGATACCTTTAAGCTGATAAATATTTCTTTCAAATTTCTTTCTTGTAGCAATCAATGTTTCAGATCCTTTCCAGATCTCAACTTCTCATCCTTAAACACAAGATCATATCCCTTTTTGCATAGTTGACCAACGCTCAATAGATTATGCCTTAAACCCTTAACATAGTATACACCGTCAGTATGATGCTTGCCATCAAAACTTACTGAACCTATCCCACAAATTTTAGCACCAGTAACATCTCCAAACATAACAAAACCTCCATCATATTTTTCAAGTTTCACAAACTTACTCTTGTCACCAACCATGTGACATGAGCAATGATGAGCCTAGTTTTCAATCCAATTTTGGGTAGAATCCATTGTTTGTTTGCTAATAGATGTCATGGAATTTAATGTTAAATATTGGTAATTTAATAATGTTTCCCTCAAACTATTGACATTGGACTTAATCCTATCTCTACAAGCTTTAATGAAATTTGGCATATTATGTGGACTATCTATATTGATTTTGCATGTGGTTAATTAATGTTCCTTAAGGTGGTTATAGATGTGCAGTTATTATGCGTACTGACTTTATCATGCAGATTTAATATACTAAGACACCGCCAGCTTGGCATGCACCATAATGTCTAACAAAGGAATTGCTCCAAGTCAAAGGAGGCCAACAACAGAAAATTCTTCATGCAACTAAACGTAACCGCCTTGTACTGGACTTTAATGATTGAGCATGCACGAGCGTTATTGCTAAGCTAAATTTTCATTTGGACCTGCATGTCTAACCAAATTCCATGCACGCATGACCACCATTGCTCCATTCCCTCTATTTTCCCTAAATGGCATCCTCCTAATCATGGAGTTGATCGCCTCGTTTAGCTATTAGTATAAATAATGATCCAATGCTCCTTCTTCAGGAGGTTACACAATTTGATATTGTACTTGCACTCTCTAGTTTTGAGTAATATAGATACATTACTCTTTTGTACTCATGATTCACAGTGAATAAAATAAATTTATGAGTTCAAGCATCTGATTTTTCATTAGTTTTAGAGGATACTTATCCAAGGGGTCCAACTTGGAGAGTAATATGTCTTCTTAGTTTAGATTTAGTCTAGTATTACTTGCTGTTTAGTACCTAGTTTGAAATCTGGCACCGACTGTTCCTACAACCAAAGGAGACAAAGCAGTGTCTTGTTTGTTGCTCAGATTTTTATTCTTATGTATTTCAGCTTAACATAGTCATTGATTGATGTTCAACATTTGTTTCATTCCTTTTCAGGAAATTTACTTTCAGTATTGTGTGTTCATTAGCTGTAGAATGGAATGGCTACTTTGAGTTCCTAGTGCACATACTCTGCTAACCCATTTCAAGTTCACGTCCCTGGGTTGATGAGTTAAATGCACCTTCATGATGGTTGAAATGGCTATTCAGGTTAGATGTCCAATCTCTTAATCATGGTTGTAAAGGATTAGTTATTAAGATCATTGTAGGAGGCCAATACTTTTGGCACCGTTGCCAGGGATGGTGTAAAAATGGGGAGTCTTTTGGAGTCATTGGTAGTTTTTCTTGTTGTAGTATTTCTGGAAGTTGTTCGTAGTATATCCTCATCTAGGAAGTAATGAACCCCCCTTATTCTTTACCAATTCTTTATGTGAGCTGACTGATAGTGAGTGATACCGCATGCATAGAGGAAGGAGAAGGGATGCTTATGGAATCCATTCCAACTAGTTGACTATCAGAATCCACCAGAAGAAGAAGAAGAAGATCCACACCCCTTTGCTGATGCATATCCTGATTTGAATAGTTTTGAAGTCTCCTCTGAAGATTAAATTCAGCTTGATTACTCCTTTGCTTTGGAACCACATCGAGTAGGCATGGGTGATGCAAATAGGAACAAAACTAACCAACCAACTTTTCCTTTCCCTATTTCCCATCAAAATGAAGTTGAGAACATTAAGAAAATTCCTGCCTCAACACTCCCAAAGTTTTATAGACTTGTCACAGAAGATCCTGATACCTTTTTATTTGAGTTTGACATACTTTGTAGTAGTTAGATTATACTACTGATTCCCATATGCTTAAGCTATTTCCTACCACTTTGAAAGAGGTTGCATTAAGATGGTTCATGAGCCTAGGCATAGATACTGTGGAAACTTGGGAAGACATGAAGACATAATTCCTTGAGAAATACAAGGAATATTGCTGAGGTAGTGACATAAGAGGAGGTGACATTTTTAGGATGCAACAAAAGGAAGATGAGAGCCTAGAAGACTACATTGCAAGGTTTCTATTTTTCCTACAAAAATCTCCACACCATACACTTAATGAAGACTCACAAAAGTTACTTTTCCTAAGAGGAATCAATGATATCTGCATTGATGCCTTGGACCTCATGGGAGGAGGAGATATTTCCCAAGTTCCTTGGGAAGATATCAAGAAAATATGCCAAACCTACTCTAGGGAAGCTTCAAAGAAATGAGGAGCTTACCAATGTTCCATGGTTAAGTAAACTACCAATAGATTCTCAAGAATGGAGATTACTCATTTGCTGGTAGATTTCAATCAAGACATTATCAATAATCTAGCTACTAAGCTAGATACACTTTAGGCCAAGAATAAGCAAGAGGAGGAAAAGACAATGTTGAAAGAGTATTGCCCCCACTACAGACAAAAGGACTACAAATGTAAGATGGTAGCTAATATTGAAATCAAGCAAGTTCCAATTGAGTTCAAACCAATCCAGATTGAAGAAGACCAAGTATACTATGTTGCACAAAGGAAGCCTTGGGCTCCAAGACAAGGTATGCCACCGGATCCACTATCCTATGCTGGGCCATATTTCAATTCCTATTCCTCTAGTAACCAATGGCATCCCCCATATCCACCTAGTTATGGAGGATATCCACTGCATCCTTAGAGTAACCCTCCAAATGCTTGGACCAGTCATCAGAATTCTCCACCCCAGTGGTAATAATTTCAAGGACATTGACAGCCACCTCCAGGAAATTGGCAGCAAATGAATCAATGGAGAGGAGGGAAACAATGTCCTACACAAACAACCAATTACATGCAACCACCTTCTCAGCCCCAAAAACCTACTATAATGCTTGCACCTGTGAATCCTAGTTCAAATTCACCTAAACCTACTCAACTACCAACTCAACCCACACCCAATCCAAATAACAAACCATAGTAGCAGCCTGCATACTCTATTGATTCAAATCAATTCCCTTGATATGCTGTGAGTGTAAGTGATATCCACTTGTGTTCAAGTACTACTCTACTGGCCCCTTCCAAGCCCATTATCACTGAGCTCCCTGTGGAAGAGGAAGAGGAACCTCTGAATGATCCCATTCAACCTAGTGTACCAAAAAATCTTGAACCAGTCCAAGTCAAGTAGACTGAACAAGAGCCACCATTTCCTCATAGATTGGAAGTTTCCAAGAAGGAAAAAAAAGGAGGATACAACTTTTGATATCTTGGATTAGCTGAAGCATATATGTGTCCAGATACCTCTATTTCAGGCCATAAAGGATGCTCCAATATGTGGCAAGGAAATCAAGGAGGCATGTCTTAAGAATCCAGGTAGGAGAAATAAGGACCCAACTATAGTTCATGTGATGGGACAGCTAGCAGACATCATGCTGAGAAAAATGACTATTCCCAAGTATAATGACCCAAGCAGTCCTGTGGTAGTAGTTGTTATAAACGGGGTCCAAGTAAAGAATGCTCTGATTGATTTAGGGGTAGAAATAAAGGTAATGACCAAATACATCTCACAGAAACTAAATATCACAAACATGAGGTCCACTCCTACTATCCTGTAGCTTGCTGATAGCTCTACTATTAAGCCTGATGGTGTAGTGGAGGATCTTGTGGTAGTTCTAGACTCCTGGGAATACCCAATAGAATTTATGATTCTTTCTCCTAAAGCCACACTAGGTGGGTATCCCGTTATTCTTGGAAGACCATGGTTAGCAAATGCAGATGCATATATTAGATGTCAGTTAGGTGACATGACCATTTCAGATGGGAGGAGCACTAAAAATTTTGTTCTCTATCGGCATGCTCAACCATCTCATGATGAAGATAATCCTGTATGGCCACATGTTGGTGAAGAGGCCAAGGAAATTAACTCTGTGGCATAGCTTATGATGCTAGGTAGAAGCTCTTTCATGCAGCTCCAAGGTGAGGATGAAGTATTGGCTAACATAATTCAGAACCATTGTGAAGTGGAGGAAGCATCATTTTCTCATTCTGCTACTCCAATCAAGACACTTCTACCTGCTCTTCCTACAACCATTGTTCCTCTAGACGTTCTTCCTATAGATGTTGTTCCTGTAGCCACTGTTCCTATAGACATTCCTCTTACAAATACTCTTCATGCAACCACTGTTCCTACAGAAAAACTTCCTACAACCACTCTTCTTGCAACCACCGTTCCTGCAGACAAACTTCCTACAGCAACAGGTATGTCACATATATTGCTGCCATATGAACTAAAGGTACCAAGTGTTAATGAAGCAACCATGATAGAGTTAACTGCACAAGAATAAGTGTCAAAAGGAAAATATTTGAATGTTAATAGTAAATTGAATTAAGAATAACAATTGTTATTAACAAACCTATTAAGGACCCATCAACATGCATTTGCATTGGATTATCATGATATGAAGGGATTGGATCCTAAACTTTGTACACATAGAATTTACATCAGAGATGATTGCACCCCAATAAGACATCAATAGAGAAGAATTAACCCTACACTAAGAGATATTGTGAAAGAGAAGTACATAAATTACTAGATGCAGGATTTATCTACCCCATTTTAGATAGTCAGTGGGTGTCTCCATTAGTGACTGTGCCCAAGAAAGGAGGGAAATGGTGAGTTTGTGTTGATTATAGGGAACTTAATGCTACCACCAAGAAGTACCACTTTCCTTTACCCTTCATTGGTCAAGTTTTGGACACACTTGTAGGAAAGCAATAATTTTCTTTTCTAGATGGATTCAACAGCTACAACTAGATCCAAATTGCACCAGAGGACCAAGAGAATACTACATTTACTTATCCATGGGGGACCTATTCCTATTTGGTGCCCCCATTTGGCTTATGCAACACACCTGCAACATTTCAGAGGGTAGTCATTAGAATCTTCTCAGACATTTCTCATGGTTGCATGGAAATTTATATGGATGACTTTACCACTTATGGTGTTGATTTTATTCAAGCATTGGAAAATCTCAGAAGGGTCCTACAGAGATGTGAAGACCAAAACTTGTCCTTAAACAATGAAAAGTGGTTCATGATGATGCAAGAAGGTGTAGTTATTGTCCACTACATCTCCCATAAGAGAATTCAAGTAGATCCTACAAAGATTGAGGTAATCACAAATCTACCCACACTTGCAAAACAAAAAGATGTTAGGAGTTTTTTGGGTCATGCTAGATATTATAGGCATTTCATCAAGGATTTCAGCAAGGTAGCAGCACCATTATACACTCTTCTCACTAAACATGTTGAATTTTAGTGGACTGAAGCTTGTGACAAGGCATTTTTTGAAGATTGACTTATGCTCCTATACTCACAGGGCCTAATTGTGAGGTTCCTTTCCACATCCATACTGATGCATTAGATTATGACTTAGGAGAAGTCTTAGGATAGAAAGGGGGAGCCGTTGAAATGCTATTTACTTTGTTAGCAAAAATTTACAAGGAGAAGAATTCAATTATACAATGACAAAAAAAGAAATGCTGGTAGTAATCTACGCACTGAAAAAATTAGGACATTACATAACAGGCTACCAAATATTTGTGCACACTGATCATGCAACCATTAGATATCTCATGAATAAACCTTTGATCACAAGTAGATTGGAAAGATGGTTATTGTTGACGCAAGAGTTTGATATAACCATTGTGGATAAGCCAGGGAAGACCAATGTTGTTGTAGATTTTCTTTCAAGGCTAACTACATCAGAAGATAATCAACCTATAGATGACTCTTTCCCTGATGAACATATATTATCCCTCAGTGTACAAACATCCTGGTATGCTAACATAGCTAATTACTTGGTCACAGGTAGAGTTCCTTCTCACTTCTCTCCAAAAGAGAAAAGGGAACTCATTGAAAAATATTTCCTTTCTCTTGGCTTGTTGGATGTTTGTTTTATACTGGACCTGACCATGTCATGAAGAGGTGTGTGAGAGAAGATGAGACATATGACATTTTGAATGCATCGCACAACAAACCATCTGGAGGAAACTTTGTAGCCAAGAGGACAACAATGAAGGTTTTGAACACAAGATATTACTGGCCAACACTCCACAAGGATGTAGGAATGTATACCAAAAAATGTGATAGATGTCAAAGAATGGGTAGACCAATCAAGTTTGATGAGATTCCACTGTGCCCTCAGGTAGTAATCAATCCTTTTGACAAGCGGGGATTGGATTTTGTGGGACCTATTGACCCTCCATAAAATGGTAAGTCTTGGATATTGGTATGCACTGATTATGTGACAAAGTGGGTAGAAGTTAAGACCATGAAGCATGCAAGGGATAACAAGGTCGCAAAATTTATTTATGAGGAAATTTTCACAAGATATGAAGTCCCAAGAGAAATAGTGAAAGATCAAGGGCCACAATTCACATCAACCCTTGTTGTAGCATTAGTTAATGAGTACAACATAAGGCACAAGAAGTCTACTCCTTATCACCCACAACCTAATGGCCAAGTTGAGGTGACCAATAGAGAGATTGAAGCCATTATGACTAAAACAATAGCTATTCATAGAAAGGATTGGGAAAATAGATTACCATAAGCTGTTTGGGCCTATAAGACAACCTGGAAAACAACTATAGGCTTCACCCCATTTGAGTTGCTGTATAGAAAGACAACTATGATGCTAGTTGAATTTGAATATAAGACTCTGTAGACTACAGTAGATTTGGGGATAGATATTTCTAAGGCAGAAAGAGAAAGAATCATGCAGGCAAGCACTTTGGATGAGATATAAAGAGCAGCCCTATAGCATACAAAAGTGGTGCAGAATCAGAGAATCAAGTGGCATGACAAATTCATCAAGGACAAGAAATTCCAACCAGGAGATTGGGCCCTGCTATATGACTCAAGATACTAGGAAAATTTAGAAAAATTGTAGAAAAGGTGGCTAGGACCATATGAAGTTGCTAAGGTCTTTCCTAATGGATTTGTTCAGCTTACTACCATTGAACCTATCAGGTTCAAACTACTTGTCAATGGTCATCGCCTCAAATTATATCACAAGCCAGTCTCCAAAGAAAAGTTTCTATAATAATTCACCCAACATTCAACACTCAAGCTTCCTACAACCAAAGGGAATGGACCTAGTGTCCCTCCTTCTAGCTAATTAAGGTACATACTCTCTCATAATAAAGAATTTCACTTACATAGAAGTCCATTTCTTCACCCATCCACCCATCCATCCATCCATCACCACCTTTCTCTTCCATCACTTCATTCCACCTCACCTCACTCCACTTCATTTTCATTAATTGCTCAATTTATTCCCACAAGGTGAGCAGTACTTTCTCCACGATCTTTACAGCAAATCCTCCACACATTCAGGTATGTGCACATTAATTGCTATCTTTAATCATCTTTTAAGTGCTTCATTTAATCACTGTATGTTAGTATACAAGTTTTTATAAAATGCCAGCATTCCCTGTCAAATCACCACTCCCATCTCGCATGTGTGAACGAATGTCCAAATTTAGGTTGGGGAGGGGAAAGAAAAAAATGTAAATATATTGCCCATGTGTTAATTTATGCTAGGATACGTTAGAAAACTTAAAATGAGCTGATTTGAAATCTGAGTGAGAGGACGACTTGCATGTGTGAAGTGACATTAGCTACAACAACCATCTCTTCCCATCATAATTTTACTTTATCACTCCTTTTCGTGCCATTATTTCCCTTGTCGTAATCTTGAGTTGCGAGCAAAAAGGTGAAACAAAGAAAAAAAAAATAGTTGATATTGGCATTGGAAATTTAGCGGGTACTACAGGAAAGTGAGCTTGATTTTCAGAGGAGAATTGCAGGAAAGAAGTTATAGAGCATTTGTTTGATTGTAGACAATGGGAGTTGGGTTAATTCGAAATGAACCCATAGTGCATGACATTTTATTACAAGATGCACAATGCCTGACTAAATTTAGAAACTGTAGAAGGTCAGATTACTTCTTGAAACTAGATGGCTTTGATGAAAATATTACCCTTGAATTCATCTAGACATTTTCTGAAGGGAAAGCCACAATAAAATGGTTGGAATTTGTGGCAACTGAGGAAAGAATTACAGAGCTCACAAGGTTACCAGCTGATGGAAAAAATTACCCTACCTCCAGAGATGCTAGATCATCCAGGGCCAAATTTACAGAGCTGAACGATCCCCCATTTAGCATTGATAAACAGGGTGCAAAGAGAATGTCTCTACCTAAACCATGGAAGTAGATAGCCGTTTATGTTATCAAATACATCACCTGTGAGGGTCACTAGTCAAATTTTCATTTCGTACAATTCAAGCTTTTGAATCACATGAGGCACAAAAGGAGGATGAATGTGCCTAACGTGCTATATAATCTTCTCTCAATCATGGCAGATGAGACCCAAAAAGGTAGGGATAATTCTATTTCCCACCATTTTATGATTAAATTGGTGATTAAAAATTCTCTACATGATGTATCTGCAATAACCTAGGAAGAATTTATAAATGTTGATCAAATTAGACTTGAGCACTTGCAACCTAGGGCTTTACCTCAACCTATAGGTTTAGCAGGAAATTGAGCATGGATGAAGCCCCTCTTGATGCTTCAACCTCTGGTACTGACTCTTGTGTGAATCCTCCTACAGTAGAAGAAACCATAGAAATTAGTTCTTCTAGAACAGAGCACTCAAAAAAAGAAAGTTCTTCCTTCGATTCTAATGATGACATTCCACTTGAAACCCTAATGAAAACTAGGGAATAAAAGAGAGAAGTAGAAAAGAGAAAAGGAAAGGCCAAAACACAACGTGCATAAAGAAAGGTGCTAAGTTCTAAAAAGAGGAAGGCTGACACTGTTCATCCTACAACCAAAGGAAAGCGTGAGAAACCTCCTACGAAATCAAGACTAACTAGGCCTATGATTGGTATGGCTCTGCAAGAAATCCCTAAGCTTGGTGAGACATCACACGAGGAACTTGATGCTCCAATGGGGCAGAAGAATGTTGAAGAAGATATATTTGGGAGAGTAGCAAATATAACATTGGTTGATCTTGCTAACATTGCAGAAGAGTTTGAGGAAAATCAAAATTTCCTACAACATGAACAAGAAGTCCTGCAATAGGATGTCTTGCAGCAACAACCAGAACTAGAGCAGGAGTCCCTGCAGCGACAACAAGAACAAGAACAAGAGTCCTTGTAGTAAGAGGCGAAAGAATAAATAGTAATCCTACAACCAGAGATAACTGGACAACCCGAGTCCATGTAGATAGTGCCATTTGAGGTGCCACCATTGAGAAAAAGACTGGTAGGCATTCATAATCCTCCTGGTTTTACAGTACATGCAACAATTTTGAATCTATGGAGAGAAATACAAAGAGGGGAGGAATAATGGAGAAAGGAAAAATAGAAATTGAAGGAGGAAATTCAAAAGAAGGTTGAGGAGATAGAAGGTAAAGATGCAGAAATTTCCACCCTAAAGCAGAGGGTGGATGATATTGCAGCTTTGGCACCATGGATTTTGGAATGTAGGACCCCTCCAAGGGTCTATGTTCTATTCTTGAAAGAGAAGTATATCTCTTTTATGCTGTCAAGGATTGCCTCAGGTTTGAATCCTTCTATTGACAACCCTATGGAAGTTTCAATGCTTATAGAATTGCCTCCCCTGAAATGAAGAATTTGTTGTGTGAGTTTCATTTGCATAATTTTGCTGTAACTCAAGACCATGATTGGCACCCACTATTATATGTTGGGGATGTCCAATTGAGGGCATGCACCATAACTTCCAATAAAGGAATCACTCCAAGTAAAAGGAGGTTGATGACAAAAGATTCTTCATGCAACTAAACGTAACCACCTTGTAGTGGAATTTAATGATCGAGCATGCATGGGAATTACTGTTGAGCTGAATTTGTGTTTGGACCTTCATGTCTGACTAGATTCCATACATGCATAACCGCCATCACTCCACTTTCTCTGTTTTCCCTAAATGGCATCCTCCTAGTCATGGAGATGACTGCCTTGTTTAGCTATTAGTATAAATAATGATATGATGCTCCTTCTTCAAGAGGTTGCACAATTTGATATTGTACTTGCACTCTCTAGTTTTTAGTAATAAATATACATTACTCTTTTGTACTCATGATTCAAAGTGAATAAAATAAAGTTCTGAGTTTTCATTAGTCTTAGAGGATACTTATCCAAGGGGGCCCACTTGGTGAGTAATCTGTCTTCTTATTTTAGCATTAGTTTAGTATTACTTGTTGTTTAGTACTTAGTTAGAAATTTTGCACTGACTATTCCTATAGCCACTAGAATTTCATTCTATGATTGTTCCTGCAGCCAAAGCAGACAGAGCAGTGTCTTGTTTGTTGCTCAGATTTTTATTCTTGTTATGTATTTCAACTTAGCATAGTCATTGATTGATGTTCAACATTTGTTTCATTCCTTTTCAAGTAATTTACTTTCAGTATTGTGTGTTCCTTCACTATAGAATGGAATGGCTACTTTGAGTTCCTAGTACACATACTGTGTTGACCCATTTCAAATTCACGTCCCTGGGTTGACAAGTTAAATGCATCTTCATGATGGTTTAAATGGCTATTCAGGTTAGATGTGAATCTCTGAGTCATGGTTGTAAAGGATTAGTTATTAAGATCATTGTAGGAGGACAACAAGCAACCACTATCAACTACCCAAAAATTCTTTTCTTGTTTAGCATGTAGGGAAAATATAACTGTACTTTCATTTTTCTCCTTGTCCTTGTCCATGTCCTTCTTTTTCTTCTTCTTTGGAGGACTTTTCTTTGATTGTTTTTCTGAATTAGTAGAAGTAGGTTCATCTTTAATCACCAAGAACAAGCATTCATTGTCATTTGGATCTTCATATTTTCATCTTCATCTAAAATACTAGCATTCTCATTAACAAAGTAAGCTCTATTAATCTTCTTTCCTTTCTTTTCTTTCTCATATCTTTGTTTATTCTTTTTAGCTCTTTCTGGAAACTTTGCAGCATAGTGACCAATTTCTCCACAACCAAAACACTTAAAGGGAAATTTACCTTCATACTTACTAGAGCCTTTTCTCATTCTTCTTACAAAGTTAGCCTTGATCTCATCAAAGTTCTCTTCATCCCGATCTTCAATTTTTGTAGCTTTAAAAGAAGTCTTTGTTTTTCCTCCAATTCTTAGATTTGGCTTCCTCATCTCATAAGATTTCAAAAATCCTAGCAACAAATTCTTAGTACAAGTCTTATAATCTATAGTCTTCTCAATATCACTCACCTTCTCACTATAAGCATCAGGAAGAGTTGTGAGAATCTTCTTTACAATTATGGTTTCATCTATAGTAGCACCAAGAGATCGCATTCCATTCATTACCTCATCCAATCTCTGTACATAGGATTTAACATTTGCATCTTTGGACATATGTATAAGATCAAACTGTGTTTCCAAATTCTATAATTTTGCCTCTTTTACCCTTTCATCACCATCATGCACTCTTTCTAAGGCATCCGAAACTTCCTTAGTTGTCTTCAAGTTCCGAACCTTAATCAACTCGGAATGTACCAAACTATTCTTCAAGATGAACTTTTCCTTCTTATTCGCTTCATGTGCTCTAATTTCTTTAGGTGTATTCAGACCATTAGCAGGAGGAGTGTAGGGATTCTTATAAGATTTCTCCACATTATATCCACAATACTCCAAATATTCTTCCATCAACACTTTCTAGATACCATAATTAGTTTCATCAAACCCTAGATTATCAAAGACCTGTTTGCTAGCCATCTCAGACCTTCCTCAAGCAGTTAAGCTCTTCACCAAGGAACTAGGCTTTGATACCAATTGTTGGATAGGACAACTAAGAGGGGGGTGAATTATTTGTCACATATTATAACCTTGAATTCAATTACTAGAACTAACACATAAACTGATTAAGTGATTAACCATCAAATACAAATGCACAAACACAATAACACCGGATATACGTGGAAAACCCAATGAGGGAAAAACCACGGTGAGGATTAACTCACACTATAGAGAATATCAAAACTGATTACAAAAAGGCCCACTTCTTGAGCTAAGGCTCACTGCCTAAAATAAGGACTCATTGTCCACAGGGCTACAACCCAGAGGGCTCACTATTATAGAGATACAAAGAAGACAAAGAAGACTTGTTACAGAGAGACAACAATCCCAATGCAATCACTAGTACAAAAAAAAAAAACTACTAAAAACTGATCATAAATGACTACAGTTAGTCACGTTACCACTAGTAGTTTATTGCCAGTCATATATAATGCAACCAGATTGATGACTAAACCATTTTTAGTCATTTATTGGTTGTTTTGATTGATTGATTGATTTGGTAGTATATTTAGTCATCAATTTAGTCATTCATTGTTGTGATCTAGTCACTTATTTAGTCACTTTTTTTCCACTGATATATTTAGTCGTTGATTTAGTCATTGATTGTTGTAATCTGGTAACTTATTTAGTCATTTTTTATTCATTGATATATTTAACTGGTCACTTATTTAGTTGTTGTTTTAGTCATTGATTGCTATAATGTGGTCACTTATTTAGTCATTTTTTTATTCATTGATTGTTGTTAACTGGTCACTTATTTAGTCATTTTTACTCATCGATTTCTATGCATTGGTAGTGTATTTAGTCACTAATTTTAATCATCATTTTGATCAATTTGGTAGTATATTTAGTCATTTTTATTCACTGATTTCAATAGTAATATATCTAGTAATATATATTCTTTGTTAACACTGATTTTTGTCAATTGTTAGTATGTTTAGTCAATTTAGTTATTAATTGTTGTCATTTAGTAGTATATTTAGTCATTTTAATTGACATATATTTAAGGATTTAATCATAAAACACAAAAATACATATCAATCATCAATTGCACACAAATATAAAACAACCATTGAGAAGGAAAAATTGGTGAAATTTATTAATAAAAGAAAGGTGTTCTAGTTATAGCTTAGAAATAGAGTATTACAATTGTTATTTTTAGTCACAAGACTAAAAAATCCAAGTGACAATATTGCAGAGAAATGACTGCAAGAAAGAAACTTCTCCAAAAGACTTCTGCAATGATGGAAACACATGCTTGAAGCCCTATTTTAATGTGAGCACATGCCCCTGATTTCATCTCTTAAAAATTCTACAATGTGGGCAAGCTTCTTGAAGCAAGCTGTAATGTGTAGAATCCAAGGAGAGTGTTGATCGTGTCCCATATATGGAGCTCTCCTTCAATGCAGTCAACAATAACCCAACTAAAATATTTCCTCCTTTTTATGCAACGTGCTATCTGATATGAGAAACACTAGGGTGTTGTCTTTTTTTACCATGAATGAAGTTGTGCCTCAATACAACCAAAAAAATTAATATTAGTCTCAATTCAAAAAGAATAAAAGTGCATTGTATATTGCAAGTTTACAAAAGAAATTCCAAACACAATAGAAAGATAAATCAATTAAAAAATTGTATCCTTGTCAACAAATGCCTTAAACAGAGTGTTCAACATAGGCTTGAAATATGCATATTGAACCCTTGATTTCAAAACCTTATTCAAAATTTAAGAAAGGTGATACGCTTAAATTATAGAATGAAGTTGACATATTATAGAATGAAGGCTATCAACACTAACCAGACTAGAACAACATTATCAACAAAAATTTCTTGGAAACTAATCCCAAGAATGCCATCAAACTTGGACAACAAAAATGTCAACCCTGGTTCATGTGTTGTTTCAGTAAAGACCTGCACCATTAAAGAATCCATTTATACATAAATTCCAAATTAAGTTGATGAGAAAAAATCTTTGATATCCAACTGGGAAGGCTTAACATCCAAAAATTACTAATCTGATGTTTCACAACAAGTTTCCCAACTGTGACATCATCTTCCCCATTCACTTTACAAGCACTGCCCAATTCAACTTTTGAAGGCTCAAAAATATAAGGTACTTTCTGCAACGGTAATTTTCAAACTAATGATTAATAACAAAACTTAAGGCATCCATTAAACTTGCAAGAAAACAACTACTTGAACAAATACACAGAAGTATCACCAAATGGTTCAAAACTCATTGTCAGTATAAGTCCAAAAATTTGATGTTCTTGTGCAAGTTATTTAGGTTTATTCTCTTACAATTCATCAACAATAGAAAAAGGGTAGCAAGTCAGGGGATTTGATTGTGGGAAAGATTTGTAGTTAAAAGGGTTTTGTACTATGTCAAACATCATTTCATTAGTTTCAATCCCACTATTTTACCCATGTGATTACTGCCCTATACATAAGAATCAAACTGTGTTCATTTTATTGGTTTCGATCCCTTCAATCCACCTTTGCAACATCTACATGATGTAAAGATTTTTAGTGAACGGTTGAAACATATTAGAGGTGATTGAAGGGAAGCCTCTCACAAATTAAGGAATGATTCAGGTATTGCATGGCACATGGAGTTAACCTAAAAATGTTGCAATGCCCATCTGAAATCTTAAAAGGTTGCAATAATGTTGAAATTTAAAATGGTACAAGGAGAGAGAAAAAATCAATACTTTATCTTTGGCCAATGAAATCTAAGGATCAAGAATGTCAGGAGGATCTGTATCAGCCACCATAACTATAAACTATGATGTTCTAAAGTATAACGTCTTGGTTGTTGCAACACCCTAAACTCGTTCAGTATTAGTAAAAAAGAAACCGGATATTGATCACTACCATATTGGATCTCATAGGATTCTCCTTCACAAACAACAAATGATATATGTTAATTTTTTAGCAACTTCCTTAATATCCCCATGTAAGTAGACTAAACTAAGTGAGGTTGAGGGTTTGAAGTAGAGTACCATCTTCTTGGTATTTGCTTGAATTTGATCATGACTTGTATCTTGAATGGAAATAGCAAACTAGTTGCACTATAAAATCATTGTTAGAAAAATAGCCATGAAATCCTCTTTAATTAAAATAATCCTTCTAGATATTTCAAGACAAGATATTTCAGTTAATTTCTAAGAGAGCTAATTTCACTATCCAAACAACCATCAATCTATTTACTGTATATAATTTCCCAGAATTTAGAATTTGAATGTAATGAAACTAACCATAATTACCAAAGATTTGACACAAAAATGTAGTACAAAATGAATTGTTTGACAACAAATGTGTTTTGATAAACTAGATATACCCTTGATATATTGATTTAAATAACAAGGAAAGATCAAACTGGAGACAACAAGATAACATTCATTAATTCACTTCAACAAACAATTGAAACTAGAATTCAACCACCAATTATTACTTCATTCTATTGATCTTCAAAAATATTTTACAATGCGTTTCAAAATTTTGTCCTGACTGACATGTCAAAAAGTGTCTTGTCAGTTACCCACTTTTAACATAAATCAAAAAGTCATAATTATCATTGTTTACATAAAAATTTAAAAGCAATGAAAGATGAGAAGTGAAGAAAATTTATTAGATGTTGAAGTCCACAACACTCGTAAGATACAAAAATCCGTTACTCATCATAAGGTACATGTGATCATTCGGATCTAGCAAGGTCCTCTCTCCATGATAGTATCTGCAAGGCTTGGTACTTCAATGGAAGGCCTATTCTTCTGGGGGAGCTAGATATGTCTACTCCATTGGTACACCATGTAATCATGAAGCCATTTGTACTCTTGGAATTTTTGTGTGTTGGCCAAGTGACTCTTCCATCTACTGTCCAATAACCCTTTGGTATCTGTGATGAATTTTGAGTACCCAACATCTAGTGCAATTATTCCATCCAAGGTTAAATTGAGGCGTTGAATATTTATGTCACCATCCTTCTGTATATTAGTGAGGCAGTTGGGAACAATTTTACTAAACTCATCTATCCAATTCGTGGAGCCTTTTAGTTGATCATCATCCCTTAGTATCTTATGCACGAACCACTACTTTAGCGTGTGAAATGAATCTATTCTTGCCTTGACCTTTAGGTCTTCTACAAAAATGTATTGAAATTCATTTGTGACCATTCAGACCATTTGTTCAGAGGCTTTAAAGCTGTGGGGGAATCAACACTCCTTTGTAAAATTCTACACAAATTTGTTAAGATGTGATGTACAGGTTTCCATTTCTTGACTAAGGGGTCCAATATAGGTACATGGGCCTTAATCTGATCAACTACTTGTGACAAGGAAACATTAAATTCATACACGTTTTCCAAATTTTCCATAATTATTTTAACTGTATGCTCCAAGATCCGTTCCAATACCCTGAGGGTTTCTCTCTTTGCTTCGTTCTTTGTTTCTTCATTACTCTTTTTCAACTTCTCAATTTCTTTTTTTAGCACATTAACTTGTTCAACAATGATTTCACCTGTATTAATCTGGATGATAGGGGGCTGGTATACTATTAATTTTGTGATTTGGGAAGGACCTACTTCCTTCAACTGTTGTTTCAATTTCACATTTTCTATGAATAACCTATTCACTTCATCATTTACATCAGTCAGTGCTTTCTCATATTTTGCCAATCTAAGCTCCATAGCTTTAACTGCATCCCTAGTAAACATTGTTGAGTGCATTGTCATAGTAACTACCTCCAATGTTGATGTGTCTTGAAGTGTCTTTACCATGGTGGTCCCTCTCATTTCTTTTACAACATCAAGCAATCTTGGTTTTTCTATTCTTTTTTGCTTTGTCTAAGAGGCTAGGGTTTCAAGTATTAGATTATAAGCTGTGCCACTCATTCCCTCATTTGAATTAAATTTTGAAACCAACATGGGATATTCTTTCCTTCTTACTTGATCCAGTAAGAATATATTTTTTAACTCCGTCCTAGGAATAATTAGTATATTGCTTTCTAAGACCAATTTTCTTTCTTCTTGGGGGCTAAAAGTAATTTCATTAATCTTGAGTTCTCCAAGAGTCTGGGAAACAATCTATTCATGTTGTGACTCCTCAGTTCCCATCTTATTAATTTGGAGTCTCTCCTCAAATTATTTCATTTTCATCTTAAACCAAAAATCCTTAAACTCAGAAGTTTGAATAAATTCATCATCTTCAATAAATCTAAGGGCGGCAACCACTCTTTCATCATCATGTACTTATTGATCAATATGCCCATGTACATCCACTCTTTCTTCTAGTTTGTGAGCATCAGTTGCAAGCTTAGGCGATGGTTGATCAACTTCATTATCTTTAAAATTCAAAAGTACATCAACTACCTCTTCAGTATTCCCTACTCCACTTATTTCATATGCCACTAAGGGGGCCACTCCATTTGTCTTCTACCTTTTAGGACTTGGTTGCTTAGGGGATGCTTTTGATTGTATTGTGGTAGTTTCTGGTAGGGGCTCTGTGATTACAATACCTCTTGGTTTGATTGGCATCTTGGAGGGTTTCAAAGACTCACCCTTAGGTTTCTTTTCTGGTTGTATATATAATCTTTCAAATTTGTCAATTATTACGTTCATCCTTTTGATAGGATCCTTTTCTTCAACATAGAATCCTTGGAATCCAATGTCCCTTTTCTTCTCCCCCTTAAGCCTCTTTATGATTTTCCACTTCCTCTTCCTCTGAAAAAATTCATCAGGTGTAAATTTTTTTTTGTTGCAAGTATGAGAAAGTTTGGTGGTGTTGTCATTATTGTTGTCATTGATGTCAACATAGTTCAATATGTTGCAGATTGTGTGTGTATAGATGAGATGCTGTTGAAATGTTGTAAGTACATGGAGCTAGCCTTATGATGTTGCAGATGTGCTAAAATGATGAGTTTCCAAGTACTTTTAAATTAATAAAGAGTGAAGTTAGAGTTATGTATGGGTTCAAAATGTGCTCTGGTATGTGCTCTACATTTATTTTGTGTCGATCCTAAGCTTGAGCGGTTTTGAAGGTTTTTTGTTGATGATCTGATGGTGATATCTCTTGATTTGTAGCTTCTATTTTGATGGTGTGTGAATTGTTCTAAAAGAGTTGGTTATCTATGGACTAGTAGAAATGTTTCTACTCCATAGTTCTCTTCTATTTTGTTTCAAATCTTACGGATTTGGAATATTCCTTGTAATGGTGTTCTCTAAGTTCTGGCAAAGATGTTTGTGGTTTGGTGATCCAGAAGTTGAGTTTCAGAGTTGTTGTATGTGTTTGCATAGTCCAAATGGATTGATGGAAGGAGTTTTGTGTTTGAAGGTTGTTACACTTGCTACGAATGTATCTAAAGAAACCTGAGAAGTGTTCTCGTGTATAATGAAGTGTCTTGCGTCGTCCATGTGTTATCTTCTTGTTGGGAAGTGTGTACTTCAATGTTCATTTATGTTTTCATTAGGTTGTGTTGACCTGGTGTTTACACTTCATATGAAGAATTAAAATTTAATCAAGGAAGTGTGTGGTTGATCTAAGACATTATTTTTGGTCTTGGTTAAGTGTTTAATTGGTCCACTCTCATTCCTTTCCACTGTGGGAATGTTGAGCTACCAACCTAATTTGAATTTATGAAATGAAGCGTATGTGACCGAACTTGGAGAATTTTTCTAAGGCTGAAGATGGTATACATGCAAGTTGAGATGTGAAGGATTAAGATATACACAAGTAATGAAGTAATCCACAAGTGAAGAGCATAAACATGCGAAAGTGAGTTGAGGTAGCAATACTTCATTGTGTTAGATTCTTGAAAGAAGTGAGCTGATGGTTTCTGCAATCTTCTATTCAAGGTTGCGGATGTGTGTAAATTGTTGTTGTGGATATTTCTGTTATCTTTTGTATTTGTAGGTAGTGAGCCTCCCTGTTGGATGGTGAGTCCTTTCTGTAGGCAGTGATCCTTTGTATCTAGAAAATGAGTCCTATTCTAGGCAGTGATCCCTTGGAAATGAGCCTCTTGTATTCAATTTTTCTATCACTTTATATTGTGAGTTAATCCTCACTGTGGTTTTTCCCTCATTCGGTTTTCCACATAAAATCTAGTGTTCTTTGTATTGATTTTTCTTTATGTTATCTGCATTTCATGTTCATACTTAATAACAGAATAGTGTGGTTGTGAAGTTAATAAGTGTTTGAATATTTTGGTGACAATTGATTCACCCCCACACTCTTAGTTGTTCTACGCCTTTTAACAATTTCTTATTACATCTTCTTCATAATCCATTACATGGGTAATCCCAACTTTAGTGAGAAGTGTCTGCTTTATAAAATTAATATGCCCTTTAGGATCAAAGACCCTTTCTCCTCGTGAATTCAATGAATACCTCATCTTCAAATAGTTCTACAGTTCTTCAAGAGTGTCAGACCCTATGAATAGCCCCTCACATTTAGTTAGGTCAGGGAGGAATGTCCCCTTTTTCTGTATTTTCATAACATCCCGCTCCAATCATAACATATGCCACATAAATTATAAAAATGCAATTCGAATAGAAATAAATCTAGGTAAAACATGTGGGCCTTGAGGACACCCATAGACCCTTATTACTGTTTGGTTTGCTAAGAAGAACCAATCACTGAAATTGTGAGTTTGTCCCTACTTTGGCTTCAATGCTAAAGGTCTTAATACTTGCATGATTTTATTAGGCAATCTTGGTGAAATATGACCAAGAGCGGCCATGACCTTTACTATGAAATTATCATGAAATATTACATAATCATTATTTTTACATCTACTATCCCAGATGTAACACCAATTTTGTACAGGAAACCTATTCCCTTCATCATTAGTCATTCCCAAATACATTCTTTTGGTTCATCTATTTTTATTCTGGTACACTATTAAATGACACAACAAAGAGTATTTCTTGAAAGTGATGGGAGCTAAGTTCTCTCTTGCAAAAATCCCTCATGTAGCCCTTTCTCAATTTTAGTAGTAAAGTCATACTCAATGTTGACTTCAGGATTTTGTATCCTCATTTCCATCATCATGAGATATGTTGGAATCCTCTCTTCAACACTATTCTAAGCACTTGGCATAGAGAAAAATAAGTTCTTTTGAAATATACTTGGAAGTATTTTCTGGCAAATGACTCATTTTGGGAGGGGGAGATAGGTATCCTCCTATTGTTTTTTACCTTTTTCATGTGTAAAGGAAGTTCATCACCCTTGTAGGTTTTTCTCAATCTCCTATAATCGTCCTCATTTCTGTCCAAGTTGATCTTCGTGATAGCTTGCTTGTTTAACACAAAATATTCTACAATTGCTTCTTTAGCCAACACCACTGATGAGCCTAGTTTTTGGTCCAATTTTGGGGAGAATTTATAGTTTATTTGATGGTAGATGTCATGGAATTTAATATTAAATGTTGGTATTTTCATAATGTTTCCCTCAAGCCATTGACATTGGACTTAATCCTATCTCTGTACGCTTTAATGACATTTGTAATATTATGTGGATTATCTATATTGATTTTGCATGTGGTTAATGAATATCCCTTAAGTTGGTTATAAATGTGCAGTTATTATGCGTACTAACTTTACCATGCAGATTTAATATGCTAAGTTAAGGAAGACACTACCAACTGCGCATGCACCATAATGTCCAACAAAGGAATCGCTCCAAGTCAAAGGAGGCCGAGGGAAAAAGATTCTTCATGCAACTAAACGTAGCTGCCTTGTACTAGAATTTAATGATCGAGCATGCATGGGCATTACTGTTGAGCTGAATCTGCATTTGGACTTGCATGTTTGACCAGATTCCATGCATGTGTAACTGCCATCGCTCCACTTTTTCTGTTTTCCCTAAATGGAATCCTCCTAGTCATGGAGATGACTGCCTTGTTTAGCTGTTAGTATAAATAATGATCGGATGCTCCTTCTTTAGGAGGTTGCACGATTTGATATTGTACTTGCACTCTCCAGTTTTCAGTAATACAAATACATTACTCTTTTGTACTCATAATTCAAAGTGAATAAAATAAAGTTCTGAGTTTGAGCATCTGAGTTTTCATTAGTCTTAGAGGATACTTATCCAAGGGGGCCCACTTGGTGAGTAATCTATCTTCTTAGTTTAGCATTAGTTTAGTATTACTTGTTGTTTAGTACTTAGTTAGAAATTTGGCATCAACTATTCCTGTAGCAACTAGAATTCTATTATGTAATTATTCCTGCAGCCAAAGCAGATAGAGTAGTGTCTTATTTGTTGCTTAGATTTTTATTCCTGTTATGAATTTCAACTTAGCATAGTCATTGATTAATGTTCAACATTCATTTGATTCCTTTTCAAGTAATTTAATTTTAGTATTGTGTTCCTTAGCTGTAGAATGAAATGGCTACTTTGAGTTCCTAGTGCACATACTCTACTGACCCATTTCAAGTTCACATCCTTGGGTTGACAAGGTAAATGCACCTTCATAATGATTGAAATGGCTATTTAGGTTAGATGTCCACTCTCAGAATCATGGTTGTAAAGGCTTAGTTATTAAGATCATTGTAGGAGGCCAAAATTTTTGACATTGTTTTCGGGGATGGTGTCAAACTAGGGAGTCTTTTGGAGTCATTGGTAGTTTCTCTTGCTGTAGTGTTTTTGGAAGTTGTTCTTAGCATATCCTCATTTAGGAAGTAATGAACTCCCCTTATTCCTTACCAATTATTTGTGTGAGTTTACTGATAGTGAGTGATAATACATGCATAGAGGAAGGAAAAGGGATGCTTATGGGAGATTCATTCCTAACAATCCTAATCCATTTCAGCTAGTTGACTATTAGAATCTTCCAGAAGAAGAAGAAGAAGATCCATACCCCTTTGCTGATGCATATCCCGATCTGACTAGGTTTGAAGTCTCCCCTGAAGATCAAAATCAGCTTGAGAACCCCTTTGCTTTGGAACAACATCAAGCGGGCATGGGTGATGCAAATATGAATAGACCTAACCAACTAGCTTTTCCTTTCCCCATTTCCCATCAGAATGAAGTTGACAACATCAAGAAAATTCCTACCTCAACACTCCCAAAGTTTTATAGACTTGTCATAGAAGATCTTGATACCTTTTTATTTGAGTTTGACATACTTTGTAGGAGTTATGATTATACTACTAATGCACATAGGCTTAAGCTATTTCCTACCACTTTGAAAGAGGTTGCATTAAGATGGTTCATGAGCCTAGGTAGAGATACTGCGGAAGCTTGGGAAGACATGAAGAAAAAATTTCTTGAAAAATACAAGGAATATTGCAGAGGTAGTGACATGAGAGGGGGTGACATTTTCATGATGCAACAAAAGGAAGATAAGAGCCTGGAAGATTACATTACAAGGTTTCTATTTTTCCTACAAAAATATCCACACCATACACTTAATGAAGACTCACAAAATTTTTTTTTCCTAAGAGGAATCAATGATAGCTACATTGATGCCTTAAACCTCATGGAAGGAGGAGATATCTCCCAAGTTCCTTGGGAAAATATCAAGAAAATATGTTAGAACTACTCTAGGGAAGCTTCAAAGAAAGGGAGAGCTTACCAATCTTCCATGGGTAAGTCAAATATCGATGGAGTCTCAAGAATGGAGATTACTCATTTGCTGGAAGAATTCAAGCAAGACATTATCAATAATCTAGCTACTTGACTAGATAGACTTTAGGCCAAGAAGAAGCAAGAGGAGCGAGAGGTGATGTTCACAGAGTATTGCGCCCACTACAGAAAAAAGAAGGACTGCAGATGTAATATAGTAGCTAATTTTGAAAGCAAGCAGGTTCCACCCAAGTTCAAGCCAATCCAGATTGAAGAAGACCAAGTTTACTATGTTGCACAAAGGAAGCCTTGGGATCCAAGACAAGGTATGTCACCAGATCCACTATCCTATGTTGGGCCATATTTCAATTCCTATTCCTCTAGTAACCAATGACAACCCCCATATCCATACAGTTATGGAGGATATCCACCGCAACCTTGGAGTAACCCTCCAAATGCTTGGTCCAGTCATTAGAGTTCTCCACCCCAGTGGCAACAACCTCAGGGGAATTGGTAGAAATTTCAAGGGCATTGGCTGCCACCTCCAAGAAATTGGCAGCAAACAAATCAATGGAGGGGAGGACAACAATGGCCTACTTAGACAACTAGTTATATGTAGCCACCTTATTAGCCTCAACATCCTGCTATAATGACTCCACCTGCTAATCCAATCTCAAATGCACCCAAATGTACTCAACTACCAGCTCAGCCCACACCCAATCCAAATAAAAAACCACAATAGTAGCCTGCATACTCTACTAATTCAAATCAATTCCCTACATCTACTATGAGTGTAAGTGATATCCACTTGCATTTAGGTACTACTCTTCCGACCCCTTCCAAGCTCATTATCACTGAGCTTCCTGTGGAAGAGGAAGAGGAGCCTCTAAATGATTCCATTCAACCTAGTGTATCTAAAAATCTTGAACTAGTCCAAGTCAAGCAAACTGAACAAGAGCCACCATTTCCTCAGATATTGGAAGTTTCCAAGAAGGAAGAAAAGGAGGAGACCACTTTTGATATCTTGGATCAGCTGAAGCACATATGTGTCTAGATACCTCTATTTCAGGCTATAAAGGATGTTCCAATCTGTGGCAAGGCAATCAAGGAGGGATGTCTTAAGAAGCCAGGTAGGAAAAATGACCCAACTATAGTTCATGTGGTGGGACAACTAGCTGACATCATGCTAGGAAAAGTGACTATTCCCAAATTTAATGACCCAAACAATCCTGTGGTAGCAGTTGTTATAAACAGGATCCAAGTAAAGAATGCTCTAATTGATTTATGGGCAACAATAAATGTAATGAGAAAAGACATCCTACAACAACTAAATATCTCAAGTATAAGATCTAATCCTACTATCCTTCAACTTGATGATAGCTCTACTATTAAGCCTAATGGTGTAGTGGAGGATTTTGTGGTAGTTCTAGACTCCTGGGAGTACCCAACAAACTTTATGATTTTTTCTCCTAAAGCTACACTAGGCGGGTATCCCTTTATTCTTGGAAGGCCATGGTTAGAAACTGCATATGCATACATTGGATGTTGGTCAGGTGACATGACCATTTCAGATGGGAGGAGCACTAAAATTTTTGTTCTTTATCTTCCTGCTCAACCATCTCACGATGAAGATATTCCTATATGGCCACATGTTGGTGAAGAGGCTGAGGAAGTTAACTCTGTGGCACAACTTATGATGCTAGGTAGATGCTCTTTCATGCAACTCCAGGATGAGGATGAAGTATTGTATAATATCATTTAGAACCATTGTGAAGTGGAGGAAGCATCATGTTCTCATTCTGCTACTCCAGTCAAGATACTTTTGCCTGCTCTTCCTGCAAATACTATACCTACATCCACTGTTCCTACAAATAGACTTCCTATAGCAACAAGTATGTCCCATACATTGTTTCCATATGAGCTAAAGGTACTATGTGTTAATAAAGCAGCCATGATAAAGTTAACTACACAAATATAGGTCTCAAAAGGAAAATATTTGAATGTTAATAGTAAATTGAATGAGGAACAACAATTGTTATTTGTGAACCTATTAAGGACCCATCAACATGCATTTGCATGGGATTATCATGATATGAAGGGATTGGATCCTAAACTTTGTAAACACAAAATTTACATCATAGATGATTGCACCCTAGTAAGAAACCACAAAGAAGAATTAACCTTGCACTAAGAGAGATTGTGAAAGGAGAACTACAAAAATTACTAGATGTAGAGTTTATCTACCCCATTTTAGATAGTTAGTGGGTGTCCCCATTAGTGATTGTGCCCAACAAAGGAGGGAAATGGAAAGTTGATTATAGGGAACTTAATGCTGCCACCAAGGACCATTTTCCTTTACCCTTCATTGATCAAGTTTTGGACACACTTGTAGGAAAGAAATACTTTTCTTTTCTAGATGGATTCAATGGCTACAACTAGATCCAAATTGTACCAAAGGACCAGGATAAGACTACATTTACCTATCCATGGGGGACCTATGCGTATTCAGTTCTCCCATTTGGCTTATGCAATGCACCTGCAACTTTTTAAAGTACAGTCATTAGCATATTCTCAAACATTTCTCATGATTGCATGGAAATTTATATAAATGAATTTACCACTTATGGTGTTGGTTTTAATCAAGCATTGAAAAATATCAGAAGGGTCTTGTAGAGATGTGAAGACCAAAATTTGTCCTTAAATAGTGAAAAGTGGTTCATGATGATGTAGGAAGGTGTAGTTCTTGGCCACTACATCTCCCATAAGGGAATTCAAGAAGATCCTACAAAGATTGAGGTAATCACAAATTTTCCCACACTTGCAAAATAGAAGGATGTTAAGAGTTTCTTGGGTCATGTAGGATATTATAATCATTTCATCAAGGATTTTAGCAAGGTATCAACACCATTGTACACTTTTCTCACTAAATATGCCGAATTTCAGTGGACTAAAGCCTATGATAAGGTATTTTTTTACTTGAAGGTAGCTTTGAATCATGCTCTTGTACTCAAAGGGCCTAATTGGGAGCTTCTTTTCCACATCCATACTGATGCATTAGATTATGCCATAGGAGTAGTCTTAGGACAAAAAGAGGGAGCCGTTGAAAATTCCATTTACTTTGTCAACAAAAATTTACAAGGAGCTGAATTCAATTATATAGTGACAGAAAAAGAAATGCTAGTAGTAATCTATGCACTAAACAAATTTAGACATTACATAATAGGCTACCAAATCTTTATGTACACTGATCATGCAACCATTAGATATCTCATGAATAAACCTTTGATCACAGGTAGATTAGAAAGATGGTTATTGTTGATGTAGGAGTTTGATATAACCATTGTGGATAAGTCAGGGAAGGCCGATGTTGTTTTAGATTTTATTTCAAGGCTAACTAAATCATAACACAATCAACCCATAGATGACTCTTTCCTTGATGAGCATCTATTCTCCCTCAGTGTACATATACCCTAGTATGCTAACATAGCCAATTAATTGGTCATAGGTAGATTCCCTTCTCACTTCTCTCCAAAAGAGAAAAGGGCACTCATTGAAAAATCTTTTCCTTTCTCTTGGATTGTTGGATGTTTGTTTTATATTATACCTGACCATGTCATGAGGAGATGTGTGAGAGAAGATGAGACATATGAAATTTTGCATACATGCCACTGTGTGATCAATTTTTGAGTGTGATAAATATGAATTAAAGGTAAATCAAACACACCAATGAAACTTTAAATTAAAACATAAAATAAAGAAATGAAAGTGCAAACTCCATTTATGCTTCAAAGATGTTTCATTGTCCTCTATCTCTAGTGTTTTCGTTGATTCTAGCTGGCTCTCAGATCTTGGGCAAGGCTCAACAAATGGTCTTCCTAGAGAACAAGATTAAAGATGAATGCATGCAATGCTATGCTAAGACATGATTATGCTTATGCTAAACATGATTGCTAAAATGAAAGATTACAAAATTGATAAAAGACTATGCTAGAATGCTAGAATACTAGAATGCTAGAATGTAATTGAATTCTAATGCATGAGCGTTGTGTGTTCTTCGTTGTGTGTTGTAACCAATGCTTAGATTTGTAGGGGTATTTATAGAGTTTTTGAAAGATTTTGATTGGCTGATGTGATCAACACCTATGAAAATTCCTGGCAGATCAAATGATCGAAGATGGATAAGACTGAAGAGAAAATAGAAGAAAACCAGAAAGCAAGATTTGTTTTCTTTTTTTCTTTGAAGAGATAAGATGATAAAGATGAATTGTAAAAATCATCTTTTGTGAGATTTGAGGAAAGATTTTGAAGATAAATAATGAATTATGAATTCAATTATTTATTTACGGGTGACATGGAAGATTTTCTTAATTAAATAAAATATTTAATTAAGATTTGAAAGATAATGGAAGATTTCATAATTAAATAAAATATTTAATTATGATTTGAAAAGATATGAAAGATATTTAATTAAACTTTTTAGGAAATGACATGTAGATGACATTAATTAAATAAAATATTTAATTAACTAGAAGAAAGATTTGAATAGGAGAAAAGAAATTAAATTCAATTAAATCAAAGATTTAATTAAACTTAGAGGTGATAATTAATTTAAATAAACAATGATATTTATTTAATTAATTAAGTGGACTTAAGAAAGTGGTAATTAAATAAAATGAATTTTATTTAATTAAAGTGGAAGAATAAAGTGGATGAACAATATAATTAAATTAATTAAATTTAATCATATGTAGAGGAATTAAGAAAAAATAATTAAATAATAAATATTTAATTAAATGCTAGGATTAATTAGACATGACCAATTTTATGCATATACATTTTTCCCCTCTTTGAAGTGATGTGTAAAACGCATTGCTTCAAAGAAAATATTCCTACTTTTGAAATTAAAGACGTGCTTGATTTTGCCCCTTGATCAAAAAATTTTAATTGATATGCCCCTGATCTGACTCTGATATGTTTCTGATTGAAAAATGTTGTCTATATTAATGATGCCCCCTTAGGAGATAAATCGGTGATGATGAGAGATTGTTGATTTGATGAGAGAATTCATATGATAAAAGGGACGCAGTGATTCAACTCCCGATAATGGATGAAAAAAAATGCCCCAATGGAAAAAAAATGCCACCAAAAACCCACTTTGTTTGACCCTTAAAAGGTAAAAGGGTAAAAAGGAAAAGTCATTTTCACTTGTTGACTTTTAGAAACCTTTTGCTCTAATGGTGACTTGGCACGATGGAGATCCCTTATCATTGACATAGATTCGAGCGGTCCCACCAATATCAACGACCAACCGCGTATGGACCACCGGTGAGTCAATTTGATCCTCTGTGCTTTGAAATTTTCCATTTTTGGTCAATTTTTGAATGATTTTAGTGCAGATTTAGGTTTCAACAAGCCATTTTCATGCTTTTAGGAAATAGGATAGCGCATTCAAAGATTTTTTTAACACATATAGGTTATAAAGAAGCGCTTTTAGGTTTTTGATAGAATAGTGCATTCGATAAAGGAAGTAGCACATATAGGCTTCCTGCAGGAAATTTGGTAGAGTAGCGCATATAGGAAGCAAAATAGCACTTTTAGGGTTGTGGCGCACAAAGTAGATAAAACAATGCATTTGGTTAGGATTGTAGCGCTTTTGGGGAAATAGTGCTTTTATGAAATGATTTAGCACTTACAAGGCACATAATGGCGCATCGGGAGTTTTAGCGTATCCAGAGGAAACTTTGGTGCATTTAGGATTTTAGCGCTTTTAGGAAAATTTAGATAGAATGTTGTTTTGATGGGAATG
Organism: Sequoia sempervirens; assembly: GCA_007258455.2. Taxonomy (NCBI): domain Eukaryota; kingdom Viridiplantae; phylum Streptophyta; class Pinopsida; order Cupressales; family Cupressaceae; genus Sequoia; species Sequoia sempervirens. Next base: position 24,702,339 of record VDFB02056351.1, read on the forward strand.
ATGATGAATTATTGCTTCGTTGGTCAATAGATAGGAAAATTGTCATGTCATCATGTTGATAAATTGATAACTTTGCTTCCTGAAATAGAAAATGAAGAGTAGATAGCCGATAACTTTGTTTCCAAAAGAATGAAAAACAAAGAGTAGATGATTAATATGAAGTCTGATAAATTTGCTTTCTGCGATAGAAAACAAATAGTAGATTGATTTGAGTGAAAACATATTTGCATTCATGATTGAAGTACAAATATGATGATGGTTGTGATTGCTGATAAATTTGCTTCTTGTAATAGAAAACAAATAGTAAATGATGATAGAGTAGATTGATTTGATGTGCAGATAGATAGATTTTGTATTGATGGTCTAATATGAATTCCTTAGATAGAATACCTGATATGATTCATGTGATATGATGTTTGATATGAGTCTGATATGTGTCTCTTGATTGATATGGGTCATTTGATATGAATCTGGTTTAGGTAGATAGATTTCTTTGATATGAGGCGATGATATGAGTTTGATTGATTGTCCTTGTGATGACCAAAAATAGGAGGTTTTCAAAAACCTCCAGATTAGAGAGCGCTTTCCTACGGGTTGGAATAGGATTCGAGATTTGACACCTATAGATGTGAAGTTGATAGTGAGTTGTGGGTTGGGATCTTTATTGTCGATGCCTCCTATTTGGGTCAACAGGGGACTGTTGACCGTGTTAGCAGAGAGATGGCATTCCAAGCATAACACTTTTCATTTGCTGACTGGTGAGGTGACGGTGACCCCAGAGGACGTATACAGGATTTTTGGGATCCCAGTGATAGGTTCCCTTGTGTTCTATGATCACAAGGAGTTGGGTGGGATAGATGCCCTCAGGAGAGTGTTCAAAGATGAATAGATAGCAGGATACTGGGTGCCATGGGCAGACTTTAGAGGATATCCGACCTTACCTGTAGTGCTGAGCACTTTTATTAGAGGCTTCCTTTGTCTGGATTGCCAGTCAAAGGGGCTATCAGTTGGATGGGGGAGGATCATCGAGCAGATGATGGGTCAGCCAAGGAGATATGCCTAGGGGAGCTGCATGTTAGCTCACTTATATCATGACCTACATTAGGTGGTATATAGAGGATCATCGATTTTGTCTTGCAGTGTTACTCTGCTCCAGATCTAGGCATGAGAGAATATTGTTGTGACTAGACTGCTATGTCCGAGAGCTAGGCCACCAGGTAGGCCATATGCATATGCCTATTCGTTTGCACTTTTCCAGCCCAAGCTGGGCAAGGTGGAGTATTGGAGACAAACCCCAAACAACATGGATACCATGATATGGAGGCCCTATACTGATTGTGATGTTTGGGACACAGATCCCTTGAAGATACCATTTGTAGGTATACCTTGATTTTTGATAGGCTGTACTCCATTTATTATAGAGAGGTTTTTGGCCTTGCAAGTACAAAGAAAGTTTGGTTTCACATAGGGGATGCCTTGGGGCATTGTGCACTACGGATGATGCAAGGATGAGCCTGGATGGGGTCTGTGCATTGCTTACTAGGTCGTGTATATTGAGTATATGGCATTACATCATGAGGTATGGGATCCCAGACCTGATATTGTTGATACCGACATGTCAGAGGAGTATTTAGTTTACTACCACACACACCCATTTCCGTGGTTTACATGTCCAGATTAGCTAACACCCATTTTGGTGGCACCACAGCCAGGAGTTGGGAGACATGAGGATGTGGCAGGTGGTGAGCAGGAAACTGTCAGAGGAGAGGAGGAAGATAGTGGAGATGGGGAGGAGAGTGGAGAGGAGGAGAGCTCAGATGATGGTGATGGTGGAGATGGTGGAGGGGAGGAGCAGAGAGTAGTGAGATAGAGGACTAATATTGTGAGCAATTCTCAAGGTATTCAGAGGCCGAGGAGTGATATTGGCCGACAGACAGTGACCAAGGTCACCTCTTTAGCGTAGTGGCACAGATAGATACACTACAGGCTCAGGTTCAGACACTGCAGGGACAACAGGTGCAGTTGCAGAACTAGTTGGCTCAGGCTCAAGGCTTGGTAGCACAACTACATACACAACTGGCATAGACACAGGCATAGGCACATGTGCAGGCACAGACACAAGCATCCCTTCCTGCCCTAGACCCATAGGTAGCTCAGTTGATGGCAGAGAGGGACTCTTTTCGATGGAGAGTAGTGGAGGTAGAGGGTGTAGCGCAGAAACTCATGAGCATTGTTGAGAGTGCATCTTTGTGAGAGGCTATTGCAAAGGGATTTGAGATGGCTATGGAGGCTGAGTATTATTGAGTTAGATATGAGGAGTTGTGTACGCCCGACCATAGAGAGCCTTACCCACGGTCCCACAATAGGACCAGGAGCAGATCACAGATGGTGACATAGAGCAAAGGGGTCACAAGGCCTTGACAGGATCTCGATGCAGGGACTAGTGGCAGGCCATCATCTGCGAGACCAACTCTGTTAGGGGGCTCCACCAGCCATCCTTGATTAATTGATGTAGGATTATTGATGTATATCATTATTTTGGAGCATGTATATTGATTTTGACCATATCTCATGTATCTTATTTAGACTTTTTAGTTTCATTTGACTTTGGACATTTGTATGTATTTTTGATGTGTGATGATATGCAGTGACAATGATTTTTGATGATGTGTAGCATTTGATATGATGATATGATATGGATATGCATTATATGTCATGAAATGGATTTTGATTTTTATGACTAACCATGTGACGCAGGATGATTTATGCAATGATGATGATTTATGATGTGTACTAATGATGTCATGCAGGTGAATGATTTGTTTATGAAAATGATGTGGAAATGTAATGTATACATGGAATATTTGTTTTTGGAATTTTTGAATGCAAGAAATAAATGACGTGATGAAAAATGAATGTTTATGATTTCGTAATATGTATGTGAAATGATGCAATGTTTATGGAAAATGATATGAGAATGATAATGATGAAATGTAATGATAAAATAAATATTATGTAAATGACGAAATGACAATTTGATGGAATGCAATGACAAGGAAAATGATATGATAAATGATAGATGATAAATGATAAATGATAATGATAATGATAAATGATAAGTGATAATGACAATGATATGATAAATGATAAATGATAATGATAAATGATATGATAAATGATAAATGATAATGATAATTGATAATGATAAATGATAGATAATAAGGATATGGAAATGATAAATGATAATGAATGATAAGGATAAATAATGTGATATGATAATGATAAAATGATATGATGAATGTTAAGAATATGAAAATGATATGAAATAGATTATGAAACAATGTATAAAATATGATAATGAAATTGTAATAAAGATGATAAAATGGTATGCAACTGTGTAAAATGAAAATGATAAGTAAGATGTTAATGATATGAAAACAATAGATAATATGAATATGAAAGAATATGAAAATGCCTAATGAATAACTGAATGATAGGAAATGATAAAGGATCAAAATGATATGAGAATGAATGATAAATGCTTAACTATATGATATGTATAAGACCTAAATGAAATGATAATGATTAATGAGGATGGAGAAAGATGATGATAAAACAATGTCCGAATGTCCTCCACAAATAGTCTAAAGAGACATGACAACCGTTGATGTTTTTGCTCAGCCTTTCAAAACTCTGATGCAAATCTCGTATGCAGATATGTGCATTGATCTAAATGAAACCAAACATTTGTTGAGCCTTTTGTTATCTCTCTTGAATCATCATAGAGCATTTTAAAATGTTGGAAGTATGTACAAGCATCAGAGGGGAAATTAGCACCAATGATGACCTGAGTACAACTTTCATGGTTTTTGATATAGCAAGTGAACACAAGCATCAAGGTATAATTGAACTGAGATGACCTAAGCATTTATTACATAAACAGAAAAAGACTAACCACCTTCTGATGCAAATGTGGAACTATCATCAATGATACGTTTTCGAAATCATGTCTTGCAACATATTTGCACCAAATCGATAGTTAACCTCCAGACAATAGACAAAGAAAAACCATCCTCTTTCCTCACCACTCTAGTTCAGTACATCATTGAGTGTGCTCCAGAGGGATGATATCAAAAAATCAAACAACCATTGTTCAAAATGTAAAATTGATATTCCAATCATCATTCAAATTTTAGATCATCCAAATATGTGTTATGATATGAATTTTGCTAAAAACTGTTGTGATATGGATCAATGATTGGATAGCGGTTCATAGGATTTGATTGTTTGTTTGCATAATTGGATTCTATGTCATTGTCTAGCTGTTTCGGTAGAACCTGGAAGTTGAGTGTCCCTAGTGTTTCAACGTTTTCCCCTAGTATTGACACAACTTGCTGAAATGGATATGTACAATGAGCAAGCCATGGTAAGACATTATCGCTCTAGGAAAATGATGGCAGTATGATGCTGATATGATGCTAGGATGATGGGGAAAGGATGCATGAAAATGAAGGCTGAGAAGCTAAGTGCAATACATGAACTAATAGATGCAGGGCTAAAAATAGCGTCTGTTTGCCAGATTTTCACTATTTGTTTTTATTGCAATTTTTCTAATTTCTTTTTTATTTTTTTATATTTTAATTTTTTAATTTTTTAGGAGATTTTTTGATTTTTATGATTTTTTAGGACTTTTCTGATTTTTATGATTTTTTTTAGGACTTTTTCTACTGTTTTTGTATTTTTTTTAGGACTTTTTTTGCTGTTTTTGTATTTTTTTAGGACCTTTTCTGCTATTTTAGTATTTTTTTTCAAGACCTTTTCTACTGTTTTTGTATTTTTTTAGGACTTTTTTCTGCTATTTTTGTGATTTTTTCAGGACCTTTATGGATGAGGATAACTGGTTCAGACATAATACCTTTTCAGGTGCATGTTGTTGATAGGTTTGTCAAAGAGGTCCCCTTCTGGTGTTGACAGCGTGTATGCTCCTGAACCATTTACTGCTATGACCATGTACGTACCCAGCTAATTTGGTTCAAACTTTCCTTTCTTCTCTCTATCTTGTTTATTCTGTGGGTTTTCCTTTAGAACAAGATCACCGACTTGAAAGGTACGTGGCTTGACTCTGTGATTGTAGCTGCTAGACATCATTTGTTGATATGCTTTCAAATGGTCAGCTGCTTGTTGTCTCTTCTCATCGAGGAGTTCCAATTCTTGCAGTCGGGAAACTTTGTAGTCCTCATCTGTAATGAGACCCTTCAAGGATACCCTTAGTGATGGGATCTCAACTTCTAGTGGCAATATGGCTTCTGCTCCATAGAGAAGAGCATACAGTGTTGCTCTTGTTGGCATTCAAATGCTTGTTCTATAGGCCCATAATGCAGGATTGAGTTCAACGCTCCAATATTTCCCTACATCATTCACAGTTTTCTTCAAGATTTTCAATATTGTTTTGTTTGAAGCCTTTGCTTGGCCATTCCCTTGTGGATAATAAGGTGTTGAATATCTGTGTTGGATATGGAATCTCTCACAAAGTTCATCAACATCCTAATTCTTGAATGGTTGTCCATTATCTATGATGATGGAGTTGGGAATGACATACCAATAAATGAGATAGTTGAGTATGAATGATGAGATTTGTTTGTCGGTAACCTTAGTGAGAGGTACTACCTCAATCCACTTGGTAAAGTACTTTGTCACTATGATGATAAACTTGTGTCCATTTGATGATGAGGGATGAATCTTGCCAACTAGATCTAACCCCCATTGAGAGAATGACCAAGTTGGTGTGAACGGTTGAACTTTTTGTGCAGGAGCATGAATGAGATTCCCATGAATCTAGAATTTTGAGCATTTCTTCACAAAAGTGAATGATTCCCTCTCCATAGTCGGCTAGTAGTAACCCATTCTAATCAATTTATGGGATAAGGTCAGTCCACTCAAATGAGTACCACAATTTCCACCATGAACTTCTTGTAAAGCCTTGTTACATTCATCATGTTCAAGACATCGAAGTAAAGTACCATCAAGACCGCGGCGATAGAGGATGTCGGCGATAAGAGTAGAGCGAGAGGATTGGCGAATAAAATTGCGCTTTTGGTTACGAGATAACTCAGGTGATAAGATGTCGTCTTTGAGGTAGGCATAAATCTTGCCATACCAAGGGGAATTAGATCCTACTAAGTGGAAAATGATTTGGCTTTCAGGTGTGTCATAGGAAGGTGCAAATGATTGTTCCACCAGAAATTCATAGCGAGCCTAATTTTCTGGGAGTTGTAGCAATGACGCGATCGTGGCCATAGCATCAGCTACTTTGTTATCAAGTCTTGGAATATGTATGAACTTGATATCTACGAAGTACTTCTTGAAATCATCAACCATTTTCTTATATGGAAACAATTTGTCATCTTTGGTCTGATAATCATCATTGATCTAATTAATGACTAACTGTGAGTCACCATAAACTCGTAGTTCTGTGATCCGCCATTCCAATGCTATCTTGAGTCTAGTGATTAAAGCTTCATATTCGACTATGTTATTACTGCATGGAAACATTAGCCGATATGACCGAGGAATGGTATTTCCTTGAGGGGTGACAAAGAGTATGCCTGCCCCCAATCTGTGTTGAGTGAAGGATCCATCAAAGTATAAAGACCAAGGTTGTTTTGATTCTATAGTGAAGACATCAACATTGGGAAATTTAATGTGCATGGGATGCTCTGCTTGTAGGGGTGCTTCAGCTAGTTGATCAGTGATAACTTGTCCTTTGATTTCTTTGTGATTAATGAATGTCAAACTCGCTTAGGATCATAACCCATTTCACTAGTCGTCTTGTCAATGTAGCTTTTCTTAGCAAATATTTAAGTGGATCAATCTTTGCAACAAGATGGATTGTATGAGTTAACATGTAGTGCCGAAACTTTTGTGAGGCAAAGACTACTGCTAGGCAAGCCTTTTCAATGAAAGTGTAGTTGAGTACATGACATGTTAGCATTCAACTAATGTAATAAATGGCATGTTTCTTTCCTGTAGAGTCCTCTTGTGCTAATAATTCCCCCAAAGATGTCTCTGTTGTGGCAATATATAAGATTAGAGGTTTGTCTGGATTTGGTGGTACTAGAACTAGTGGGTTCATTAGGTATTATTTGATCTGTTGAAAGGCCATTTCACACTTGTCATCCCATCTGAAAGGAACATTCTTATGTAGTAGATGTGTGAAAGGTAGACTCTTATTGGCTAGTTGTGCGATGAACCTTCGTATAGATTAAAGTCGTCCTTGTAATGACCTCAGCTGACTAATATTCCTTGGTGGAGTCATTTCCATGATTGCTTGCACCTTGGTAGGATCTACTTCAATTCCCTTTGCCAACACTATGTATCCTAAGAGCTTCCCAGATGTGACCCCAAAAACACATTTCTTGGGGTTAAGGCAAACTTTGAACTTTTCCAACCTTGCAAAGATTTTGGATAACACTTCAAGATGTCCTCCTCTTGTGTATGAATTTTCCAATATGTCATCTACATAATCTTCCATGAATGTGTGCATCATGTCATGAAAAATTGTAGTCATAGCTCTTTGGTAAGTAGCCCCAACATTCTTCAGACAGAAAGGCATGACATTCCAACAATAAGTTCCCCATGGACATGTGAAAGCTATTTTTTCCTGGTCTTCAGGTGTAATCTTGATTTGGTTATAACCAGAAAAACCATCCATTAGTGAATACATGGAATGGCCAACTGTTAGATCAACTATAGTATCAGTGCTTGGAAGTGGGAAATCATCTTTAGGAAATTGTTTTATTAATATCTTTGAAATCTGTGCACACTCTAACACTTTTGTCGGGCTTGGACATAGGGACAATGTTGGAGATCCATTCTGCATAGTCAATTGATCTTATAAATCCCACATCGAGGAATTTTCTAAGTTCTTCCTTAATTAGTAGTGCAACGTGAGGATGCATCTTTCTGAGTTTTGTTTCACAAGTTTAACTCCTGGTTTGATGGATAAGTGATGCATTATTAGATCAAGATCAAGACTTGGCATGTTTACATAAGACCAGGCAAAGATGACTTGATTTGATTTAAGAAATTCCATGAACTTTGGCACTTCTTTATTTGTCATTGATGCAACTAACTGTAGAATCTTTGGTTTTTCTGTAGTTTCAAGATTTACCTCTTTTGTAGGCTCAATCAGGATAGGCGATCAATACTCATGATTGTGCTCTGGGAGAGTGTCAAGTATCCCATCATCTGGTGCCTTAAAAAGGTTTTCACCATCTGATACGCTCTTTGTTTTATCTTTTGTTTGATCTAACACTACTAGATTCTGGTTTTTACCATTAGATCTTTCTTCTTGATTTTCATTTTTTGCAGCTAGGAGACTTGAAATTCTCTTGATTAAAGACTCTATGCCAAAAATCACAGGTGGAACAATCATTTGTGTCATTTGGTTAATTGTCTGATTTGTGTATCAACATTGGGAGAAGTATTAGTAGGAGCTTCTCGATTGTTAGGAACCAAAGTATCTTGACTAGCTTTGATGTTAGCACAAGTCTGACTATTAGAATTATCAGCTGGTATTGTGATCTCCTGTCTGTCATAAGGAAAATTAAGACATTGATGATATGTGGATGGGATAGCTTGCATTTCATGGATCCAACGACAACCCAACAAGATGTTGTATGCAAGATCACAATCTAATACTTGACAAAAAGTATTCTTGGTAATAGGTCCCACTCTGATCGGGAGCATGATTACACCCTTGGATGCTCTTTCCTCATCATCATAGGATTTAATAGTAATCTTCCTTCTGGGATCAATGGAGTCCTCAGAGTATCCTAAAGCCTGAACTAATTTCATGGTACATATGTTCAAACCAACACCTCCATCTATTAGTACACGTCTGACACATAATTTGTGAATCATGACTTCTAAATATAGTGATGAATTATGGGGATGAGTCATAGAAATGCCATATTTTTTGGAGAATGAGAGGCATGTGGGTGAGGATAAATGTCCCACCATGGCTTGAAATCAGTCCATATCCAAATTAGTGGATACAGTTGTTTCAACAAGGGCCTTTTCTAGAATTTCCTTATGTGCTGGGGAAATTTTCAGGAGTTCTAAGATAGAAATTTGAGTAGGAGTTTTTCCAAGTTGATTGACTAAGTCATATTGATGTTGAGGCAGAAGCACAGTGGATTTTGAAGAAGCCCCCTTTAAGACAACTTTAGCTTGTGCCCTTGTTGTTACATTAACTTCTCTATATTCCATCTTTTCCTTAACTTTTATAACATTGACCCGCTCATCGTCAGTGTAGATATGATTGATTATATGTTCATTGATATGATTCACACTTTTTCTAGAAAAATCACCCTTTTGATAGTTGGGAGAAGGGTTTCGAAATGCTTGATAGTCTTCGTTGGATTGTTGGTGTCCTTCTATTTTGATGGTGTCATTTTCGATTAAGTCTTGAATGGAATTCTTCAAGGCTTGACAATTATTCGTATGATGGCCCTTACACTGATGATATTCACAATAATATGCATCATTCCATGATGGTGGCTTCACACTAGGTTCAAAGTTACGTTGAGGCAGTAGGGTGATAACATTCTTTGCCATCAATTCTTTAAGAGCAGATTCTAGAGATTGACCCAGTGGAGTAAGAGTTCTTATGTTAGAGAAGAATGAAGATCATTGTGGATTTGTGTTTGATTTATTTCCTAAGGTATTGTTATTGTTTCCATGGTATCCTTGATTGTTAGAATTCCCTTGATTGGGAGGAAAAGTATGATTCATGTTATTCCTCGGAGAAGGAAGATTATTTCCTTGATTTGTGACTGAGTTGACATTATTGTTGTGAGGAGCACTAAGAACAACTGGCTTAGTTGAGACATGATTTGCATCTACAACACCATCATTCACCACATTTTTTTTGCGAGTCCAAAACTTAGATTTGTCAGTGTGGTGATTTGAAGAGCTGGGATTGTCTTTGTCAAGTTTTATTATCCCTCTTTGGACTAAGGCACTTTCAATTGTGATGGCATTTTAAATCAATTTTTGAAAAGAGGGAGGACAATGAAGATTAAGACGATAGCTCATCGCTTGTTCCAAGTTGTTTATGAAAGTGGTGATCTTTTCCTTTTCAGGAACATGACATGGATATCTAGCGAACAATCTTCTCCATCTCTAAAGAAAAGTAATGAATAGTTCACCAGGTTTCTGCTTAGCCTTGTAAAGATCAATCATGGTTATTTGATGTTGTATGTTGTAGGAATATTGTGATATGAACTCATTAATCAATTCCTCAAATGTCTTGACAGGCGGTGTGATTTTTGATAGCCATTCCATAGATTGGCCTCCAAGACTTCTAGGAAACAAATGCATTAACTATGTATCCTCATGGGAAAACTCTAAAGTCATGTTTCAGAAGTCTCTAATATGATCAATTGGATTCGATTTCCCATTGTAATGATCAAACATTGGGATTTCACAATGCTTAGGAAATGGGATCATGTTGAGACGTCTAGCAAAGGGATAAGGACAAATGTCATCAAGAGCATATGTCTTCATTGTGGTTCCCCCTTGTATGTCTTTAATTTTCTCTTGAAGTACCTTAACTTGTTGGGATAAAGTACTAACATTCGACAAGGGTGTCTCATCAAGACCTTTCTTTAAGTTTTCAATATTAAAATCATGAGGCAACTTAGCTCCTTTGTCAGCCAGACACAGGAAATATTTTTCTTTGTTGCGCTCTAAGATTTTTTCTAATGCTCTGTGAAATTTAGGATCTTGCTTAGCTTCTCTAAGGCGATGCTCTTCATCTTGTTCATCATGAATATCTATCGGAGTTCTACTCATGTTTTTTTTGAAGGGGAATGAATTTTCTTCTCTTTCACTCATGTTATCGTTAAAAAGAGGATTATGACTCACACTATAGAGGGGATTGCTACTCTCACCTTCTTCTTGAGTCCACCGAGTATGCTCTTCTTGTTGAATATGTTCTTTCAGCTTATTGTATTGAGATCTTGTAAAAATAGGCATATGATTTTGAAATGTTCTTCTAGACTTAGATCACAGTTTTGATAAGTGCACAAATAGCGATGTTTTGATTTGATAAGAGGAAAATTGTTATGATATGATCAAAAGATGTTCCTAATTCTTAATTGTGGCTTCCAATGATAAAGGATATCAGAATCCTGTTGGGGAAGTTGAACCAATAATTAGAAGTTTGTTTGAAAGGTGCACTTTTAATATTTCGATCCTTGTTCTTGAAGAATTATAAGTATATCAAATAGCCTATTTAAACTCATTGAAGGATTTGATTGCGATGTGTTGGATATTCGATAGAAGGTTGTGGTATATAATTGAACTCAAGAGGCTGATTATGATTGTGTCATTGTGATAGAGCTCTTCTCTGAAAATAGGCTCGTGAAGATAAAGGCTCTACAACGTATTCGTCGGTAAATCCTCTAGCAAAATCTTGGTAGCTATGGAAGAATTCATGGTAATGGAGCAAGACGTTTCAACTTTTGTACAAAAACTTCCTTCGTTGTAAGGTTTTCTTGTAACCTAGATGTTTCTTGGGTTTCTTGATCTTATTGTCAATCAAATTCTTGACAAATTTGGTTGATTTCCACTCTCTAAGCATGAGAGAAATGTCGATATACTATTGGACTTGGATGTTATAAACTTAGATATGTCTAAAACAACAATTCTGGAAAAATTGACAAATGCGCTACTTTGTACCCTATATGCATTACAAAAACAGGCATATGCGCAAGAAAAATAGTCAAATGCTCTACAATATGCCTCAGATGAGCTACTATGTGTCCTATATGCAGTACAAAAAATGTTTTTACAGTGACCGAAAACTATTTTCAGGATATCCAGCGTATGCATTAAAACTCTTGATGCACGAAAACAGACCCTAAAAGCACCTAACTATTCAGTGAATGCACTAGAATAGACCTTATATGTGCTAAAAGATACCCTAGATGTGCTAAAATAGTTCTTTCGAAGTAGTTTTCTAAACAGTTTGAGCAGTTTCAGTTGAAATTTTTTATGTTCATTTTGGATGATCTTTTATCTAAATTAGTGTGATTGAAAACACAAAAAACACTCTGAAAATAGTTTTTCTTAAGCCCTATACTAAACATCAAGTGTATGCTCATTTTTTTTTTTCAAAAAGTGTTTTCACAGGTTTTACACATAACAAACAATTCAGGTAGACTCACTCTTAGTACTCAAGTAGGTCATCATAATAACCACAACCCACATCTTAGAACTACGTCAACTCACACAACTGTGTCACCCCTAAAGGGGCACTCGTGTTTTTGTCTTTTCTAGGCGCGTACTCAGAGTGACAAAAGTGGATACCTGATCCCCTGAGCAAACGGTCCTTGGCAGTTATATGGTGAGTATCTTGGGGGTAGATTCTTCCCTCCCCTTGCACTGTGATTATCAGGATGTTCAAAAACTGACACGGTTGGCTACTACACTAGGTTCATAGTAAGGGTTTCCGTTCGGTGCGACAATAATAAACTCCCTCAGGAGATCTCCCAACCTTTAGAACAAAGGCTTTGGGGATGGTTATCTTGCACACTACCGAAAAAAGTGGGTTTCCCCATATTTGCTTTAAATTTTATAGTGGGGTGGAATAGCCTGGCTTTGGCTTGAACCCACTTGGGTCATTCCTCTTGGGTGAGTACTTTTTCCCACAAGAGCAGATCCTCTATAGGATGTAATAAAGCATTAAAATTGCATGAATTGAAAAGGAAAGTATGGTATTCTGGTCACCCAATTAAGGGGAGAGCATAGACCTATTGCCACAAACACAGTAGACAATGTTATTTTTAGAGCCCAAATCACAATGATCTAATCTATGTGAAGATGTTGCTTCATGAAAACAAGTTGTTCAATTTTAATCTCAAAAATCATTGTGTGGTGACTATCCTAGATTGGTTCTTTTTAATCCATGTCTACCCCAGGATTGCTTCTTTAAAAAAAAAAACCAAATGTGACTATCCTAGATCAGTTCTTTTTAATATAGAAAAGGTTCTGTTTGCGGAAGGCGTCAGACTTAGAAGCCTGTTTAGTTACAAATTGCATGCGCTAAAAGATCACCTATATGCGCTACAAAAACAAGTCAATGTGCTAAAACAGATCCTATAAGCATTGCAGAAAATCCTAAATGCGCTAAAATAACTCCTAAATGCACTAAAAGAAAAATGCAACAATTTTTATTTTATTTTACAAATTTTTTAATAAACTGAGTTGAGTATATGCACCATTCTGTTCCTTATAAGCGTTGTTTTGTTCCTTAAATGCACCGAAATATTTCTTGTATGCACTGAAATACCTACAAAAGTGCTGAAAGAAATCCTAGATGTGCTATAGAAAACCTCGGATGCGCTATAGAAATCCATGTATGCGCTAAAATGGAAATTTTTGCCAAAAATCCGAATTCTAGAACGTGAAATCCTGTCAGAAAACCTGCGAATAGATGTTAAAAATGGGGCAATTCCCCATGGTGGGCACCAGAAAATGTGTGATCAATTTTTGAGTGTTGTAAATATGAATTAAAAGTAAATCAAACACACCAATGAAACTTTAAATTAAAACATAAAATAAAGAAATGAAATTGCAAACTCTGTTTATGCTTCAAAGATGTTCCATTGTCCTCTATCTCCAGTGTTTTTGTTGATTCTAGCTGGCTCTTAGATCTTGGGCTAGGCTCAACAAACGGTCTTCCTAGAGAACGAGATTAAAGAGGAATGCACACAATGCTATGCTAAGACATGATTATGCTTATGCTAAACATGATTGCTAAAATGAAAGATTACAAAATTGATAAAAGACTATGCCAGAATGTAATTGAATTCTAATGCATGAGCATTGTGTGTTGTAACCAATGCTTGGATTTGCAAGGGTATTTATAGAGTTTTCGAAAGATTCTGATTGGCTGATGTGATCAACGGCTGTGAAAATTCCTGGCAGATCGAACAATCGAAGATGGATAAGACTAAAGAGAAAATAGAAGAAAACCAGAAAGCAAGATTTGTTTTCTTTTTTTCTTTGAAGAGATAAGATGATAAAGATGAATTGTAAAAATCATCTTTTGTGAGATTTGAGGAAAGATTTTGAAGATAAATAATGAATTATGAATTCAAGTATTTATTTACAAGTGACATGGAAGATTTTCTTAATAAAATTAAGATTTGAAAGATAATGGAATATTTCAGAATTAAATAAAATATTTAATTATGATTTGAAAAGATATGAAAGATATTTAATTAAATAAATATATTTAATTAAAATTTTTAGGAAATGACATGTAGATGACATTTATTAAATAAAATATTTAATTAACTAGAAGAAAGATTTAAATAGGAGAAAAGAAATTAAATTCAATTAAATCAAAGATTTAATTAAACTTAAAGGTGATAATTAATTTTTAAAATAAACAATGATATTTATTTAATTAATTAAGTGGACTTAAGAAAGTGGTAATTAAATAAAATGAATTTTATTTAATTAAAGTGGAAGAATAAAGTGGATGAACAATATAATTAAATTAATTAAATTTAATCATATGTAGAGGAATTAAGAAAAAATAATTAAATAATAAATATTTAATTAAATGCTAGGATTAATTAGACATGACCAATTTTATCACCCACAGGCTAATGGCCAAGTTGAGGTGACCAACAGAGAAATTGAAGCCATTCTGAATAAAACAGTAGCTGTTCATAGAAGGGATTGGGCAAACAGTTTACCAGAAGATTTTTGGGCCTATAGGACAACCCAGAAAAAAAATACAAGCTTCACCCCATTTGAGTTGCTGTGTGGAAAGACAACTATGATGCCAGTTGAATTTGAATATAAGACTTTGTGGATTGCAATATATTTGGGGATGGGTATTTCTGAGGCAGAAAGAGAAAGTATCATGCAGCTAAACGCTTTGGATGAGATAAGAAGAGCAGCCCTGCAACATATAGAAGTATTTCAAAATTAGAGAGTCAAGTGGCATGACAAATTTATCAAGGACAAGAAATTCCAACTATGAGATTGGGCCCTGCTCTATGACTGAAGATATCAAGACAAGGCAGGAAAATTATAGACAAGGTGGCTAGGACCATATGAAGTTGTTGAGGTCTTTCCTAATGGAGTTGTTTAGCTTACTATCATTGACCCTGTCAAGTTCAAATTACTTGTCAATGGTCATTGCCTCATATTATATCACAGGCCAGTTTCTAAAGAAGAGTTCCTTTAGCAATTCATCCAGCATTCAACACTTGAGCTTCTTGCAGCCGAAGGAAATGGACCTAGTGTCTCTCCTTCTAGCTAATTAAGGTACGTACTCTCTCATAATAAAGACTTTCACTTACGTGGAAGTCCATTTATTTCTCCTATCCTCCCATCCACTCATCCATCACCACTTTTTGCTCTCTTCCATCACTTCATTCCACATCACCTCACTCCACTTCATCTTCATTAATTGGTCCATTTATTCCCTAAAAGGTGAGTGGTACTTTCTTTGTGATATTTGCATCAAATCTTCCACACATTCAGGTATGTGCACATTAACTACTATCTTTAATCATCTTTTAAGTGTGTTCATTTAATCATTGTAGGTTAGTATAGAAGTTTTTATAAAATTCCATCATTCCCTGTCAAATCACCACTCCCATCTCGCATGTGTCGATACATGTCCAAATTTAGGTTGGGGGGAGGGGAAAGAAAATGATATAAATATATTTCCCATGTGTCAATTTATGCTAGGCTACATCAGAAAATTTAAATGGAGTTGTTTTGAAATCTGAGTGATAGGATGACTTGCATGTGTGAATTGACATTAATTGTAGTTGCCATTTCTTCCCATCATAATCCCCCTTTATCACTCCTTTTATTTCCATTATTGACCCTATCGTAATCTTGAGTTGCAAGCAAAAAGGTGAAACAAAGAAAAGAAAATTCAGTTGACATTGGCACTCGAAAATTAGTAGGTACTATAGGGAAGTGAGCTTGATTTTGTTAGTGTAATTAATTAATTATTACACTAGCATAAGTTAACTTAGGTCATATCTCATTTAGTCCTAGGTTTCATTTTAATAAATCATTTAATAATGGGGTAATGTCCCCTTCCTTTTTTGTAGGGATAAGATTCCTTCTAGAAGATGAGTTGTCCTTCTAGGACTTATCTCAACATTAAATAATTTCCTAGATAGGGTTCACATGCTGTCACATGTTGTTAGATCAAGAAACATGGAAATGTCTCATGCATCTTAGGTTTTCTCTTTTGCCTCTATAGTCTTGTACATTTGTAATCAATGCAATCTCATAATGTAGATCAATATAGAATCTCTATTATGCATGCCTAGTTGCAACACTTTCTGTGTGGTTGATTATCTTTCCTGGAAAAGTTCCTCCATTGAAGATTGCAGCTTCAAGGACCCTGTGCAACCATAATCTCAACAGATTTTCAAATGAGAATTGCAGGAAACAACTTGTAGAGCATTTGTTTGATTTTAGACAATGGGAGGTGGGTTAATTTGAAATGAACCCATAGTGCATGACTTTTTATTATAGGATTCACAATGCCTGGCCAAATTTAGAAACTGCGGATGGTCAGATTACTTCCTGAAGCTAGATGGCTTTGATGAAAGCATTTCCCTTGAATTCACCCAAAAATTTTTTGAAGGAAAAGCTATAGTAAAAGGGTTGGAAGTTGTGGCATCTAAGGAAAGAATTGTAGAGGTCATAGGTTTACTGGCTTAAAGAAAAAATTACCCTTCCTCTAGAGATGCCAGATCAGCCAGGGCCAAATTTACAGAGCCAAATGACCCCCCATTGAGCATTGATAAACAACGAGCAAATAGAATGTCTCTGCCTAAGCCACGGAAGTAGATAGTTGTTTATGTTATCAAATAGAAGGAGGATGAATGTGCCTAATGTGCTATACAATCTTCTCTCAATCATGGTGACTCAGACCCAAAAAGGTAGGGATAATTCTATTTCCCACCATTGTCTAATTAAATTGCTGGTTGAAAAGTCTTTGCATGATGTATCTGAAATAACCCGGGAAGAATTTACAAATGTTTATCAAATTAGACCTAAGCACTTGCAACCTAGGGCTCTACCTCAGCCTCGTAGGTCTAGCATGAGATTGAGCATGGTTGAATCCCCTCTTGGCACTTCAACCTTTGGTTTTGGCTCTTGTGTGAATCCTCTTGCAATAGAAGAAACCATAGAAATTAGTTCTTCTAGAATAGAGCACTCAAAAAAAGAAAGTTCTTCCTCTGATTCTGATGATGACATTCCACTTGAAACTTTGATGAAAACTAGGGAATAGAAGAGAGAAGTAGAAACAAGAAAAGGAAAGGCTAAAATATATCCTGTAGAAAGAAAGGTGCCAAGTTCTAAAAAGTGGAAGGCTGACATTGTTCATCCTATAGCCAAAGGAAAGCATGAGAAACTTCCCAAGAAATCAAGACCAACTGGGCCTGTGATTGGTACGCCTCCACAGGAAAACCCTAAGCTTGGTGAGACATCACACGAGGACCCTAAATCTCCAATGGGGTAGGAGAATGTTGAAGAAGAGGATATATTTGGGAGAGAAACAAATATAACATTGGTTGATCTTGCTAACATTGCAGAAGAGTTTGAGGAAAATTAGAATTTTTTGCAACATGAGCAAGAAGTCTTGTAGTAGAATGTCCTACAACAACAACTTGAATTAGGGCAGGAGTTCCTGTAGCCACAACAAGAACAAGAATGAGAGTCCCTTCAGCAAGAAGTGAAAGAAGAAATAGTGCCCCTGCAGCTAGAGATAACTAGACAACCTGAGTCCATGCAGATAGTGCCATATGAGGAGCCACTATCGACAAAAATATTGGTAGGAATTCATAATCCTCCTAATTTTATAGTACATGCAACAATTTTGAATTTATGGAAATAATTACAAAGAAGGGATGAAGAATGGAAAAAAGAAAAACATAAATTGAAGAAGAAAATTTAACAGAAGGATGAGGAGATTGAAGATAAAGATGCAAAAATTGCCACTCTGAAGCAGAGGGTGGATGATATGGCAGATTTGGCACCACATATTTTGGAATGTAGGACCCCTCCAAGGGTCTATGCTCTTCTCCTGAAAGAGAAATATCTCTCTTTTAAGCTGTCAAGGATTTCCTTAGGTTTGAATCCTTCTATTGACACCCCCATTGAATTTTTCAATGCTTATAAGATTGCCTCCCTTGAAATGAAGAATTTGATGTGTGAGTTTTATTTGCATAATTTTGTTTCAACTCAAGATCATGATTGGAATCCAATGCTATATGTTGGGGATGTCCAATTGAGGGCATTTATGTCTTGGGTACAAAATGAGATTAGTTGGGGACAACAACATGGAGCTTATAAGCAATTGGAGTCTGATATCCCTTTGCCTGTTAGAGCTGAATCAAGCAACCCGAGGGATATTTACAGAGAATGGCACAAAATGCTTCTCAGACCTAGTTATGGCAATAGGATTATGCCTTGGATTGAGGCAGTTTACAATGAGTATGAGGTAATGACAACAACAAAGGAGGAAACTATGAGAAGATGTCTATCACAAAGATAGAATAATCTAATTCATGAGCTAAAACTGGTTGAGCCTCATTCCATCCACAATTATGCTACAAAACTAAAAAGGATTGATAGGTATATTCAGATTGGGAGAACATAGGGGTGATATTTGCTTCCCTAAATTTCTAGCCACCCATGCTCATGTGGCCCATGCCAAACTTCAGATTCTACTAGTTTGACATTGATGTAGAAAAGTAGAGATGGGACTGATTTGACAGATTGGGAGGATTCTATTGGGATCCTAATTCACGCACTGTAGCCACTGATGTTGGAAAACTATCAGTTGCAAATTTCAGAGCTTTGACCAAGCAGAAGAACAACCCTTCCCCTGCTAGAGGACCAACAAAACATTAGGTTGGGGGGAGTGATGAGCCTAGTTTTTGGTCCAATTTTGGGTAGAATCTATAGTTTATTTGCTAGTAGATGTCATGGAATTTAATATTAAATGTTGGTATTTTCATAATGTTTCCCTCAAAACCATTGACATTGGACTTAATCCTATCTCTGCAAGCTTTAATTTCATTTGGCATATTATGTGGATTATCTATATTGATTTTGCATGTGGTTAATGAATGTCCCTTAAGTTGGTTATAGATGTGTAGTTATTATGTGTACTGACTTTACCATGTAGATTTAATATGCTAAGTTAAGGAAGACACCGCCAGCTGGGCATGCACCATAACGTCTAGCAAAGGAATCACTCCAAGTCAAAGGAGGTTGACAACAGAAGATTCTTGATGCAACTAAATGTAACTGCCTTGTAGTGGACTTTAATGATCGAGTATGCATAGGCGTTACTACTAAGTTGAATCTACATTTGGACCTACATGTCTAACTAGATTCCATGCACGCTTAATCGCCATTGCTCCACTTTCTCTATTTTCCCTAAATGGTGTCCTCCAGTCATGGAGTTAACTGCCTTGTTTAGCTTTTAGTATAATTAATGATATGATGCTCCTTCTTCAAGAGGTTGCACGATTTGATATTGTACTTGCACTCTCTGATTTTTAGTAATACAAATACATTACTCTTTTGTACTCATGATTCACAGTGAATAAAATAAAGTTCTGAGTTCAAGCATCTGAGTTATCATTAGTCTTAGGGGATACTTATCCAAGGGGCCCCACTTGGTGAGTAATTTATCTTCTTAGTTTAGCATTAGTTTAGTATTACTTGATGTTTAATACTTAGTTAGAAATCTGGCATCGATTGTTCTTGTAGCCACTAGAATTCCATTATGTGACTGTTCCTGCAGCCAAAGCAGATAAGTAGTGTTCTGTTTGTTGCTCATATTTTTATTCCTGTTATGCATTTCAGCTTAGCGTAGTCGTTGATTGATGTTCAACATTCGTTTCATTCCTTTTCAAGCAATTTACTTTCAGTATTGTGTGTTCCTTAGCTATAGAATGAAATTGCTACTTTGAGTTCCTAATGCACATACTGTGCTCACCTATTTCAATTTCATGTCCCTAGGTTGACAAGTTAAATTCACCTTCATGATGATTGAAATGACTATTGAGGTTAGATGTCCAATATTTGAATCATGGTTGTAAAGGCTTAGTTATTAAGACCATTGTAGGAGGCCAACAACCACTAATGGTGAACCATCTGGTATTCTTATAGTCATGGTAGCTGGGTGATAATATTGTGCCAATACTTTCATAAACTCAACATGTACGAAGAATTTGGGACTATCAATTTGGCCAAATCTAAGGTCCAAGGATTCGAACTTGGTATCTTCTCAACACTTTTTTCATAGAAGTACCAAAATAGATCCCACCTTGAGATAGGGATAATTAGGTCTCTGCATCCTTGGGTTGTATCTTTAAACACCTTTTTGGATCCTTTGTCTATAGAATTAGGTAACACATCTAAAATGGATTGTTGTAGGGACCTCTTCTTTGATTTAGAAACTGCAGACTCTTCCTTTTTACTCACAAGTTGACTTATTTTGGGTGGCATGATGAAGAATTTATTCCTACTTTATTTTTTAAGTGTCTACTTGTAGAAGAAAATTCAATTCTTATACACTTGCTACAGAGGGTTTCTATGAACTTACTCAGTGAAATGATAGTTGTAGAGTTTTCCTACTTGAACTCCCTTGCCTCTGGTATGCTGAGATTTGTGAATGATTGCCAAAATTTCATTGATTCCCAAGTAATATTTGCTACTGAGTTTAGTCACCTCATATTAATGTCAATTCGTGCAAAATATTTTAGAATCTGTGCATATTTTGAGTTTGAATACATGGTGTTGATCTTGGGAAATTGAACGGTGTAATCATTTAATGCTTTGAAAACTTGTACCACACTACCGCTAGGTCATTTAAAGACCACTGCATGGTAGCGTTAATAGTACCGCCATTCTGTATACACCCCTTTGGACTCCCACAGGATGACAGGTTAATTATAGTGGTTGAGTGATTGTTCACTGCCATACCGCTCTGTCATATCAAGACTATTGTGGGGTAGAGGTAGAAGTACCGCCACCCCGCACACACACC
Organism: Sequoia sempervirens; assembly: GCA_007258455.2. Classification (NCBI taxonomy): domain Eukaryota; kingdom Viridiplantae; phylum Streptophyta; class Pinopsida; order Cupressales; family Cupressaceae; genus Sequoia; species Sequoia sempervirens. The sequence continues at coordinate 24,723,463 of VDFB02056351.1, forward strand.
TTTGGATTCCCGTGGGACAACAGGTTAATTCTAACAGTTGTGTGATTGTTCACTGCCATACCGCCGTGTCACTATTTACTCCTTGCAGGGCTCCAGTTTACTTTAGTTGTTAACATGTTATCACCACCACCCCGCGGTATTCATATTTGGTTGCCATGGTATTACGGTAAGCATTTATAAATTGACCTATATGTTCCACAATCCCATGCATAAATCTATTGACTGTTGCGGTAGTGTAGTATTAGATTTTATTATGAATGTAACATTTTAGATATCATTTTATTCAAAAGATTGAACAATTTTCTAATTTTGCAGTCTCTCAATTTTAGTTTCAGTATTATTCAAAACTAAGAGATCATTTCTTTTTTTTATAATGGGGAGGCTTAGTTCACCTAATGTTAAGATATCTATATGTATTATTAAATCATAGATGTTCATTATATGTTTGCATCTAGAAAACATATAGGACATAGAAGAAATTATATTCTAACTAAACAAAATTAATTTTAAATTTTCAACCAAAGTAAGAAAACTAAGAACAATGATTTAACCTAACTTTAAATGCACTTCAAATGAGTAGTAAACATATCAAATTTTATATACAATGTACTAGCAAAATAATGATGATTACATTCAGTAATGTATCAGTAAAACAACAGTGAATAAGCATACCTATACTCATATCTCTATTACATTCAATAATAAATTACACCATACATATAACCAAAGTTTAGGTGACAAGATAACCTCTTAAGGTGACAAAACATCATCATAATCATCTGCATTGCTAGCAAGATCAGAATCCTAATCATTCACATATGCATTTGCTTGATTTTCTTCCTCATCCTCATCTATGACATGCAATGCATTCTCTCTTCCAATCTCTTAATTGTTAATCAAAATGTCTTCTTCAAACACTCATCATCATCTTCATCCACTTCTTTGAATGTTTCTTGTGAATTAACATATTTCCCATTAGACATTATATCAACAACTTCCATGAATTTTTGTTTTGAACAAGACTTTGTTTGAATGACATATGACCATCTTGGGCTTCTTACATCCATAAATTAGAAATGATTGGTTAATTTGAAGAGGGGAACATATGGCTCATATGTCTCTGATAAAAAATTTCTTCTATATGTGAGTACAAATCCATACTCATCATATTGTACTGCAGATGTTTAGATCCACTTACATTTTAATAATATAGGACTATTTTCACCATAGTCCACTAGAATAATTTTTTGGATGAATCCAACGTAAAATTTCTTCTCAATTTCATGAAGAAATTTAGCACTAACAACACAATCACAATTTATCTTTCCTTTGTCTTTTTCTTCCACTCTTAAATGACTACCATAGGCCCACATTCCACTAAAACGTGTAGCCCATAAATGTGGAGATTGTGAAAGCTCACTTTCATTCATTGTTATAACTTGACCTTCTTTTGCATCACTGACTGCATTAGCAATCCATTCTTCAAATTTTGGAAAAGACTTACCTCAAATCAAATCAGCATGACGTCTGCACCTTTGAAGTCGATGCTGCATCCAAGCTTGATTATATTCTTCACATTTTATACATAGAATATTAACATACAAATAGTAAGATTGATAATATAAATGTGTAAATACAATTGAGTAAATAAATTATTGTGTAAAATATTTTTTACCTGCACCACTTATCGAATGAAGATGTGTTTTGTAGAATATAGGAATGCATCACACTTCTTTCTTGATGTGATAGCTTGAAGCGACATCCATTTCCTTCTAATACTTCACCTGCAACTATGTCTTCTTCGTCATCATCCCATACACGCCAATTCACATTTTTAAAATATTTCATATATTTTGTGCAAAATCCTATGGCATCTTGCATTGAATATCCCTTAGACATGTTGCCTTCCGATTTATATGAGGATACATCTATCTTGTTCTTCTCGGGCCACAATGCTTTAGTTCATATTGTAGATGTATCAAAAGATGCATATAAATGTTAAAGATTGTTGGTGGAAATTACCATTCCAATAGAAAAAGGACTTCAACAACCTCGTCCCTCAAACTATCAAAGTTCAAAGGATCTAATACATGTAAACTCATTCTCTTTAATATTAGGCCCATTCTTATAACTGACAATCTTGGCCCCTTCGGAAAACTTAATATATTTACCACAATAGGTAAAATATTCTCCACTATGACATGATAGTCATGGGTCTTGAGGCCTCTTAAGCCATTAATACAACAGTTTGGATTCTAATACTACTACTTACATATCCAGTGGGAAAGCGAGTCTAAGACATCAACTATAAGAATTGTGCACGTTGTTCCTTTGTCCAAACATAAGGAGCACTAGGTTTTCTATATTTTTCATCATCATATTTTTCAACCCAAAATTTTTGATGAATCTTCAGTTGTTGAAAGTCTTCACATGATGAAATAGTATCAAAAGCACCAAAAAGAGTTTCTATAATAGCATAGGCTATATTTTTCTCAGTATGCATATAGTCAACAGTATACCTAATGGCTATATACTTAAAGTATGGAAACTTATAGAATATGCACAACCTTTTTAAACCACTTTCATTACATGGATCATATCTATTACCAACAATCCCATCATTTTCAATAAATGACATTCTTTTTTGTCCATTCTCAACAATGTAATCATCTATTATTAGAAATGGTGCTTCAAAATTCTCTTCTTGACCATTGCACTGTGTTTTTTGTTGATGATATGGATGATCCATTTTAAGGTAAGAATGATGTACACAATAAATACACTTACACAAAATTCTTGAGTGTCTCACTAAATCCTTAAAGTTGCAAGCAAGAATTCCATGGTATCCATGAACATTGAGACCAGACAATGTGTCATATGCAGGAAGATCATGAATTGTAAACAATAAGGAAGCTCTTAAAGTGAATTTGATTGAATGACCATCCCTTAAAGATTGAATTGCTTCAATTCCTTTCCACAATTTCATTAGCTCATCTTATAATGGCTCCAGATAAGCATTAATTGTATCTGAAGTCACACTTTTTTTTCCTGGTATAATCAATGATAGCATTAAGAAAAATGTTTTATTTGCTAACCATTGAGGAAAGTTATAATTTATTGAAAACACTGGCCAAGTTGACCATTTAGTACTTTTATATGAGAATGGGTTCACCCCATCTCGAGCCAAATCCAACCTTATATTATGAGGATCTTGAGAAAAATTAGGCCATCTGTTATCAAATTCCATCCACGTCTTACAATCAGGCACATGTCATTATTTTCCACCAGTGCTCTTATTTTGGGCATGCCATTACATAAGTTCAACAATCTCTCTCCACCTATACATTCAGAGTAATTGTGGGATTACCAAAAAGTGGTGAATAACCTTTCTAGGAACCATAGTTGATTTCAACCCTTCTATATACCTTGCTTCATGACATTTTGGACATTCACTCTCACTTGCAAGATTCTTGTGAAATAATACACAACCATTCACATATGTGTGGATGTTTTCATACCCTAAGCCTAGCTTAGTGATTTCCTTTTTACATTGACTTAATTTTTTTGGAAATGTGGAGTCAAATGGTAACAACAAACTTAATAATGCTAGTAACTAATCTACACTCTCATTTGTCCAACCAAACACCACTTGCAAGTTAAGAATTTGAAGAATTGTTGTCAAACAACTTAACTTGCAATTAGCATACAAAGGCTTTGAAGTATCCTCCATCAACTTGGCCCAATCATCATTTATAACCTCATTCAACATTCTATCAACTTCAAAACATTCATCTAACATTGCTACCTCTTCATCTCTCACACTCTGCCATTCTATCATATATATAATAATTGATATTCCAAGGCCTTATACTATTATGCCCGCATCTTATCATATGTCGATAAATGTCACTTCTTTTTTTCACCTTTTCATGAAGACAATAATTACATGGACATGGATATTTTTCCATGTCCCTCTCATCAACTATTCTCTCATCAAATGTATGATATTGATCCCTAGTCAACCTTCAACGTTGATCCATCTATAATTTTCTACAAATAGCAACAAAAAATTGTAGACTAAGAGACAAAAACTTTTTTTTTAATTGAAAGGAATATATTTTTGTATTTTATATTCATATTGTTGATTACATTGCACTGCACATCTTTCAAACTCAAAGCATTACTTCACATTGCATAACTAATAACCAAATGCTAATAGATGACAAAATCTCAATTACAATATAGTTTTTACAAATTCAACTTAAGCATTTAATCTCATTTGCTTGTCATGGCATTCCATGAGACCACATTTCTTTGAGGCATTTTTAAAAAAAGTTCACTGCCTTGTCTATGCTACCACATTTTTCATACATGTCTACCAAAGCATTTTATCAAATAGTTCACTGCCTTGTTGCTAAGGCTAAAATCCTAAAAAAAGTGCTTTTGAACAAGCTAAGGATGCTTGGAAAAAATCTATCAAAGCATAATAGTAAGCAATAGCATAGACAAGGCAGTGAACTTGTTGAAAAAAATCCTCAAAGAAATGTGGTCTCATGGTGATGGAATGCCATGCAAATCCATAATAATTTTCTTGTCATGGAATTTAGCATGGCATTCCATCACCATGATACCACATTTCTTTGAGGCATTTTTTCCAAATTTCATTGCCTTTTGTATGCTACCACATTTTTCATACATGTCTACTAAAGCATTTTATCAAATAGTTCACTGCATTTCTGCTATGGCTAAAAGCCTAAAATAGGTGATTTCTAAAAAGTTATGGATGCTTGGAAAAAATCTATCAAAGCATAATAGTAAGCAACAAGCTATGGTCTCATTGTTTTTTTTTGGCAAGAAAATCAACATGATTTTATTTGTATTTTTTTGCAGGTTTTAAGCACATTTTTTTGGCAATTTTGTTGTTTGAAATGGGGAAAAATCTTTGTGGTAAGTTTTGTGCACTTTTTAATTGTAGGATTCTCACAGTTAGTAAAAAAGGTAGTTTTCATGAAGGAATGGAAAAGATGCATAGAGCCTTTGAATTATACCCATACTTTGCAACGGCATTGAATCATTTAGCTAACCATTTTTTCTTCATAGGGCAGCATTTTCTTGTGGAATAGTTGACTGAGATAGCTCTTGTTTCAACTGACCACCCTCTCATGAAATATCATTCATATTATAATCTTGCACGATCTTATCATAGTAAAGGTGATTATGACACCACTGGCCATTACTACATAACATCAGTCAAGGAAAGCGAGAGACCATAGGATTTTGTGGATATGTTCAATTGAAGTTGGGAGATCTTAAGAGTTTTCTCTCAAATTTTGAAAAGGTTTTGGAGGTCCACCCTGAGAACTATGAGAGCTTAAAATTTGTAGGCCATATATATGCTCATCAAGGGTAGACAAAGAAGGATTTGGAAATTTTAAGAAAGTACACTCGCATAGATCCACATGATGCCCATGCATTTATCAAGATGGGTGAGTTATTAATATCGTCAAACCCTAATGCAACCTTAGATTCTCTTAAGACACCAAAGTCTCTTTTGAAGAAGAGTAGAGAAGAAGTACCCATTCAATTGTTAAACAACATTGGGGTTCTTCATTTTGAGTGTGATAAACTAGAGTTGGCTCATAAAACTTTTATGGAGCCATTAGGAAATGATGTTCCACCTCTACATAAATCTCTGTGGTCAGTTTTGTGCATTTTTTACTTGTAGGATTCTCACAGTTAGTTAAAAAGGTATTGTTCATGAAGGAATAGAAAATATACGTAGAGCCTTTGAATTATACCTATACTTTGCAATGGCATTGAATTATTTAGCTAACCATTTTTTCTTCATTGCAGGGCAACATTTTCTTGTGGAAAAATTGACTAAGACAACTCTTGTTTTAATTGACTGCCCTCTCATGAAATCTCATTCATATTATAATCTCATACAATCTTATCATAGTAAAGGTGATTATGACACCACTGACTGCTACTACATGACATCAGCCAAGGAAAGAAAAAGACCACAACATTTTGTGGATATGTTCAATTGAAGCTGGGAGATCTTAAGAGTTCTCTCTAGAATTTTGAAAAGGTTTTGGAGGTCCACCCTGAGAACTGTGAGAGCTTAAAAGCTATAGGCCATATATATGCTCATCAAGGGCAGGTAGAGAAGGCTTTGGAAATTTTAAGAAAGGAAACTCACATAGATCCACATGATTCCCATGCATTTATCAAGATGGGTGAGTTATTAATATCATCAAAACCTATTGTAGCCTTAGATTCTCTTAAGACACCAAAGTCTCTTTTAAAGAAGAGTAGAGAAGAAGTACCCATTCACTTGTTAAGCAACATTGGGGTTCTTCATTTTGAGCGTGATAAACTAGAGTTGGCTCAACAAACTTTCATGGAGCCATTAGGAAATGATGTTCTACCTCTACATAAATATCTATGGTCAGTTTTGTGCATTTTTTACTTGTAGGATTCTCATAGTTAGTGAAAAAGGCAGTGTTCATGAAGGAATGGAAAAGATGCATAGAGCCTTTGAATTATACTCATACTCTGCAATGGCATTGAATCATTTAGCAAACAATTTTTTCTTCATTGTAGGGCAACATTTTATTGTGGAATAGTTGACTGAGACAACTCTTGTTTCAACTAACCACCCTCTCATGAAATCTCATTCATATTATAATCTTGCATGATCTTATCATAGTAAAGGTGATTATGACACCACTTTCCGCTACTACATGACATCAGTCAAGGAAAGCTAGAGGCCACAGGATTTTGTAAATAGGTTCAATTGAAGTTGGGAGATCTTAAGAGTTCTCTCTCAAATTTTGAAAAGGTTTTGGAGGTTCACCCTGAGAACTGTGAGAGCTTAAAAGTTGTAGGCCATATATATGCTCAAAAAGGGATGGAAAAGAAGGCATTGAAAATTTTAAGAAAGGAAACCTTCATAGATACACCTGATGCCCATGCATTTATCAATATGGGTGAGTTATTAATATCGTCAGAACCTAGTGCAGCCTTAGATTCTCTTAAGATGCCAAAGTCTCTTCTAAAGAAGAGCATAGAAGTACTCATTCAATTGTTAAACAACATTGGGGTTCTTCATTTTGAGCGCGATGAACTAGAGTTTTCTCAACAAAATTTTATGGAGGCATTAGGAAATGGCATTTGGGTTGAATTCATAAATAAAAGCCCTAGTGCTAATTCTGTGGTTTTTCCTGTGCTCTTTAAGGCTATGAAATTCTTTCATCGACTAGAAGAAGGTGGTGTTTCACTTGAGTTACCATGGGATAAAGTCACAACACTATTTAATCTTGCTAGGTTATTTGAACAACTACATCATACTAAAAAAACAAATCTTTTATATAGGCTAATATTGTTCAAGTTTCATGTTTATGTGAATACATATCTATGTCTTGCAGCCATGCCTCAAGCTCAAAATGAGATCCAACTAAGCCTAGAATTGATTGGGGATGCACTTAAGGTAGATGAAAACTCATCAAATGCTTTATCTATACTTGGAAAAATGGAATTGAATATAGATGACTGGCTTAAAGAAAAAAAACAATTAAAGCTACATAAAGTGAATCAAATGCAAATAATTCTTATGTTGACATTTCACTTAGAAATTGGAACTAAATTACAGCTTTTCACAATGAGAGGAGGGATCCAAAGGTGGAGGCACAACATCTTGAGAAGGCTAGAGAGTTGTATTCTAAAGTGTTGGCACAAAGACCAGGAAATGTTTATGCTAAAAATGAGGTGACCATTGTGATAGTTGAAAGGGGTCAATTTGACATTGGAAAGGAAATTTTTACATAGCTACAAGAAGTTGCAACATGAAACATCTTTGTTTAGATCCCTGATGTGTGGGTAAATCTAGCACATGTTTACTTTGCACAAGGATAGTTTGTGCTTGCAGTGAAAATGTATCAAAAATGTTTGAGGAAATTCTAATTTGGGACTGACACCCAAATTTTATTATATTTAGCTCGAGTACATTATGAAGTATAACAGTGGCAAGATTGTAAAAGAACATTATTAAGAGTAGTATAACATTATTAAGAGCAGTAGATTATAATGAGCGTTTTGAATTTGTGTTTAATGTAATGAGGATTTTGAATTACCTTTGAATTCACTATAGAGGGCATCCCCAAATCTGATTTCGCTATAGAGGGCCTTGACAAATTCAAATTTGTAGTAGAAAATGTTGAATTCCCTACCCTTTCTTTCCTTTTCAGAAGTCTCTAGGTCGTCTATGAATCCTTATCACCCATGCAAGTAGTTGCTATAACTGATCAAATTGCCTCATGCTAGGCTAACGAATGAAGCAAGGTCTAGAATGAACGAATGAAGCGAGGTCAAGTGAGATGAATGAATCAACAATTAAAGTGAATAATCACACCAATACATCATGCACATGAATAAATTGCACCAATAATTGGCTGAATTGCTTTTTAATTTTTTTTTCTACTTTGGATTTGATGACTAACTCTTTAGTTATTTTTATTTCTGTGACTAAATAATTTTTTAGTCAATGACCAAATTAGTCATTTATTTACTCATTTATAGCTGAGTTGCAAAAAATAAGTAGAATTTAGTCATTTTTAGTTATTGTGACTAAAAGTTCTAGTCACCTAGTGATTTATTTGCCAAATTCTACTAGTGAATAAATATTACACCGCAATCACTGATCAACTTGCATGAATGATAGAGTTCACCTTCTGCTCACTACATCTAGAAACTCAGCGTTAAGCTTCACATTGAACAACCATACACCTAACTCACACACTCTTTAAGAATAGCATCAAAGTCACGTCTACTATTTCACTTATCTTCCTTTTCTTATGTACAATTTTCATCGCTAGAACATTTTGTATTTATACTATCTCCAACCTTGAAAAGATACAAAGTCAGCCATCCAACTTCAAATTCAAATTAGGTCAGCGCCAAACATCCTAGGGTGGAATTAGAATGAGGGAAAACCAAACACATGCTTCACCAAGACCCATAATAGATCCAACACACTTCATCAACTTCGAAAATAGTGCTTGAAACATGCTCAACCAAACTAGTGTAAAACACATAGATCAATTAAGATCGATGCTTCCAAATGTTGAAACCATCTTTAATAGAACCAGGGAAAAACAATTCTAGAACCACAAGCCATAAGACTTCAACAAAGAGAAATATGGACTAGCAACAATTCTCCTGGACCTCAATCAGAACACAAAGAAACATAGTTCACAAGCACCAGAACAACATCCTCAACAACTGAATACTTGCAACCTTCTTTTAATACAATTTTCTCAATATCCTCAACATATATAATCAACAACAACTAGTAGATAACTAGCTGACCGGTTGACATCAATGAAAACACGTCATTCCTCTTTCCATTCTTGGAACAAATATGGGTGCATGTAAGCCATTAATGGATTCTTTAAACTATTATGAAACTAAAATAAAGTAAAATAAGCTAAAAGTGAGTAAATTATGAGTGTGAATGCAAGTGAGTTCAACAACATAAGTTTGCAATTGAAAGATGGATCCATTTGTCTCCAAATCGTGTTTTATTTATAGGAGAGAAAATGAGAAATTGAGGGTTGAGATTGAAAAAGCTAATCAACGATCCAAGATGGAGGAAATAGGAGACATGGATCATGGATTCTCATGAATGGATGAGAGTACAAGATGAGATTTAATCAAGGGATCACATTTGTTCCATAGAAACACACTTTTGACCTACACACATAGGTCACAAGGTGACTTGCTCAAGAGGTTAAAGGTTTAGCTTATTCAAGAAGCCAAGTGAGATGATTGGAGAGAGAGAATATTCTTTGGAATATTCTCGTGGGTGAGGATAAAGATATTTTGCAAATTAAAAGAAAGTTTTAATTGTGCAAAAAATGGATAAGGAATATTCCATGGGAATATTCGCCTTTTGGAGGAAAATTAGTTTAATTGTTAATTAAACATGGTTTAATCACACAATTAGGGAATTGGAAGAATTAAAGGGTATTCATTAAATTAAATGTTTTAATGAATGGGGGAGAGATGAAATGATATTTAATTAAATAACTTAGGGTTATTTAATTAAATAAGATGACTTAGGGAATTAAATTAAATACTTTGATTAATTTAATTTAATTAGATGAAGTGTTAGCATGAAAGGGGGTCAATGAACCTGATTTAATGTGTGAGGTTAATAGACAAAAATGATGCCATTAATTAATTATCTAGCCTAATTCAATTAATTAAGCGAAAAGAGGATGGGTTTCAAGAGGAAATGATGTTAGTAAATCTGTTTTGAGTATTTGATATCATGTAGGACATTTTTCGGTGTCTACATTTTTCCCCTCTTTGAAGTGAGGTACCTACTGCTTCGGTTCAAAGAATAACGCTCCTTAGATAAGAATTGCTACCCAAATCAAAAAAATAACAAAATTCTAAATTTTTAGATGCCCCAGCGGAAGGATAAAGTTGATTCCATGCCCCCTCAAGAAATTGAGGAGAAATTTTCAATTTTGGGTTGATTTCTCAATCAAGATGAAAAGCTACCTTGGGGGTCGAGAAAGGCTCCAAAATGCAAGAATTATGCCAAAAATGCAAAAATGATGCAGAATAAGGTTAATTTTAAAAAAAATGGTGAAAATGATAATAAGCCCTAGCTTCAAGGTGAAATTAAGGCAAAAACCCTAATTTTATAGCTTAAATAAGCTAAGATGGGTCACTTTCAATTCATTTGTGCATTCACACATTAGAGATTCTTGTTGTTTTGAGCTCTGACCCTTTGACAAAATGGCACAACGAGAGCTCCCCAAGCACATTTTTGACCGAGTTCGAGAGTATCAGTGGATTCTAGGCTCAGGACCACCGGTATGTAACTCAAAAATCAATTTGAAATTTGACTTTTTGATGCATTTATTGCATGCTAAACTTTAAACTTTGGCAGCATCATTATATAATGATGCTCATTTGAAAATTTGTGATGCTAAAACGATTTATAGTGACACACTTCATGATTTAAAATTAGGGTTTCTAAATTTAAATTGTGACACATACTTATATAGTGACGCATATGCCGATTTGAAAGCTAGGGTTAGGGTTTCCAAAGTTTAAATAGCAATGCACATGTATATTGTGACACACTTTGAGATTTGTAATTTGAAATACCTTTAAGCATTGCAATTTGAAATTTAAATATACTGAAGCTATTGTAAATAGCGACGCTATTATGATTTTTGAGTTGAAAATCCCAAATTGAGTCAATTTTTTTTTGTTTGATGTCCTATGCTTTGTGAGTTCAGGAGGTCATTACAACATTGATGTCACACAAGCAAATTCCCATAGTGTTGGAGAGACTGGGTGATTTTTCTGAGTTATGCTAGGAGCACCTGGGTGAGATTGGCCTTTGGTACGTTGCATATGCGCCCATCATCCAGACTCATCTAGTGATGATGACTGCTTTGTGTGAGAGATGGCACAGTGAAACCTCATCATTTCACCTTTCAACTGGCAAGGTGACAGTGACCTTGGAGGATGTATAGCATATTCTACGTTTGTTGATACATGGCGAGTAGGTGATCTTTGATGTCAATGCCAGGTATGATGCCTGTCACGAGGTGATGGATTTAGAGAAAATTTCCTTAGTCACATCATAGATCAAGCTTGAGATGTATAGAGGTCATGTGCCCACCTTCTGATTGATCATTACAACCATCATTTCAGGTTTGGTTACTCTTGACAGAAGTAGCAAAGGGTTCAACCCAAGATGGGGCCTGACATGGCATAGGATGCTGCATAGGACACTTTTTGCATGGGGGCTAGTGATTCTGGCCTCACTATATCATGATATGCATGAATTTGTGTATTGTGATGGGTGAGCCATTGGTGTAGGGGTGATTATGCTTCATATTTGGGCATGGGAGCATATCCTTGTGCTCTGAACAATAGTACAAATGGCAGAAATCGAGCCAGATGATCTTATGATCTAGAACTACAGAGGTTTGATCACTCTGCGACACACTGGACAGATTGGGCTCCCCTACTGGCACAGGGTTTTAGATGACATGACAGTTTTCAAGTAGTGTTCATGGCTATAGATTCCACCATGGTATGATGACGCTCAACAATTATTCTTCACAAGATAAACTTGATACATGTAGGGTTGCGAGCATACCATAATTGAGTGGTATTTTCCAAACAAAGTGGTGAGGAATTTCAAAGAGCAATAGGACATGTCATATGATTCCTACATGGCTATTTTTGTGAGGTCTACTCAAGAGGTTACTATATGGGGACCCATCATTCCAGCTCCAAAGGCGGTAGAGGGATTTAGATAGTTGGTGGCTCAGCCATGGGCCTATGACTAGGGTCAGGTGGTAGCATAGACTATGCTTGCTTATGATACTTAGTTCACTTCTCCTTGGAGACTGATAGATCCAATGGGTGCTCTTTCGTGAAGGAGGCCCAAAGGTAGGGGAGCTAGTAGAGGCAGAGGATAGGGTGGTCAGGATGGCCATGATGGATAGATTTTGGGGATCCACCGCTTGGAAAACCTCCTTAGCATCCTCTGATTCAACAACAGGAAATACAACAACAGGTAGGATAGCAACAGGTAGCACCGCCACCACCACCAGATCCTAGAGATATACAAATCCAATAATTGCAGGTTTTGATAGGTAAGTGGGATCAGGCCCGCCAACATATTTTGGCTATTACTGCTGAGTGAGTTCAGACTCGGTAGCAGGTGGTGGCCATTATAGTGGAGAGGGACCATGCTCAACAATAGTTATAGGTTTTGATTGCAAAGAGAGATCAGGGGACCAAGCGGCGACACCAGTTAGAGGCTATGGCAACAACTAGCTAGGTAAGGACTATATCCACCAGATTATACAAAGAGGTTGTGATAGAGGCAACTCATTATAGGATGCATTATCACTAGGATGTTCCAGTGCCTCTGAAACAACCTAATTATTTAGAGTGTAGCGATGCACGACCTAGGGATGAGGATCAACCAGAGAGGCAGGCAGGAGAGGGTAGCAGCCATCAGGGCTAGCCCAATTTTGTATAGACACTTTTTGATTTTTTTGCCACATTCTTTCACAAATATACATTCATGGGATCCTTTTTGATAGCCTCATGGATATTGTATTTATCATTGATATACATACACTAATCCAAATTTTGTACCATGACATTCATTTTTTGATATATATATATGATATGGATACAGATTCTATATGATGTGTTCATCTTATTTCATGCTTATGATGTATGGATGCATATGATATGAGATGCATACATTTTCTATGGGATGATTCATGAGATGTAATGAAATGGATGCAATGTTATATTCTTTTTCAGTATCTTTTCATAATATGCTATATGATATGTTATGCAAGTGATATGATATGATGTATGCATTGATTTTTCTATATTTTGTATGCAGTTTTATGATGTATTCATATGGATGTATGAATGGATAATGAAGATGTTATGCTTCATGATATGATATGCGATATATGCTTGTGCAACGATTTAAGATACTTAGAATAAAATATCTATATTATTCATCACAACTTAAATGATGATGTAAAATGTATGATGTATGATGCGATATGCTATGATGGATGTTTTATGATTATGCTATGATTATGAAATGCATGTATGCTGATGATTTGTGAATACATGATGGATGCATTAATGATGTTTTTGTTGACTGTTGTGATAGTAGGTTAGCATAGAGAGAAGATAGAAGAAACAAGAATGAATGATCGTTGATTCTGATGATTGCTTCAAAAGATCCAACAAGTCTATGATCCACCGAGACTTTATTAGAGATGGTGATGAGACATGCATGATGAGGATGATGAGTTGCTCACATTTCGGGATTGGGATTTTTCATTGTTCCTTATTGTTTGATATAACACATAGACACGATGCATCAATGTATTGATAACCAGGTCGACGTTGTCTCTAGTGTAATGGACTTTAACTCTACAAAAAGATAGGATAGTTCCTGTTCACACCTTGACATAAAAAAACCTTGTTGGAATGTAAGTTAGAAGCTTAGAATATATTAGACAAAAGCATACACAATAGTCAACCACATACTCCAAACAACCTTCACACACACAACTAAGCAAGTATGCGCGAAGATTATTTTACAAGAATAACCACAATCACAAAAAATGAAAGATAATGATCGATGCCCCATTCCTTTCTTTCTAAATCATTTTGATAGACATCATCGAGAGGTCCTCGGAATGGGTCATTAAGATAAATCATAAGAAAAGATCAAAGAAAAACAGTTAGTGTTATCTATATCTCTTGCCTAGTTTAAGTTTAGCTAAGGTGATGTGTGATATTGATGTCCATTGTAGGAAGGATACATCCTAGGACATGTTGATTAGGGGTTTGATTTAGGATGATGATGCTAATGATAAGTCGTTGATATAAACTTCACTAGAACATTTACCTATGATTTAGATTTTGACACTTAGGTTCTTACTTTACGACTTGCTACACTTTCTTTCTATTTTTTTTGCCAAAGGTTGAAGGTGGTGATTGATTTATTGTGGGTGAAGGTTATTGTGGGTGAAAGTGAGATGGGATGGGTGGTTTTGTATTTTTTGGAATATTTTAATGTTTTTGGTATTTTGAAATGTTTTGAGGCTTTTTTTGGTCCTTTTGAAAGTTTATGCGAATGTTTTGGTTTTTTGGTAATTTGAGGCTATTTAGGGTTTTTTGAATATTTTCTACTATTTTTGTGTTTTCTATTTTCAAATGTTTTTGTGTTTTCAGAATATTTGGATATTTTTGGGATTTTCTAAGATTTGGATGTTTTTGGTATTTTTGGAATATTTTGATGTTTTTGGTATTTTTAGAATATTTGGATGTTTTTGGTATTTTTGAGGGTTTCAACAAAGAACCTAACCTAAAGACCTATCCTAGGGGTCTTGGGGGCTGATCAAAGATAAGCCTTGCCTATGTTATACACATAGAGACCACATAGTTTGACCGAATCGACTTATTAACATGATGAGATAGGAACATTTGTGAGATACCAGTTTATTATGATGAACTTCTAAAGGACTGACCTACGGTGTCTTGGGGGCACATCAATGATGGCCTTGCCTACGTTCAAGCTTAGAGACAATGTAGTTCAACATTAGTTTTATTTTTTAGATTTTTCGATGTTCGACCTTTTTAGGATTTTGATGTGTTTTGGATGTTTAGGATTTTTCCTTTACAATTTTTTGAATGTTTTTGGATTTTTTCTATACAGGATTTTGCAAATGTTTTTGGATTTTCTGATGGACATTTTATCAATGTTTTTTGTATTTTCGATGAGATTTGATGAGTTTTTTTGGTATTTTCTTATGACCATAAAGATATACAAGAGCCTGATATGATCCATAACAACTTGCCTCTAGTGTGACATGTGATAGACTACCTCGATATAGGAAGGAAAAACTCACCTTTGGAATGTGCGAAGTAGTACTAAAGGGATTTCGATACTTCACAACATCAAGCTATGATAAGGAAACAAATAGGTGATGGATAAATGATGGTGCAAAGAATGATAGGAAAAAAAAGCCAAAGATAGATGGAGGTGCTTTATTTACGCAAGGCACCTGTTTTCCATGTTTTCACCAAGGTACTTGCCCAAAGTGCCACCGAAGTGGTTTTCACTAGAGGACGATTTTTTTCTTTACTTTTTCTATCCTTTTTCTTATTTTTTTGGATTTTGATCATTTTTTGATTTTTTTTTGTATTTTCATATTTACACCCTTCAAGACTAGGCATAAACTTTTTAAGCTACAAGTTGTTGGTTGGTTCTTGCAAGGGTTCACCTTTAGGTGTTGACAGTTGATATGCTCCTGATCTGTAGCTTGTTGTGATGATGAAAGGACAACATCTGGAAGGTTTTTCTGATTTTGTTTTACAACAAGATCCCCTAATTGGAAAAATTTACATTTGATCCTCTTGTTATAGCTTCATTTCAGTCAGTTTTGATATACTTGAAAGTGATTTAGTGTGTCAAGCCAACACTCATCCAAGAATTCTAGCTCATTCAGCCAAGATACTATGTATTCTTCATATGTGATTAGGTTCTATAGTGACATTCATAATGATGGGAGATCAACCTCAATAGGCAGGATGGCTTATGATCCATAAACCAAGGAGAAAGGATTTGCACCTATAGGCGTGTGAATACTGGTTCGATAGGCCCAAAGAGTAGGATTTAGCTGTAGATGCTAGTCATAACCAGCTTCATTGACTATTTTCTGTAGCATTTTTAGGATAGTTTTGTTCATAGCCTCAACTTGGCCATTTCTTTGGGAAAATACAGGGTAGGGAATCAGTGTTGGATATTAAATCTTTGGCAGAGTTCATTCACATCTTGATTCTTAAAGGGTGTTATGTTGTCTAAGATGAGGGTTTATGGAACACCATAACAAAAGATTAGATAGTTAAGGATAAACTTGGCAATCTGTTTCCATGATATGTAGGTCATGGGAATGGCTTCAACCCACTTAGTAAAGTACTCAGTGGCAGTTATGATAAATTAGTGGCCATTGTATGAGGTTGGGGTGATTTTCCCTACGAGGTCAAGCCCCCATTGTGAGAAAGGCTAGTGTGTGATCATGGGTTGCAATTATTGAGCCTGAGCATGGATTAGATCTCCATGTTGTTGAGATTGGACACACTTTTGCACATACTGATGAGCTTCCTTTTCCATGGTCAACCAATAGTACCCAGCCCTCAATAGTTTCTTAACTAACGTCATACCACTAGAATGTGACCCACATATGCCATCGTGTACCTCTGTTAAAGTAGTCAAGGCTTCCTCTTGGTTAAGACATTGGAGTAATGTCCCTTTGATGCTTTGACGATAAAGGGTATCACCTAAGATCATGAATTGGGATGCCTTCTTAACAAAGGTCTTTTTAAGGTTCAAGGTGATATCGGATGGGAGGGTTTCTCTGCTTAGGTAGATAAAGGTGTCATTGTACCACGAGGATCTAGGACCAACAACGACACACAAATTCTAATTCAGGGATTTTGAAAGTTGGTACGATAATTTTTTCTACCAAGAATTCACATTGAAGGACGTTGTTCGACATGTCTAGTAGTGATCCGATCATTTCCATGGCATCTACTACTCTATTGTTTATGCAAGGAATCTTCTCAAAATTTATGTCTATAAAAAGGTCCATTAGATTTTCCACCATCTTTTGGTAAGAAGAGAGCTTTTCATCCTTAGTTTGATAGTCATCATTGACTTGGTTAATAACCAACTATGAGTCTCCATAGACTTTAATCTCTTGAATATTCCATTGAACCACTATCCTTAGACCTGTGATTATGATGCAACCAGGGGAGGTCCTGCAATCACACTAAACACAATTCCAACAAGAAACAACAATCATCAGTTCACAATCTATTCAAAAACTCATCATTTTATCAAATCAACTCTTTTCCTTGTAGCATTGGGAAACCACTCAATCAAGTATAACTCCACAATTACACCATTTTAGACCACAACTTGAATTACTTCGGGGACCAATTTTGACATTCGACAACATACTAAAAAATCACCTTAGACTCCTTTTGAACAATTTCTCCAAAACTGGGTTTTCTGACTTTCTAGGCTTCAAATTAGGCCACTTTTCCAAAGAGACTACTCTCTAATCTCTTCCAAAACTTGAAAACTCAATTGGGAAAAAATTCTTAGGTGCTCAAACTAAAAAATCCACCATTAGATCTTAGAAATACAATCATCCAATGACCAAACCATAAAACCCTCCTTCGAAGCCTAGAAACCCTAGGGCTTATTGAAACTCACTCTTCCCACACTCATACAAACTTATCAACACTTCCAAAAGGTCCTATTTATCCTGAAAAACTCAAATTAACATAAAAAAATGCTACCCAAACAAATTTCCCACTTCGACATACTAAAAACTCCAAATTTCACTTGGAAAACTCAAATTTCAGACCTAGGGCTTCATGCCCAACTCATTTCTTGACCTCCCCTGCACTTTTCAGAATTCCCTCACCATTTTATTGATGATTCATACCCAATACTCAAGTAACAATGATTAAAAAAAGAGGAATGGGTCAATACTCCATTTTAAATGACTTTCAAACCTAAAACTGTGTTTAGGCCGATTTTAGTAAATTAGCAACAAAATACAGAAAACTCAATGGAAAACCTTCTGAATGGATTCAAAAGAAAGATGATTCAACCCAATATGAAATAAATAACAAAAAAATGAACCAAAAATTTGATGTACAGACTGTACAATCCTCTACAAACACGTTGTACAATGAAAACTACAAAAAATTGAAGGAATAACAAAGTTTTATTGATTGAATTTTCTTTACAAACTTCTCCAACCAACATCCAATGAGTTCTCCAACTTATTTATACTTATTACCTCCAAAAAAAAATGACTACAAATTCTTAACTTCCCTTTAAATTGAATTGACTGTTCATATTCCCTCAATAATGCAAATTTTCAATTTTTGACAACTTTACATTATTTCAATTTGACAACTTTACATTTTTTTGCACATTTTGAAAAATTGACCATCTACTCACCTAAAAATCATCACAAATGACTTATTTAACATAAAAAATGGTCATAGTGACCTCATTTAGACAAAAATCTCCCAAAATCTAAAGCCTAGAAATAATCAACCTAACTTGACAATTTTTGATCAATGGTGCCCCTGCACTAGATTAAGGCTTCGTACTCAATAATGTTGTTAGTACAAGGGAATGATAGTTGGTAGGATTGTGGGATACAATCACCTTGAGGGGTGATGAAAAGAATGCTTGCTCCAGATCCATGTTGGGTGAATGATCCATCAAAGTACATCTTCCATTGAGCTATGAGATTGATGAGGAACACAAATTCATCAGGGAATTCAAATATCAGAGGGTTTTTTGCATAGATGGGTGCCTCTTCTAGTTGGTTTGCAATCACATGTCCTCTAATTTTGTTGTTCCCTAAATACTCTATGTAAAACTTTATTAATATCATCACCCATTTAGCCATTCACCCCATAAGAGTTGCTTTGGATAATAGGTATTTGAGTGGCTCAATCTTTGCAATAAGTTTGATTTGTTGTGACATGTAGTGCTTAAAATTTTGTGAAGCAAAAACTACTGCTAGGCATGCTTTCTCAATAGGTGAATTTTTCATTTCATAGCGCACCAAGGATCTGCTAATGTAGTAAATAGCTCTTTCCTTTTCGTTTTCATCATGTTGTGCCAAAAGAGTTCCTAGTGTTGGTGTTGTTGGGATATACAAGATCAATTGCTTGTTTGGTATTGGTGGTATGAGCACTAGAGGTGTTAGTAGATAGTCTTTGATCTGGTGGAAAGCTTTATCACACTTCTCATCCCACTTGTAAGTTATCCCTTTATGGAGAAGGTGCAAAAAGGGGTGGATCTTATCTGATAGCTGTGCTATGAACCTCCAGATGGACTGCAATCTTCCTTGTAAACCTCTCATCTACTTTATAATTTGTGGTGGTTCCATGTCAAGGATGGATTTTACCTTTGTTGGATCAATTTCTATGCCTCTTTGTTAGATGTGAAGCCAAGAAGTTTCCATGAAGTGACCCCGAAGACACACTTTTTTGGATTTAGCCTTACTTTGTATTCTTCTAGCCTGTCAAAGATAGGTCCTAAAACTTGTATGTGCTTACTTCTTTTCTTTGATTTTTCCAAAATATCTTCCACATAATCTTTGACTATTTTTTGAATCATGTCATGGAAGATGAGGCTCATTTCTCTTTGATAAGTTTCTCTTTCATTCTTTAGCCCAAATGCCATCACATTCCAACAATAGGTTCTCCATGGACAAGTGAATGCAGTTTTGTGTTGATCTTCCTTGGCAATTATGATTTGATTGTAGCTTGAAAAATCATTGATGAGTGACAACATTTCATGCCTAGTTGTTAAGTCCATAACGAGATCAATTTTAGGAAGAGGGAAATCATCCTTCAGGCATGCCTTGTTTAAGTCTTTGAAATTAGTACATATTTTGATGCCCCTAGTGGGTTTTGAGACTGGTACCAGGTTTGAAACCCACTTAAGATAATATATCGGTCAGATGAATCCAACGTCAAGAAGCTTTTGTAACTCAAGTTTGACCAAGAGTGCTATTTGAGGGTACATCTTCCTTAATTTATGTTTGACTAGCTTGGCTTCAAGATAGACTGCTAAGTGATGCACAAGTACTTTAAGATTAAGGCCAGGCATATTTTTGTATGACCATGCAAATTTAGCTCTTTTCTCTTTTAGGAATACTGCTAGTTTCTTTTGTTCTTCATCTGGCAAGGATTCAACATAGAAGGTGATCTTAGGTGCTTCTTCTATTCCCACATTGAGTGGTGTGCCCTTTCTTGCTAGGAATGCTAACTTTTCTGGATGCATTGCACTAAGGAGGAGATTGAATCCCTCATCCTTGGGTTCCTCAAAGAGGTTTTCACCATTGGATGCATCCTTTTTTTTACTATTTTAGGATTAGAAAGTGAAACAATGTGGTTTTCAATTAAGGATCTGCATGTCAATTGCATTTCATTAATTTTGCAACTAAAGGATTCAATTGTCTCCCCATAGTATGCCTTTGTATCTAACTTGATGTCAAGAACTGCTTTGTGATCTGCCCATGGTAAGTTGTCACATAGTCCAATGAATTCTAAGATCACTTCATTGTTTTTTGAATAAATCCAGAATTGGTGGTTCTTGTTGGTGCATGTCAATGAGTTGTGGGTAGATTAGGCATATTTTAGTTGGTTGATTGCTTGGAGTAAAGGATGTAACATATATCATGAAGAGGGTGTTGTTCTCAAATAGGTCTATAGAATCTAGGGGGAAGTCATCTAAGGTTGTATTACGCAATGTAGGTAACCAAGAGGAAGCCTCAACTCATTTAGCAAAAGTACCTTTGCCAATAAGTGTGACCTTGCTAGTAGTACAACCTAAGCCAAGATTCTTTATTCATTTCTTAGGAATGATGGGTTCTAGTAAACCATTATCGTTCAGTCCTAGCTACTCATTCTTTTTATATCCCCAATTCTACATGAGCTACAAGCCTTTGTCATCATCTTCCATGGGAAGAATAGGGACAGGTCGTTCATCTTGATAGAGGAGTTTAGAGATATCTTCTTCATTGATATCTTCTTGGTTCAAATCCCCCCACTTGGTGAAGGTAGTAGTTTCCATCTTGATTGTTTCAGGTTCTTTGGTGCTAGATGTGGGTTTCCCATGAGACTGAGGAGAAATAGGTAACTCTCCTAAAACAAAGGTTTCTTTCAATAGCTTTTAGTTCCCACAACCATCATCTTGGATCATTGCTTTGATGTCAGGTATATTATGCACAATAGTTATTTTTGCTTGTGAGGTGGATGTAAGGGATGATGGGTCAAAAAATGAGGTAGATGGTGTAGATCCTTCATCATTCTTGGGTATTTGGGGGTTTTATAGAACTTGGCTTCAATAATTTTGCAATAATAAAAAGGCTTAGGGTCTCCATGGATGGTGATTTCTCTACCTTAAAAAGGAAATTTCACACATTAATGATAAGTCGAGGCTACAACTTTTAGAGCATGGATCCATGGTTGACCAAGCAAGATGTTATAGGGAAGATCAAGATCAAGCACTTGGCATGTAGTTTCTGCAATGAGAGGGCCTACTTGGATGGGAAGTGCAATGATTCCTTGTGATACACATTCTTTGTTGTTGTATGCCCTAATGGTGGTACTCTTTGTCCTCTCAATAGTATCCTCTGAATAACTCAGACTTTTGATCAACTGAAGGGAGAAAATGTTCAATCCATCACCTCCATCTACTAAAACTCTTTTGACCTTGTTCTTATGAATGACGACCTCAAGGTGTATAGCATGGTTATGAGATGGTTGTGATGGTAGATCTTGCTCAGAGAAGGTGAGAAGATGATTGGTGATATGGCCTACCATAGCTTGAAATTGATTGGTTTTGATATCATCAGGAACAAATGACTCTAATAAAGCTTTCTCAAGGATTTCCCTATGTGCAAATGATAGCCTTAATAGTTCTAGGATTGATATTTGCACGGGGGTCTTTTTGAGCTATTCTAAGAGATTTTACTTGTTGGTACTTGATATTGGCAGAGTAGGTTGTGCCCTAAATCGAGGTGGAACTCCTTGGATAGTGACTTTACCATGTTGTGTGGTGACTCGATACTTTGCACTATGCCCTTTGATGGTGATGACATTGATGACACTATCATAGGAAGCAACTACATTGGAATAGGTATGTTGTACGTTTTTGTAATCGTTAGCTTTTCTAGTGTTTTTTTCTTTGTTATGATTTGGCATAGGGTTCTTTTATATCTTAAGATCCTGATTCCCAACTGGTACCTCAACAAATATGGTGTCAGTTTCTATGGGGTCTTGGATAATGTTTTTGAGCCTCATGCAATTTTTTGTTTTATGTCCTTTGATTTTGTGAAAATCACAAAGGTCCTTCTCATTATACTAGGATTGTTTCTCTTGTGGTTCTTGGTAGTTTTTAAAGTTAGGAAGAGTGATCAGATTTGAATCTACCAACTTTTTTATTATAGTTTTGATGGGCTCAAATAACTATGTGTACTTGCATTTAGGATAGTTTTTCTTGTTATTGGTTTTCCTTTGTATTTTAGTGTTATTGATCTAATTGTTTTGAGGTGTCATTTGTTGCACAATTGGCTGGATGTTAGCAACTTGATTTTTTTTTGGTCTAGGAGCACTTAGGATTACCTTAGCATCTACCACATCATCGTTTTTCATGTTCTTGTTTTTAGCCTAGGCATGAGGCTTTTCATTTGAACTATTTGATGGGTGGTTGTCTTTGTAAGCTTGAGTATTTCCTTATGATATTATAGCTCTCTCAATGTTAAGGGCTCTAGGGAAAAGCTCGTCATACGATGTGATGCACTACATTTTTAAGTGGAAGGATAGATCTGGATCTAGATTGGAAAAAATGATTCCCACTTGTTGTTCATCGAGAAGAGGCCACTTTCTCTTACCAACTCTCTATCTCCACCATTGTAAGAAATTATTGAAAGTTTGTCCTTTGTTTTTTCTAAGAGTGTATAATTCCTCTACACTGACATCCATGTCCATATTGAAGGAGAAGTGATTGATGAATTTACCCATAATTTCTTGGAAATTTTTGGTACAAGGAGCTAGATGAGAAAACCAATCCATAGCCAGATTTGCTAAACTTTGAGGGAAGAGGCATATCAATTATGAATCATTGTAGGCCACCTCCATGCACATGACGTTAAATTCTTTGATATGGTCCACAAGACTTTCTCTCCCTTTATATTTTTCAAATTTGGGGATATCAAAATTAGGAGGGAATGGTACCATTGCGATGTTTCGATCGAATGGATATGGACACAAGTTCTATGTATGTGGATTCTTTTCCTTGCCAATGTGAAGGTCTTGCATTTCTTATGAGAGTACCTTAAATTGAGATGATAGATCATCTTGTGGGTTGGGTGGAGGAACATATAGTGGGATGATGGATGAATTGTATGGGGTGTATGGCAGTGTGAGATTCAGTGAAGGTGATTGGGGTATTGATGTATATGTTCCTAATACATTTGGATTAATGATGTTTGATTGAAGATTATAATAGGAACTTTGTTGTTGTTGTTGGGCATATTGTTGAGCTAGTTAGGCTTGGTCTTGAGCTTGTTGTTGTTGTTGTGCCACTAAGGCTTACTATTGGGCCTGTTCTTGTTGCAATGTTGCTAAAGCTGCTTGATGGGCTTGATGTTGTTGTTGTGCTGCTAATGCTGATTGTTCTTGTTGTTGATGTGCTAAGGTTGCTTTTGCTACTAAGACTGCTTGGTGTTGTTGCTATTGTTGTTGTGCTAAGGCTACTTGTTGTGCTAGTAAGGTTTCTTGTTTTTTTGTTGTTGTTGGTGTGCTAAAGCTGCTTGTTGTGCCACTATGGCTGCTTGTTGTTGTTGTTGTTGTGTTGCTATGGCTTGTTGATAGGCTTGTTGTGCTTGTTGCAAGGCTAAGGCGTACACTTGTAATGAGGGATCAGGTGGTTGTTGGGACATCTGTGAAGGATTATAGATATTGATGTTTTGAGTGGGTAATGGATTGGTGATGAGATGTTGAGGATTGCCTTGGTTTAACATTCCTTGTAAGATAGTAGATTAGGGTGGAGGAATGTAGGTTTGAGATCCTATTTGATTTGGCATAGTAAAGGGAACTATGGGAAAAGATGAGGATGGTGCCATTAGATTATGTGGTGGAAATGACACACTAGGACCTTGAGTCCATTGATTAAAAATGTTTCCTTATCCCATGTCTTGAGGATTCCCTTTTTTTAGGGATGTAGATAATGTATTACTTGTGTTGGCAGGATTTGTTACCAAGGGATTCCTTTGGGATGGGTTGATAATGGATGGTGTGGATGTGTTTTGTGAAACCAATGGTATGGATGAACCAATTGGGGGATTGGGTAAGGATGTCCCTATTTTCTTTAAGGGTGGACTCTGTGGTATGGTACTGATATACCCTTGTACGTTGTTTTGAGATACTTGATCTGCATTGCTTTGTGTGATGGTAGGCACGCTTGTGGTCTTCATGGGTATGGATGAAGAAGGATGTCCCCGATATGTTGAAGTAGTTGTAGAATAATGAAGTTAAAGA